>SJYX01013453.1:39340-271647 GCA_006410675.1 Oreotragus oreotragus
TTCCAATGAGTCAACTCTTTGCATGAGGTGGCCAAAGTACTGGAGTTTCAGCTTTAGCATCATTCCTTCCAAAGAATACCTAGGGCTGTTCTCCTTTAGAATGGACTGGTTGGATCTCCTTGCAGTCCAAGGGACTCTCAAGAGTCTTCTCCAACACCACAGTTCAAAAGCATCAGTTCTTCGCCGCTCAGCTGTCTTCACAGTCCAACTCTCATATCCACACGTGGCTACTGGAAAAACCATAGCCTTGACTAGACGGACCTTTGTTGGCAAAGTAACGTCTCTTCTTTTGAATATGCTATCTAGGTTGGTCATAACTTTTCTTCCAAGGCATAAGCATCTTTTAATTTCATGGCTGCAGTCACCATCTGCAGTGATTTTAACAAATCATTATCATATGGCAAAAACTTATCAATGTTTCCCTTAAAATTTATTTTGTTTTATTTATTTATGTATTTTAGATTTAAAAATAATTCATATTTCTAGTTTTATCTGAAACCCTTTGGCATACTGAGTTTTTCAGGTTTAATAAATTTAATAAATGCACATAGGGGCTTCTCTAGTGGCTCAAGAATCTGCCTGCCAATGAAGAAGATGCAGGTTCTATCCCTGTGTTAGGAAGATCCCCTGGCAAAGGAAATGGCAACCCACTCCAGTATTCTTGCCTGGGAAATTCCATGGACAGAGGAGCCTGGTGGGCTATAGTCCATGGGGGTCATCTGACACAACTTAATGACTAAATAACAATTGGTTATCAATCAATAAGTTCAAATGTGGCCAATCTGATCCATCAATACATATAATAATAAGACCTCTCATCAATATTTCACCTAATGATCTTACCAAACATTGATAATCTCCTATGTTTCACTTCTCTAATCCCTTCCTCTCCCGGAACTTCTGGCAACAAATAATCTTTTTCCTGTCTCCATAGTTTTGCCTTTTCCAGAATGTTATATAATTGGAATCATACAGTACGTAGTCATTTCATATTTACTTCTTTCACTTAACAATATGCACTTAAGTATCCTCCATATCTTTTTTTCCCGCTGTCTTTTTGTGACTCGATAGCACATTTCTTTTTATTGCTGAATAATATTCCATTGTTTGGTTGTACCACAATTTATTTATCCTACTGAGGGATGTTGTGGTTGCATCCAAGTTTTGGAAATTATGAGTAAAGCTGCTATAAACATTTGTGTGCAGGTTTTTCTATGGATGTTTAGGTAAATACTGCTTTCCTGATAGTTCAGTTGGTAAGGAATCCACCTGCAATGCAGGAGACCCTGGTTCAATTCCTGGGTTGGGAAGATCTCCTGGAAAAGGGATAGGCTACCCACTCCAGTATTCTTGGTCTTCCCTTGTGACTCAGCTGGTAAAGAATCTGCCCCCAATGAGGGAGACCTTGGTTCGATCCCTGGGTTGGGAAGATCCCCTGGAGAAGGGAAAAACTTCCTACTCCAGTATTCTGGCCTAGAGAATTCCATGAACTGTATAGTCCATGGGGTCGCAAACAGTCGTATACGACTGAGCGACTTTCACTTAGGTAAATACTAAAGGATATCATTGCTGGGTCATATGCTAAGAATAAGCTTAGTTTTGTAAAAAAAAAACTGCCAAACTGTTTTCCAGAACTGGCTGTTCCATTTTGCATTCCCACTGGAAATGAACAAGCTCCCGTGGCACCACGTACTCCCCAGCATTTGGGATTGTCAGTGTTTTGGATTTTAGCCGTTGTGATATGTGTGTATTGGTATTTCATTGTTGTTTTAATTTGCAGTTCCCTAGTCAGCTACCCTGCTGAGCATTATTTTACTGTTTTATTTTTGGCTGCACTGGGTTTTCGTTATCGCACGTGGGCTTTCTGTAGTTGCTGTGATCAGGCTCCTCATTGTGGTGGCTTCTGTTTTTGCAGAGCATGGATTCTAGGGTGCACGAGCTCAGTAGCTGTGGCACATGGGCATATTTGCCTCGTGGCATGTGGGATATTCCTGGGCCAGGGATCAAACCAGTGTCCCCCGCACCACAAGGTGGATTCCTAACCACTGGATCACCAGGGAGGCCCCCAAGCATCTTTTCATAAACTTATTTGCCATCCCTTTCTTCTGAGTTTTTCCTTCCACTATAGGTAACCATTTTTTATTGACTTTTGGTTTGCTCTTCTATTTTTACCTAAAAAATCATATGTACTTACATATATAGTCCCCTTTCTTACACAAAATGTAGCATACTGTACAGATTCCAAAGCATTTTATAGAGCATCTTTTACTACAGCACCATAGAACCCATCATATGGACATACTATTGTTTCATAAATGCTGAACATTTAATGGTTTCTAATCTTTTGCTATTACAAATAACACTACAGTGAATAAGCTTGTGCATACATCATTTCATATTTCTGTTTGTATATCTTTGAGATACATATTTTCAAAAGGTGATTATAGTGTCCAAGGTTAATGCATATGTAATTTTGCTAGATATTGCCAAATTCTCCTGATACCCCTGCATTCCACCAGCAATGTATGAAAATGCATGCTTTCCTGCAGATCTGCCAATAAGATCTTTTGTTAAACTTAAGGGTTTTTGCCAATGTGATAGAGGAAAGCTGTAATGTTCTACATTTTAGCACTATAGAAGTCTGTTCTGTTCTAAATTACACATTTTTATGCATCTAAGATATTTTATAAAACAAGTTAACATAAGAAATTATTTTTAAAGAAGATAGGTTTTCTATTTCAGTCTTAGAAGAAATATACCACTTTTATTGATAATCTAACTACTGATTAAAGAACTAGAACAATTTGCAGCTAGAATGAGAAAAAATTTCAGAGGTAAGAAAGTCTGATCTTATCTTTTAACAAAGTAAAACTCTTGAGCTCAAAGAAGCCAGGTAATTAACTTCAAGTTACATGGTTCATGAAAAATGAGCTCACATTTTACTAAAGCTAAAAATACTGCAGTGAATACATTAAATTTATGAAGAATGTTCTCCAAAAACTGGAAGGCTTAACACTCATCTTCATAACAATTTCACTAAGTTAAACTTTGATGGATTACATCAAAGCCAAGGCACTCGACTGACTGCTGACTCGACTTGAGTCAAGCAGTCAAGTGCTGCTGTGTTTTAGTACAATTCTTGAAGCTGATGTGAGCAGTGAAACCCAAAGTCACTTGGTTCTAACAGCCTTATCAATCATCTTTCTCACTTTTTCAGCTTTACAGTCAAATAGATCTGCTAATGGATTTCTGCCAATAGTTCCCAAATTTACAATATGTAATCTGAAGACAAGGCCTATATGTATTAGATTTTTTCTGTCAGTCTTACTATGACAGAATTGTTTGTAATTCTTGAGAACAGAATTATCTTTTTGACTTGGATCCTTCTTATGGGGTAGCAGGATGAAACTGCAACACTTTTACAGTTTTAGTCTCATTAAAAGGTATAGACACTTACTTAGAAGTATTTTACACTAAATTTGCACTCAGAGACTTCTTAATAAAAGCAAAAAGTTGGAGCAAATTAATCAAAATCACCAATTATCCATGGTGTCATTCATAGCACAAGAAAAATAATTTTCTGGTCCAGCATAGAAGCCATTTCAGTTTCCATGTTTGCTTTAGTCTTCTTTCATCCGGAATAACCCCTCAGACTTTCTTTCATGGCTTTGATGCTTTTGGAGCATCGGGTCTGTTACTGCGTAGGCTGTCTCTCAGTTTGAGTTTGTCTGATGGTCCCTCATACTTAGACTCAAGTTATGAATTTGGAACAGGACTAACACAGAAGCGATGCTGCGTTCTCAGTCCTTGGGTCAGTCATACATCAGTTCACATGACACTAATGTGTCCCAGTAGCCATGACATGTATCTTAGTTATTAATACTTGTGTTAAAGAGATGTCTGCTTGGTTTCTCCACTGTAAAGTCACTATTTTCTTATATAAATAAAAAGCAATTTGTGGGGAGATATTTTGAGACTATATCTTATTTCTCATCAAACTTTCATCTACTAATTTTAGCATCCATCGATTCTTGACTAAGCCAATAACTATGTGATAGTTACCAAATGGTGGCATAAGGATATTCTTTAATTTGGATTTTTTCCCTTTCGGCTGTTCTGTGCAGCTTGCAGAATATTAACAGTGGCTGTGGGCTGTTAGTTCCTGAGCCAGGAATGGAAGCTGTGCCCTCAGCAGTGAAAGCACAGAGTTCCAACCATTGGACCACCAGGGAATTCCCAAGTTTGGATTTCCTTAATATACTATAATTGTAATAATACATTTGTTTGCATGTTCATAAAATATATACAGTGCCAGAGAAAATAAAATAGCTTAAAACAGCAAACCAAAGAAGCTGTGTAATGGCAAAGTCAGTTTGCACAAATAACAAAAACTATTTAGAAGTATGAATGAGCAAGTCTCTTACAGCCTAAACCTTTTCTTCCTTTCTAGTTTTACTGAGATATAACTGACATGCAGTACTGTATACATTTAAGGTGTACAGCATAATGGCTTGACTCATATATATTGTGAAATAATTACTATAATAAGTTGGTTAACATCCGTCATCTCACATAGGTACAAAAAGTCTCCAAAGAAACAAAAGAAAAAGAAATGTTTTTCACCCTAGTGATGAGAACTTTTAGAACCTATCCCCTTAGCAACTTTGAAATATACCATCTGGCAGTTTAGCTCTTAGTCATCGTGTTTGTTTTGACCTATACATATAAGGTCAAAGAAATTTTGGGAAACCTTTAAATTTTAATTGTCACACATATCTTTGGGGGTAAATAAAAAGGATGCTCACCCACCATAAGCTTGAAAAAAGATGTTTTGAAGGGGTTAACTGGAGCAGACTATCATATCATAAACTTATCACAGGGATGAAATGAACTCTATTAATAAGCTTGAATCTTACAAGATCTATATGCTTTGCTTTTCTATTTCTCCAAATACAAAAAGTTTTCCTTAATAATAACTTACATGAAATTAAAAATTATTGTAATTATTAAGTATTTCAAACATACAGAAAAAAATTACAGATATCCATTTACCCACTATCTGAATGTAAATGATGTTTATATCTTACTATCTTTGCTTCAGAATGTTCTTTTCTCTACATAAATAAAGTATTTTGGATACACCTAAAGCCAAACTTTCATCTTTTTCCTTTCCCTCCTCAGGGTTAGCCATTTCCTGTCATCAATGTGTCTTTGCCATGCATGAATTCATGCTTTGAATATATATCATTGACTCCAATATCTTAATGAGCTTCCCTCATAGCTCAGTAGGTAAAGAATCTGCCTGCAATGCAGGAGCTCTCTGGTGCACTGGGATGACCCAGAGCGATGGGATGGGGAGGGAGGGGGGAGGGGGGTTCAGGGTGGGGAACACGTGTACACCCGTGGTGGATTCATCTTGATGTATGGCAAAACCAATACAATATTGTAAAGTAATTAGCCTCCAATTAAAACAAATAAATTTATATTTTAAAAAAGACTCAAAATCTTAAATTGAGAGTTTCCAACTGTGTGACCTTAGGGGATACGCCTATTCCCTAGCTGGGAGGAATCTGAGTACAAGGGTAGTTCTTCTTAGCTTTCCCAGGGAGGGAGAGACAGCCTCCTGCCCAAATGCATGGATTGGCGGCTTCTCCAGACAGGAAGTTCATTTGTATTAAGAATTGGGCAGTCGCACATCTACTGCAGAACCTCAGTGGAGGTAGTCCCCGGTGTGAAAGACTGCGCAGGAGAAGGCCAGTGTATCAGCCAGAATATGATTCTTCATGCTGCAGTAAAAAATAACTCCAGAATCTCAGTGGTTCACAGCAACAAAGGTTTACTTCTCATTCACAACCATTGCAGACTGTCCACACTGTCCTCATTTTAGGACCCAGGCTGGTGAAGCAGCCTCTACCTGGAAACATTACTAATCTCGTAGCTTCAGTGGGGGTGGGGAATGGGGTGGGAGGAAGAGCATAGCAAGCCATATTCTGACTCTTAAAGCTTAAGCTTGGAAGTGATAAACATACCTTCTGCTCACATATTCCTCATCCAAACAAATCATACCACCAAACCTATTATCTGTGGGACAGGGAAGTATNCTCCCCCCCAGCGCGCTCCCTGCCTCCCCCGCCCCCCTTCTCCCCAGTATTTCGTTCTTCCTCCGGCAGGCGTTTTAGAGGTAGTTCAGTGTGGCCCTAAAGACGAACGGCGGAACTGGTAGGAGGGTAGGGGGAGAAATTAAATACGAGGTTTGTTTGGAGGGCTGTGGGGGCGGGCGGCGATGCGGACGCGACTCTAGCGGCCCTGACTGGAGCCAAGGACAGCAGCCGCTTACCCGAGAGGGACGAGTTGATGCGTTGGGGAAACGCCCTCGGGGCTGGGCTCTCCGGGAAGGTAGGTCGCGCTCCGTGTTTCAGGTGGGTGTTGCAGCGCCCTGCTGGCTGCTACGGGAGGCCCTCGCTCTTCCTCGGCATCTCCCCCTTTTATTTTTGCCCGCGGGAGGGCGGCTACAGTAGTAAATGAAACCCTAAACCCAGAAGAGTAGGGAATGAGCCTTGGTTTTTAAAAAGTCAGTGTTATCTTTTTCCGACTGCCTTTCTTTGGCTGTTGACTGCGGAGCCAGGCAAGTCATCCGCGTCGCCAGCGTCTCTCTGAGACTTTTTAAAGCTGATATCCATGCTGGTCAAGCACCTCCCTGGTTAAACTCTGGTACACGTCTGCATGGAGACTAGCTTTCATGGCAGTGGCCGGCCAAGGCTGCCCAGGAAGCCAGGTTTAACTTTGACCTTTGGAATACATCGCATGATGTTTTCCAGACTGACTTACTGCCTAATTGGGTTCAAGTAGCCTGATATTAACTCCAGTTTGTGCAAGCCTACCAGGGATCCAGGAGCAGAAAATTGAGCATGAGTTCTGTATGGTCATGCTCAGTTACGTTTGTTACTGGATTGTTGCTGCTGATGGCAGTTTTGAGCCTAAGGGCTTCACGGGGGAGGTGGGTAGTAGAACCACCCAGGCCTGAGTTTAAATTCCTCCTGCCACAGAAGGAAGATAAATTTACCTGCTCCTGTGATCTCAGGCAGGTTAACTTAACCTGCTTCTTTGATTCTTGGTTTCCTCACCTGTAAAATGGGAATAATCCTATTTAATAAGTCAGTGACAAAACTGGCCTGATCTGGCCCTCAGGTGCTCAGTATGTGATAGTTTTATTTCTCAGATATTGGGGTACAGTGAGGTACAACTTTGTGCTTCTATAGAGTTTACAGAACAGTAATAATAACTAATGCTTGTATAGCACCCATCTATGCCTGGTACAGTTCTGAGTGGATTACACAAATCAATTAATTTAGTCCCCACAGCAGCATTGTGAGGCAGGTACTATTATTAACCTTATATAAACATAGGAAATCAAGGCATAAAGATGTTATCACAGCCAAACTTCAGACTCCATCCTTGATCTCTACTGTGTCCCCTGAAGCACCCTTACTTGTAAGGTACAGTGAGGAAAAGCTTTTTCTTCCCTGGTTTTGAAATGGTGCTACCCTATGTGAAAGTTTGAAGACCGGACAGCTTTTTAGTTGAAGATACTGAGGTGGGTGGGCAGGATCAGAGGTTCTCTGGATTTTCATGGGGGTGGGGTGGGGTGGGGAGGGGAGGAGTCAAACATCTACTTCCCTAGGTTGGGTTAGCACATCACATCTGGTAAGGCTGAAAGAAATCTGGGCTTTTAGGTGTTGGGGGGCACATTTTGAGTAATGAGAGGATAAGCAGGAGCCAGTCAGGCAGTGATGTGTTGGGGATCGTGCATGTAATGTATTCCCCACTTTTATTAGTCTCCTTCTGCAGACACAAAGCTAAACAGAATTGGCACGTCCTTGGTTTCCAAGACCTAGTTTACCAATAACACTTCTTGGATCATCTCATTTAATCCTCCAACTCCTTAAGGGTAAGCCAAGGAGGGTGACATCCTCCTATGAGGGTGAATCATTCAGATTGGAAGAGAAAGTCAAACAGCTGGTACATAGCAGAATTGGGTTCTCCTGCTACCGTAAAATCAGAGATCCTTTCGTTAGACAGGAAGAATTTTGAATATTGTTTAGTTGTTGAGACCCATCACCAGAATCATCTGGGGAGCATGTAGAATGCAGATTCCTGGCCCCACCCCTAGACTCTGATTTAAGCACATGCATGCATGCTCAGTCATGTCCCACTCTTTGGGAGCCTGTGGACTGTAACTTGCCAGGCTCATCTGTCCATAGGATTTTCCAGGCAAGAATACTGGAGTGGGTTGCCGTGCCCTCCTCCAGGGGATCTTCCTAATCCAGGGATTGAACCTGGGTCTCCTGCATTGGTTTAGCACAGGCATTGCCAAGTTTGGGGTGAGCTGCCTGTTTTTGTATTGTGAGCTAAGAATACTTTGTACGTGTAAACACTGCAATCAGTTTGATAATGCGGAACACTTTGAATCCCAATTAAGTGAAATGTTATCCCCGTTTCCCCCTTGCAAAAAATTCCACTCGTCTCCTTGGACCTTTATTACCAAAAGAATTGTACTCATTATATATTTTGAATTTTATCAATAAAAGAATTGTGGAAATTTGTTTTCTTTCATTATAAAAAACTGCCTATGTAGTATTGTCAGTTTTGCCTTTAGGTGACGTTTACTATCTGGCCCCTTACAGAAAAGATGTGGTAATCCCTGGTTTAACAGATTGTTAGTAAGGACCTTTTGATCTGGGTGTTTAGAAAATTTTTTTAAATTCATAAGTTTTTAAAGTTTATGTGGGTGGTGCTTTAGAAGTTTTTCCAAGTCCTTTTACATGTGGTGTTGATATCTAGTAGAAATCGGCCTTGATCCATGAACATCCAAAAGAAGAGAAATCCTACTTGTTGCTCATGTAAAATTGAGCATCCCTTCTATCCAGAAGTTGTTCAGTGTAACCAACCGAAATTCTTTATCTTGCCTATTCAGGATATTTCAAAAGGCTTTTGCATATCTTGTAGTTAAATAGTTACTCTTAAGTTTTAGATGTCTTAGAGGTGGAAGGAAGGAACTTTGAAGTGCAATGGTTTGAGTTTTGAGGCCCGGTAGGTACCACAGCTGTGTACCTGGTGGCTGACACTCAGACCCTCAGAGCACCGTTTATTGGAAAGCACAGATAATCCTGGAATCTCTAGTTTGGGCCTGCTGCTCCTCAATAGTGCCTGTTGCCTGGGGACGGACCAGCAGCAGAGTGGCTTTGAGTTCCAGAACTCTTTGTACCGCTAGCCTCTTATGCCTGAGCTGATGAAGGTATGGATAGATTGGCCAGACCTCTGGAGGAGGTGATCAGTCTAAGAGTGCAAATCCCAGTCCCCGTAACTGTGGCCTGTACTTTAAGGACAGCAGACCCAGTTCCCTCTCTGGGCCACTGCTTCACCACCAGCCTCTCAAGATGACTTGCTCTGGACTTACACGATCCTTCAGGCATCTGATTGAGCTCTGGAAGCTGGTCATCCAGAGTTTTATTTCATATTAATTTTACCACATTGAAGTAAAAAACCTCAGGACTGTTGGGTATCCTTTATGGAGATTATATAGGATGTTCATTAGATGTGTCCTTTCCACGTACCTGCCCTCTACTCTAGTATATCACTTAGGAAGAAGGCAGAGAGCTTGTTGCTGAGTGGTCACGAGCCCTGGTTGAATGATTTTGACCCAGTTGTTTAGTCTGCGTTCAGACTTGGTGAAGAGAAAGCCCATTTACTCTTGGTGTCCACACAGGGTCCTCCCTTCGAGATGTTCACTGCCATGCCCTCGCTGGCAACACACACACTTTGACCTGTCCGCCCTCTATTCTAGCTAGTACTCTAGTCTCCTGGAAAGTACCCTCGCTTGGTACCCCATCACACTGCCTTCCTCCCACAAGCAAGAAATAGCAGCCTGTGTCTGAATCTTATATTACATATATTGAAATATATGACAGATGATAAATACCCAGCAGTGATGTTTTCATTAAAGAAATGGAGTCTGCCAAAGATTGAGAATTTTGAAGGCATCTGTTATTCCAAACTTCTCATTTAATAAAATGAGTTGAAGGTAGATGAGCAAAGTGGCCCTGGGCCCCTTTCCCAGACATGGAAGCAGCCTGCATAGAACCATTTGTCCTGATGACATTTGTTATGGTGAAGCCTGTGAAGTCAGAAAAGATATGTCTGTTCACCAGCACTGGGCCCCATCCAGTGTCTATTGGCCACACCCTGCAACCTTTGTGTTTTCACGCAAATTTATTTTGTTTTGACTCGGCAGATGCCCTGGTGCAACCATCTGTTGCTTTCTTTACTGAAACTTTTTCTTCTGCAGCAGATTTAAGAGATCAGTTTACTTACCCCACTATATGAGTCTAATATGGATTAAAGTCTGGGCTCTTTTTCCCAGAGAAATTTGCCTTTGGAGATTCTGGTTTGGTGAGGAAATTGCCAGAGGACGATTAGAGACTTGGGTGCTGTCCTCAGCTTTGGTATTAACTAACCTGAACAAGTCGTTTGTCCTCTTTGGGCCTCTGTTTTCTCCATTCTAAAATGGGAATTTGAAGTGAGATCAGTGACTTTCAAGCTTCTCATTCCTATAGTAAGAAATGTTTTACAGTATATGTGTACATAGGCTATCTAAAAAGCTGACAATATACTCCTTTACTATGGATAAAACACTTCTCTAGTCATTAAAAATAAAAGTGCTGGCTTTAACCCGTTAATTGATTTCATTACTTGGTAATGTTTGAAAGACAGTTAAAGATAAATATTAAGTTTCCTTCACACAAATATTTTGTGGTTTGATTTTGGGGGAAGGTGGTGGGAATGCCATTTGGAGCTTTTGTGAAATCTCTCCACCAAGAGTCAGTAGTGAGTCCTCCGCTTTTAAGCCAGCTCTTCTTGGGTCCCGTGTTCTCCAGCTGCTCTCCTTAACTCGTTCCCAACCCTCACCTTCTCCCAGCATTATGGAGTCACTCTCCTAAATTGACTCAGTGGTAAAGAACCCACCTGCCAATGCAGCAGACGTGGATCCCTGGGTCAGGAAGATCCCCTGGAGAAGGAAATGGCTACCCGCTCCAGAATTCTTGCCTGGGAGATTCCATGTGAGGAGCCTGGCTAGCTACAGTCCATGGGGTCACAAAAAGTAGGAAACAACTGAGCGACTAGACAGCGGCCCTAAGTTCCTGCCTGGACGGATACCTTCCAAGTGTCTTAAATGTGCCAGCGACCCTCTGCCAAGCATGTGCCTCCACCCCATTCTTTCTGCCTTACCTGCTGCTGCCCACCACCATACCTCAGTGTGCAGCACTGGGTGCCTGGGGGCTCGAACACTGCCAGGGTTGGGGGATGCGCTTGGCCCCTGCTCTCCCCAAGACTGCCTGGGTGTGTACTCTGTAGCCCCCACTTCCAGCCCTTGGGCAAGCCCTCCACTTCACAGTACCTTCCCTATTTGTGTCTATAAAATGGTGATGTAATAGCACCTACCACCCAGTCTGGCACACAGTAAGCACACAGTAAATGTTAGATGTCGTTGTTATGGTCTGTTCTGCTGGAACACCACAGTTGGCGTTCACTTTAAAAAAAAAAAGCTTACGTTATCAACAGACATCAAAGAGTAACATTTATTTCAGTGGGAAAAGAGGTTAGACGCTAGAGATTCAAACTTGCCAGAAGTTGTTTTTCCCCACAAGCAGTTCAACAGTGAATGTGTTGTTTCTCTGTGTAGTTATAGCATCTACATGTCAAGGAACAGCCCCAGCACTGAATTCCAAGTAGTTTCAACTTGCCCTTTTCCTGGACATGCCTGGTCATTACCTCCGGCAACTGTTTCAGACTTTCCTCAACTGACCCTCCACTCTGCCTCCCAGCCAGCAGAGAAGGATGTCTACTTTCCTCTCACAGAAAAAGTGCAAACCTCCAGATTTCCCAAGAAATCTCTAGACCAAACCTGTGCCCAGCTCAGCTGTCCTTTGGGTCTTACCTGGGCCTGCCCTTCGGTTATCTTTTTCCTCCTGGGTGCCTAGCTACTCCTTTGGATCCTTCTCAAGCTTGGGATGTTTCTCCTGTCTTAGCAAACATCCCGTCATCTTATGTCTCACTCTTGCTACTGGCCATCTCTCTTCCCATTGACATTGAAACTTCCTGAATGGTCTCTCCTTTCTCTCACCTCTCTCACACCTCAGCCTCCTCAGTCTGGTTGGCTTTCTAAACAGCTCCCCGATCCTGTAAGTCTTCACTGTCATCTTTTCTGTGGTTCCTCAGCAGCCTTGACCTTAGGAGAGATGGCCCCCGTCACCTCTCCCCTTCTCCAGTGTCTCTCCTGTAGCTTTGGCGTCCCCTCAGTTGCTGGGGCCCTTTCGCTCTCCTGCAGACGTGAGGTATGGGACCCAGTCAGGCCCAGGCCCTGAGCGCTCTCCTGTTTTGTATTCCCTGTCCTCACTTGTTCTTCCTCACTGATAGCTACAGGTGCTTTGTCCTTCTGGAGTCTGATGTTTACTGTTAACATCTCTAATCCGACCTCTTGGCTGAGCTCAGGATGCACCTAGGGTCTCCCTCAAGTGTCCCCACCGCACCCCACACTCAGCATGTCCAGTGGGAACCCATGACCTCTGCAGCCTCCTCCATTCCCCCACATGCACACATGTGATGTTTATATCCATCACAAAGCCTGTCGATTCAAAATAGCACTCTACTGCTTGCCAGCAGATTGCCCCTGCACACAGCCCTGTTGAAGGCAGGCTTCAAATTTGTCAGCATGATCTTAGCAAAATGCAGTTGTAGTCGTGTCGCCCTGTTCTTAGCAGTACACCGTTCTCTTGAGGATAAAGCCCAGCAGCTTTAGTAAGACCGGTGAGGGCACTGTGTGGTCTGCCTCTTGCTCTCATCTTTTTTCCTCCCCCGCCCTCCCCCCGCCCCTTTGCACTGCACTGGCCCCACTTGCCACCGTTTATGCCCTCAAATCTACTCACGGGAACTGCCACCATCACTTCCTCAGCATCTGATCATCTCTCCCACCCTCCTCAGCTGTCGGTCTCGTTCTTTTGTTCTAAAACTCTTAACAGAAATTGCCTTCAAAGAGCTTCAGTTTGTAATTAGGCATTCTTGCATGTGAGTGTTCGAAATAGCATCTCTGTCCCCTGTAGCCAGTAGACTGCCTGTTTGGGCTCAACACTGCACTGGGCACGTGTCGGGCATTGTAGAAGTATTGGCTGGGAGAAGGAGCCACGGTCCTTGGACGGTCTTGTCATTTTCATCACCCACAGTCTGGTGAGTCACGCACGGAGCCACTGAAACAAAGCATCTGGAGCGTCACCAGGTTCAGTGTCCTCAGCTTTTCTTGGGTTGCTGTGAGCTCCTGCCTCTCGACGGCTGATTCACACTTCCTCAGCCCAGGGGTCCTCACATTTTTCTGGGTTTTATATCCTGTGTCAGTAAAATCTGAACCTGAGTCCCAGCCCTGGTATGTCTACCTTTTAGTTTGGAGTTATTCACATACACTTGACTACCCCGGTGGCTCAGCAGCAAAGAGTCCACCTGCAGCGCAGGAGACGCAAGTTCAGTCCCTGGGTCTGGAAGATCCCCTGGAGAAGGAAATGGCAACCCACTTGAGTATTCTTGTCTGGAGAACTCCATGGACAGAGGAACCTTGTGGGCTACAGTCCATAGGGTTGCAAAGAGTCAAATATCACTGAAGTGACTGAGCATGCATTCACTACACTACCTATAAATATGTACATTGTAAAACACCAAAAAATTAAAAGGTTAAGTTAAAAAATATTAAAAGCCCAAGTGCCCAGTGGAATGTCTGAGGATGGTCCACTTAGGAGACCACTCCTCCAATCAATTGCTTACGTCATTCTTAATTTTGGTTACCAAGGTTCACACCATACAAGAAATGCATGCATATTGTATGCTCAGGGATCCATTGCTACATGTAAACTGGGTTCTGCCTGGTCAGACCGTGTACACAGACCCATCCAGGCTCCCTCGGGTCTTCCTTGGTTCAGTAAAGCTGACCCTTGGGCTGCTCCTGCAGATGCTTAGAAAAGCCCGCAAGTGTCTGAGGTAAGAGGATTTTATCACCATAGATTTCAGTCGGTCAGTGCAGGGGAAGGAGGCTTTCTCCTACCTACCTGCAGGCTGGAAATAAGTCAAAGACAGAATCTGTGCAGGCAGGAGGAGCAGGCTTGGAGGACCGAGGGAAGCCTGGAGGAGAGGTCTGCTGGTGTTCCTGTGTGTTTCTGGGGAACACTTCAGTAGGGTTGGGTGGGACTCTACAGTCAGGCGTGCCCTGAAGGTCTACATCAGTGGATTCTAATGCCTCTTGCAGAAGGTGCAAGAGATGCCTGAGAGAGAGAGGGCTGGTGGGGAGCGCAACTCTTAAAGTAAATTTAAAGGGATTACTTGTAAATTTCTTTTGGAGCATGCATCCTTGGGAGAGACTCATCCCTGTAATGTAACCAGCTTCCACCTGAGCACAGGTGTAAATGGTGTGGCTGTGGAGGGGAGGATGAGGGGAGCCCACTGACATGGGCTGTGTCCACAGCATCCGGAATGATGCAGGGTAGAGCTGGGAGGTGTATGTAGCACAGGCAGGAGGAAAAGTGTGTGGTTGGTAAGGCTGATTTCAACCCCAGCTGTGTATCAGAACCACCAGGGGAGCATTTTGAGAAATTCCCAGAGTCTACTCCATTACAGAATCAGTCTCTGAGGGTGGTGCCCAGTCTGTGTATTTTTAGAATCCTCTAAAGGGGCTTTGAAACAGGATTGGGAGCCACCACATTGAGGCAGGGTGTGGAGCTTCACAGCAGGTGGGAAGAGGTAAACTAAGTGGTTGAAAGAGAGAAAAATGGAGCACGGAAAACAGGAAACAGGAAAGGGTGCAGGTTTTAAGCTACTGGGGTGTTGGTGCCCCGTCCTTGGCCTGCTAACCTTCCCCCCGCCCCTGGGTCCCACACTTCGCCACCCACCATGGCCACACAAAGCTCACACGTGCCCACATCACACTTGTGAGTTTTCATTTACTTGTACTCATGAGGCTGCTGAGTGCTAAGTGGAATTTATTGTGCAAGACTGGACTTGGCCCATCCTTGATCTCCAGGGACTAAGGCCAGTGGGCGTTTTGTAGAGAGAGAGCCAGAAGCCCAAGCAGTCATGCTCTGAGCCATGCGGGGATTGCTGAGCCCAGTGGCTGGAGGATCAGTAGCAGGTTACCTTTGTGAGCCTCAGTTGCCTCATCTGTAAATGGGACTAATGCTTTCTCCCCAGGGGCTGTTGTCAGGACCAAAAGAAACAAGGTTTATGCCAGGTGTGTACTGTGGGCAGGCCCTAAAGATTCGTAGATTCTAACCAGCTGGGCTTGGTTGAGCTGTTGGAACGAGGTGGGGTCAGCCCCCCTTGCTTGGTGTCTGAGCTTGTGTGTGGTGGGAGTACTTGGGAGTGCTGTCTTTGCCTGCCTCAGAAGGAGGCCTTACTTGGAGCTGCTCAGGCAGTGGGCGAGGGCAGGAGGGGCTCCAGGCAAGGGGCTAAGCCCCCAGTCTTGCTGAGGTGGGGCTGGAGTGGCATCCCCTGCTCCAGGCTCCCCTTGCCATCTCGGGGTTGGGGTTAGGGGCTCTCTACGCAGAGTGCTGTGTGTCAGCAGCCTCTCGCCTTCCATCCTGGCTACAGACCTCTTGGTCTGCCCCTCTCAGGCCTTCATCTTTCATTCAAACAGCTCCTGAGAAGTCTCCTCCAGGAAGTCTTCCTTGGCTCACTGGAAGCAGGGGAGGAAATTGTGCCCATCCCAGGTGCTGTCGAGATGCACAAGTCCCCAGGATTTCTAGGTCACGCAGCAGTATCTGGTTGTCCACTGAGTCTGGGATTGCCTCCTTGGGGTATGCGTGGTGGCTCTTGTCTCCTTGGACTGGTTAGTGCCTTAGTCGCCTTGTTGGAGGGCCACACTGAGGGTCTGCAGAGCCCAGCACAGCTCCCCTGCAGCTGCTGCATCAGGAAGGCGCTGTGATGATGTCATGGCCTCCAGCCTCCCGCCTGGCAGCTGGTAGGAGGATCTGTCTGTTCTGGCACTGGGGCCTGTTCCACATGGAGGGCCAGGAACAGGCTATTGCAGTCACTAGGGCGTTCCTTGCCTTGCCGCGCGTCTCCCCTTCCCTGTGGAGATTCGGGTGCACCCTGGTGCCCAGGGAGAGTGGGCAGGCGTGGACTTGAGTGGAGCTCCTCCGCTGTCTGGGAGGCCTGATTCTTCAGCCTCTGCAGAGGCTGGCCTGCTGCCATAATGAGTGGTTCTCCTCTGAGCCCCCATCTAGTTTGTGGCTCTGTTGCAGACACGCCTTTGTGTGTCTTGGAGAAGAGCGCTGGTGTGTCTGTACATTGAGGTGTGGTCTAGGAGCCTGGGGAGGCTTCTCGGGTAGGACCCTCCAGGGTTGCAGTGTTGGGGGGAAAGCAACCAGTCCAGGAACAGAAGTGGCATTCTGGCTTCTTAAAACCGAGAGAGTACTTGGTTCAGAGCAGACAGTTGACCTCTGTAGCACTCGGCAATCTCCTCTCAGTTCCCGTGGCCAGTGTGGTCATTGTAAGGAGTGGCCACCCAGGAGAGTCGGATGTGGAAGAGAAAAAGCACCTCTGAGCCTGACCCTTGGCCTTAAACTCCAGTGGGATCTGGATCTTGGTTTAAGGTGTCCACTGTGCTGGAAACCAGACTTATATCGGGCACATGGCTTGCTAGCCCCTGGAGGCTCATTGTGGCCACAGATCTCTCTGATGATGAGCAGCGCTGGCTGGCTAGTCCCTGTTAGCCAGAGTTGTGAGAGAGAGATCTGCAGATGGAAAACACGCAAGGGTCGTTCATTCTCACTTACAGTATTGATGGCATGCCTACCGTGTGCTGGGTTCTGTCCTGAGCATTCTGGATACAGCAGTGAACAGAAGGACGTTATCTGGGCTGCCTACACTGGGCCTCCATTCCATACAGGGAGACCACCAATAAGCCAGGCAAAGGTGTGACTGCTCATGTGACAGGTCCCGTGGAGACAGATAAAGCTGTATTAAAGGAGATAAGTAATCCAGGAAGGCTTCCTTGAGGAGGTGGCGTTTGACAGAGACTCCTCATGTAACCTACAGTAGACTTCTGGCCCCCCAGGAGCCAGAACCTTAGAATGTTCCATCTGAAAGTACCTACGAATCATCTTGCTATAGAAGCAAGCTGAGACCTAGTGAGGTTAAGATGCCAGTTCACAAGCTAATGACATGATACAAAAGATTGACCACCTTAGGCCTTCCCCCAAGCCACCTGACCCTCATACTTTGAAAAATTGGTACTTCCAAATCATGTCTGTTAACAGTAGTAGATTTGTTTCCACATTCGCGGCTGGGGTGGGGGGTGGGAAACAGAAGCGTCTATAAGCGCCAGTCAGCCTCTCAGGCACGGGCTCACCCCCTGAACTGGTTTTATTCCTATCCCGGCAGAGGTGTGGTCCTGTTTGGGTAGCCACAAGCTCTCCTGCCTAGCACACCTTCTCTCCATGCTTCTGAAATAGTTTCTTGAGGGGCCCTATTGCCACATTTTGGATTCCATCTGGACTTCTCAGGCCCTCCCATTTGATTTGGGGGGCCAGGTGCCTTTGGGTGAGAGGAGGAGACCCTGCCAAACCCTCTGATGAAGGGTGGCGAGGCAGGACTCACAGGTCCCAGGGCTTATTTTAGCGAAACCCACAGTTAGGTCACAAATCCAGCTGTGACCCACCTCTCCCAAAGACTGTGATGAGCTTTAATTGGCTGATAGTTTTCATCTGGAAGCAGGCGTCGTGCATGAATATGAAAGGAGCTTCTGGTGAAGTAAGACTTCATTAATCAGCCTGTTAGGAGCCTGGCGTCCCAGGATTATGGGGGCTGGATAATTTGATGCCTACTGTTCTGCTTTAAGCTTCCAAATTAAAGGCGCTAGATTTTCATCTTTTTTTTGCTAGGTATTGAAAGTAGTGTCTTTTCTATGTGTTTTGTTTGCTTTTAACTGTTACGGTGTCTGGTACATAGATACTCATTTATTCTTATTTAATCTGTAAAGAAACACTGCAAAATGAGGTTATTCCCACTTTAGCAGATGAGGGAAGTGAGGCTCAGAAAGCTAGTGAACTAGCTCAAGGTCACATAGTACTGAGGAGCTGTGCTGGGTGCAAAGCCAGGTCATTGGCTTAAGTAGTGCATGAAACCTTGCATCTTAACTTTGACCTCTTGCCTCCTCTTAGCTGCTGCTAACATGGAAGTACTCTAGACTCCTGACTTCCATTTATTTTTCTGTTATAAAGTCTGCTGCATTTGTTCCCCCAGGAAAGCAAAACAGATGATGCCAGAATTTCTGATTTTTTTAAAAGTGCGTTACTGTGAAAGAGAACACATTTCAGAGTAAACAAAGCAAATGTGAGTTTCAGTGGTTTTTCTCCTTTAGATTTTTTTCCCTTTAAACGATTATTTTAAATCACTGTCAGTGAAATCCCAGGAAAGCCAGCTTTGCGTGTGCCCGTCCTTGCCTTTCTGTGCCAGGGCCTTAACAAATGTGTGTCTGGCCCCTCTGACGCGCTTCGAACAGGAGAGCTTGTGCACAGAAATAAGGGCCGCACCCAGGAGGCCTCAGACTATGAAAGAGGGTCTGGAAAGTGGGAGAAAGCCAGACTGTTTTCCAAGAAAAGGGGGCTAAGACACAATCAGGGGCTTGAGTGCTGCCTCAGAAACTAATAGTGCCTCCCAGCCTTCTGTAAGGCACGTGTGGCGAACGGCGTGGCAGTGCCGTTTATTTTGCCTAGAACACCTTGCTGTCCTTCCCATCAGCAAGACTCCTCCTGTGACAGCAGTTAGACTTATCCTTCGCTGAGCACCTGCTCCAAGCCTTGCTTTATGTCAGATACTTGGCAGATACTATGTTTTGGTCCTTTAGATGTCCCTTAAGGTGCAGATGTGGCCACCCCGTTAGCAGATAGCGAGATAAGCCCACAGAGGTCAGATGGCCTTCGAGGCGCACTGAGCTTGCTTCTGGGCGCTGCAGTGGTCCCTTCTGCCTGTCCATCCAACCTGGACACTGGGGGCAAAAGGGAAGGATACCTTTATTACTGGAGCCCGGTGCAACTAATAGCGTTTGGCAGGTGCTGAGCAGCAGCACTGAATGACTGGAGGTGAGATAACTCGTCCACACGGGTACAGTGGTGAACCCATTAGATTCTAGGACTCCCAAGTCTCCGTGACTGCTGCCCTGCAGATCAGAAGTGGGGTCTTGATTCCATCTCATTGGTTAATAAGCTGGATGAATGCAAAATGACATGTGCCAGCTTATCTATATTGCAACATTACAGCAAAAGATAGAGAACACAAACTTCATGGAAAGGGGCAAGGCAAAGATCAATATATAATATGCGAATTTGGAATAAAAGAGAAAAATAAGGTTCTGAATTTGTATATGTGTAAACAAACTCTGAAAGGATACTTAATATTTAATTGGACAGGATGGAAGGGAGAATGAACTGTGTATCTTATGTTTTTTGGTTTTGAGACCTTGAGAATGAATGTGTTACTTACTGAAGAAGAAAAAAGAAGGGAAGTGACTTCAGCTGTTCTGTGTATCTGGGCTTCTCTTTCCCTATCTGCATCGAGGCGGTTTGATTAGATCAAGGCTTCATCTGGATGGCATGTTGTATATTTCTGGTTTTCATGGGCTTTTCCAAGAGCTGCTGACCCTATCCTAGTCTGCAGTCCCTTCCGTTGGTGGCTGGACCTGGATCAGCTCATGTTGTTGGAGAAAGCCTGGGGTGACACACAGAGCCAGCAACCTTCTGCAGAGGAGTCAGACCTGTTCCTGTCCCCATCCTGGGACTTTATCCTCTGAACACTCTGCCCTGATGTGACTTAGTTGGTTCTTCCCCCAAAGTGAAGGATCTCTGAGAAGAGAGACTGTTCTGAGCATTCTGGCAAAGTGCTACCGTTTAATAGGAAAGAAAAAAATGGCAGAATGTTTTCCCAGGTTATTTTTATGCTTTTCAGTTCAGCAAACATTTATTGCTAGCTAAGTGCAAGGCAGTGTGGGGAAATCAGAGCTACATAACACCTCCTCTCAGCTCCCTGGGGTGCCAAGTTCTGGGTACAAAACTTGCTTGTAAAATTCCTCCCTGTACCCTCCAGGACAGCATGGTTTACCTCATCTGGTCTCACAGAGACCTGTGGGATTTTTAGGGATATTCTTCTTCCCATTTTACAGATGAGGAAATTAAGCCACACCATTCTGAACGGTAAAGCCTGGAATGAAACCACATTTTCTAACTACTTCTTATGTACCCACACACTCATAAGCAAACCCTTCTGTCATAGGATATTTCCCAGGGGTGTAGCCAAGGCGCGCGTATACCTGGAAACATTGGGTGAGCACAATCCTGACTAATGCTCTTTTTTTTCTCTAAGGAAGAACAAGAGAAATCTCTGGCTTATGGTCAGCTCTTGGGTCTTCCCGCCTTTGCTGTGGTTCAGGCAGTTCTGCCTTCTGCTGCTTGTGAAATCCATCACCCTTCACCAGTTCGGTGAGGAATGTCCACGGGTGTGCACGACTGCGTGTGGCATTGGCTTCCTTCCCACCACTTTCCTTCTCTTCCACACATTCTCTTAGCACCACCTGTTGTCCTCGCTGTTCCTCAAAAGGGCCAAGCATGCCCCCTGCTCGGGTCTTTACCCAGGGTGTCCCCTCCGCCCTCTCTTCACCTGACTTCAAGCCCCCAGTGAAAGCTCAGCTTGGATAGGCCTTCCCTGGTGGACTTTGTAAAGTTCTCTCTCATCACAATTGTGGTTTTTTCTTTTTTCCCCCCTTTGTAGCATTTATATATGTTGTATATGGACATACGGGCTTCCCAAGTGGCTCATTGGTAAAGAATTCACCTGCCAATGCAGGAGACATGGGTTTGATCCTAGTCCAGGAAGATCCCCTGGAGAAGGAAATGGCAACCCACTCCAGTATTCTTGCCTGGGAAATCCCACGGACAGAGGAGCCTGGAGGGCTGCAGTCCATGGAGTCCCAAAAGAGTCGGACACGACTTAGCAACTGAGCCACAACAGCGAATGTAGATAAGACATGTACACATATTGGCTTATTATCTCACTCCCCGCTAGATTGTAGATCCATGTGCTAGGCACCCAGGTTTGGCCACTGCTGTCTGGGCACTGCCTACGACGCGTGCCCAGCATCTGACAGATACTCTGTAAACATTGTTGAATGAGTGAATCAGGCCTAAACATTAAGTAATGGCATTTTAAGAGGTGAAAAGACCCGAGGCTCATCTCTTTGCAAAGCTTCGTTACACAATATTATTAATTCATTTAATAATTGTTTAGTGCTGTTTATGTGTACAGTTCTTTGCAGACAGTCACCGAGCAGACTCCAGTGTGTACGCATACAGGGACAGGGGACTTACTGATTTTTTTTTTTTTTTAAGAGCAGCCCTTTCTTTTGCGGGACAGCTGTAAAGATTTAAATACCCTCTTGTGTTTTACACTGGGCTTGAAAACTGCCTGTTTGAAATTCCTGCACACTGATCTTGGCTCTTGAGCCGCTGGAGAACATAGAATAAATGTACTTGTATTTGCATAGGACTCTCCTTCAAGCAGTTGGAGAGAGTCCGCTATCATGAGTCTACCTCTGCTCTGGCCTAAACATCACTGGTTCCTTCCATTGTTCTTCCAGTGTCACGCTTTTCAGAAGCCTCTCCACCCTTGTTGCGTTCCTCAGATATGTTCCGCTTCAGGCGTTGGCACTTAAGGTTTGGTCTCGTCAGAGGAGAGTGTTCTGGGACCCTGACCGAGGACCCTCCGTCAACGGCCTTGTTTCTGTCCGCGCAACCTCGGACGGCCTTGTCTGTGTTAACCACCTTGGCAGGGACCTTCTTTAGGAGCTTCTGGTGAAGAGTAAAATCTCTAGGCTCTTTTTTTTTTTTTTTTTTAACTGTTATTCTGTTTTGTTTATTTTGGGCTACATCAAGTCTTAGTTGCCACATATGTGCTCTTTGTTGCAGCGCCCAGACTCTCTCACCGTGGCGCTCAGGCTCAGTAGTGGTGGCATGCAGGCTAGTTGCCTTACAGCAAGTGGGATCTTAGTTCCCCTACCAGAAATTAAACCCAGGTCCACTGTATTGAAAGGCAGATTCTTAGCCCCTGAACCACTATGGAAGTCCTTTTTACATCAGTCTCTTTGTCCAGCCCCTCCCTAACTCTTCAAGAATAATTGGAAAGGTTTTTAGGGTTTGTTTTGTCTTTGTTTTTGGCATTTCAAGATTAAAGCAGCTGTAAATCTATAAACAGCAGTGAATTCAACCTGTACTATATCTTTTTTTTTTTTTTAAGAAATAGTCAATACGGGCAAAGTTCTACCACCAAGATCGAGGTGGAGAGGATGGAACTCTGGAAGTAAAGAAAAACCCACAGAGCCTTTGACTTTCTCCTCTCTGCTCTTTTTGGCTGCCTGTGTCCTTTTCCCCGTGTCTGTCTGTCTCCTCCTCCCCCTCTATGTTCAGCCCTCTCGCCTCCTCTTGTCAGGCCCGTGGCTCTCATTCCATCCTTGCTCTTCCGTGCTCCCCCTTCCAGCTAAGTGGCATATGGAACTAACATTACTCCTTAGCATTTCCTGCTCTTCCATCACCAATACTTTTACCATAGGCCCTTAATTTCCAGACTAAGGCAAGCTGCACATGTCACATTTCTCTAAGGGAGAAAGAGATCAGATCGCTTCTTATGTGTGACCCTTGGCTAATTTGCTTTGCAGTCTTGGATAGAGAAAACTTTTGGTCCTCAGCCTCAGGTTTCTTTGCATGATTGGTTCCCATTTTTGCCCAAATCAGCGGTTTCCGATTGGTGGCTAGACACGAGGGCTTCCGTGTCTCGGTGTTTGCTCGGCTCCTGTCATTGCCAATGCTGCTGTCGTTTTGAAAGAGGTGGCAGGGAAGGAGGCCAAGGTCGAGGGCTTCTTCTCTGAGTCTGCTGAGCCTCCCCCGCCCCTTCTGCCCTGCCAGCCCTCATGGGCCACGTGGGGAGGCAGGCCAGGCACAAGAGGGTCAGGTTCAGGCCTGGGGCTCTTTTCCTAACAGCTGTTCTCTTTCTCCTCCTCTGTTTCCTCTCGCTTCCAGGAGATCACCGTGAAGAAACCTGCGACTTTGGGGTGAGGGCCCTAAGTTAGGAGGATAAGGATGGTCCAGGGTTCGGTTCACAGTGGGATTTGTGACCCTGGGTAAGTCACAGGGTTGGTTTCCACCTGGCTTTGTCAGTTGCCTGAGGAGCTGGATTAGATCCAGTGGTTCCCCAGAGGTGTGGTGATGGGTCCTTTGGTTTTCTGAAGCACTTTTCTAAAGCCAGCTGGAAGTTAGGCAGAGGCCCATACAAGGGCTGTGGGAGGTGTCCAGGCCTGTGTCTGAAGATGTGGTGTCGTCTTCGGTGGGCTGTGCCACTCGCCTGGGCTGGGTGGGCCAGGGGCTGTGAACTGCCGGCCTGTGGATCACTGCGTGATGAAGCTGAGGAAATGAGTTAGCTTCTGTTTTGCAGACCGTTCATCCACTTGGTACTTGGGGGATGGGTGGCTGTCACTGTCCACACCAGACACATGGCAGAGATCCTGAGCTGTGTTCTCTTTTCAGACCCTGCTTACTGAGGACTTGGTGGAATTTCTATAAGTGGTCCCAGCCCAGCTGGGCTCCAATCCCTGGAAACTGGTTTCAGGGGCCCAGGAAGCCATTTTTGTACCTTTTGTTGATTTGCCCCATTGGAGTTAACTGGGTGCTTTGCTTTCAAAAGTGAATGAAGGGTCAGAACTCTTGCCCTCCCCTGCTCCATCCTTTCCTCTTAACTGATCCTGTCCAGTTTGACTAGTTAGCCAGCCCCTCTGGGGAGGGCACTGGCAGGGGACACCGAGACCTCAGACCTTAGCAAGACTGTTTGGAGGAGAGACCACAGGAAGAAAGATGGCCAGGCACCCTGTGGCCGAGCTGCGGATCCCTGAGGAACCTGGTGGGTGGATAGCGGGGGCTTCCCTGGGGTGGGATCCAGTTGCCTGCAGGTTCAATGAAGTGTAGTACCTGTGGAAGCCCTTTGTGGAGTGTAGCACAGGAAGGGAATGCCAGGTGGTGTCACCGCACTTGCCGCGAGTCAGGGAGGCTGGCAGAGGGTGAGGCAGGGACGCACCTGAAAAGAAGCACAGCGTCTGGGCGGGGGCTAGGGAGCCTCCGTGACCACTAGAGGCTTTGGACAAGGAGTGACAGGACTTGCCGTGCTCGGAACAGCATTGGGAGGTCGTGTCAGCTGTGCCCCCTGCCCTCTGGGCCTTGCTCTTCAGCCTCCTCGGGGCCTTCTGTTGCACAGGGCCAGTGCTGCGGCTCGTGGATAATCACGGACGTCGTGGTTGTTTCATGAACCACAGGACTGTAGAGCAGCCCGAACAACTCCATGAGTTGAGATGCCTGCTCCCAGCTGTCCTGTAAGGTGGCAGGCATCAGACAGGTGGTGCCAGTCTCCCGTGTTGGAAACCCAACACCTTGAGCACTGGGGGCTGTTTTTATGATCCTGGTGTGTTTTAAGAGACAACATGATTGATTTTTGGATTTCAGTAATTATCCAGATAATTGCCTGGCGGCCCAGGTTTCCTTTTTGGCATCTCAACGATGAATACTGGGCTTCTCTGGCCCATAAAATCTCCCATCTCCTTTTGGGGACCGGTGACTGAGTGTGGATGTGGGCTAAGACTAGAAGTGGACGGACCCTTAGAGTTTTGTAATTAGAAGGGATCTTGTGTCTGTCTGTCCAGTGTGTGAATTAGGGTACCGCAGAAGCCCAGAGAGTTGGACGTGACTCCCCTCAGGGCACACAGCAGGTAGTGGCCAAGTGGGCCCAGAGTCCAGGTCATGAGACTTCCTGACCAGCGTCCTTGGCACTATACCTCTGTGCTTCTTGCCCCGCTTCCTGCTCCCGGTCTCCATTCAGACACAACCCGGCAGGACCAAGCCTTCACTGGGGCCTGCTTCCAGCTCGTACTTCTCACACCTTCCAGTACCCACTGGAGGTAGCAAGGGACAACTACTTAAAAAATGCAGCCTGCTAGACTTTCACTTGATCATGGCGTTTGCCAGTTCTAAGACCTTCGGCTCCCCCTGTTCCCACTGCAGTGTGCCCCCACCACATACACATACACACCCACACACACTGAAGTCAGACCCAGCTTGACTCCTCCCCACTTCCTCTCTCCCAAACAGCCTTCTGGGCCTTTATTTTTTCCCCCTGTTCTGGGAATTGTTCACCTGTTCTTAAATTAAGCATGGCTAGGTCAAGGGGCGGGGAAGACAATGGCACCCCACCCCAGTACTCTTGCCTGGAAAATCCAATGGACGGAGTAGCCTGGTGGGCTGCAGTCCATGGGGTCGCTAACAGTCAGACAGACTGAGCAACTTCACTTTCACTTTTCTCTTTCATGCATTGGAGAAGGAAATGGCAACCCACTCCAGTGTTCTTGCCTGGAGAATCCCAGGGATGGGGGAGCCTGGTGGGCTGCCGTCTATGGGGTCACACAGAGTCGGACACGACTGAAGTGACTTAGGAGCAGCAGCAGCAGGTCAAGGGGTGGGCAGTCAGGGAAGGCTTCCTGCAGGAAGGAAAGAGTGAGACTTAGGGGAGGAAAGCAAAGGCTTAACAAGAGAGGGGCCACTGCCCAGCCAGGCCCCTCCAATGAGCCCAAAGCCCAGGTCCTGCACCAACTGCGCCAGTCCTCCCTTTACCGCCCCGAGTCTGTTCTGACCGGGGAAGCATCTGCAGTGGCACCAGCTCCTCTGTCTGCCTCGCCGAGGCAGAAGCCGAGTCCTCCGCACGCTTGGAGGAGGAGGTAGGAAGCCGGTTCCAGGCGGCGAGGGAGCCAGTCACAGGGTTTATGTTAATGCAGGCCCTCCCCCAGCCAGCGCTTAGCCTATTACCTAGGCCCTGCCGACAGCTTCATTAGTGGCGCAGCGAGCCTCAGCCTGCCTTCCACAGTTCCCTAAAATAATAAGGATGGCGTCACCGACTTCCCGCGGCCATGTGCCTTCAGAGCTCTATTGTAGAAAACAAACAAAATCCAGACACCTAGATGCTTTTTTCTTAGGTTTTTTGTGTTAAAGTAAGGTAGGACCCTGCCCCTTAGTTAAGAATTTAAAAGATCGTTATGCCCGTGTGGAGATCCCAGTCTTGGCTACCATTGAGGCTGCAGAATAACCTGTTAGCAGAAATGAGAGAACTTCATGGTTGGTTCGAGGGTCTTCACTGGGGACTGTGATTTCTGATCAGAGCAGTGGTGTGCTGTGGCAGGACAATCACCCAGCTTGGGGTTCCTCAGCTCTCAGCCAACTCGGGACCTTACTGCTTCCTCTAGAAAAAGAGGGCTAAACTAGAGCAACAGTTTGAAAACTGTGGGTCACGTTAATTTTTTTTAATGTAATAGAAAAGAAAAATTGTAAACAGGATAAGTTTTGTTTCTGTGTGTGTGCATGTGAACACACGAAAATATATGTGTCCTGAGCCAAGGGGTCAGTGTCTTTTTCACTGTGAGTTGTGGTCAGAAAGCCACTGACCTAGATGATCCTGGAAGGCCTTTCTAAGCTTTTGAAATCAATGTCCAACTTTCCCCCCAGAGCCTGATGGTTCCCCCATGGAACGTGACTGATTTTTGCAGGTTTTGCCACACTGGTTGTTAAGCAAAACTAGAGATTTTATAGTTAAAAGGAGAAAACCTCACGATCATCTGTCATTCCTATGGAACACCTCTGGGAAGAAGCCCCTTTCCCTGCTGCCTTGGTGTCTTAGGTTGGCCTTCGAGCTAGAAATGGGATCTGCAACAAGGGATGGCCCATTTAAAAGCTGACCTATTTAAAACCCACGAGCACCAAAAAAACACGGGGTCAATCTGATTTAAGTCTTCTTCTGTTGCAAGGCTGGGACCTGAAAACTAGATTGGTCAGGGACTGACAAGGTTGAAACCAAAGCTACAAATATTTGTTGCATGCCCATTTGGAGAAAGGAAAGATCAGACTTGGAGGTCAGTGGGAAAAGCTAAAGAAAACAAGGTATAACTATAAAACCCAGAAGTATGTCTTGGGGCACACCATTCTCAGCTCTCTAGAACATGGCGAGGTCTTCATTCCATGAAAGGGCCCTGCGGGCAGCAGAGGTGACTCAGAGCTGCGGGCCTGCCTTGACGCCCATTCTTGTGCCTTGACTGTGGACACAGCAGTGAAGGTGGCTGTGGGTCAAGGAGAAGGCAGGTGGCTTTTTCCAAGCTGGGGGTGCTTTCCGTGCATTATTTCACCTAATCCAACCCCAGGTGATGGAACTATTGTCGTTGGAGGAAACAGAAGCTCAGGAGAAGTGAGGTGATGAGCTTGAGATGGGAAATTTGGACTTGAGCCAGGTCGGTCTGCCTCCAGAGCTTGCCTTCTGTCCACCTCTCTATGTTGCCTCGAGAAGTGCTGGAAAAATAAAGAGCAGTCGTCTCTTGAGCTTCCTTCTCTCTGGTTATAGCCTTCAGAGGGCTTTGCTTTAGGCCCAAGCTGTCCGTTTAAATCCGGGCCAGCTTCATGGGCATGTGGCCTGTGTGACCACCCAGGCCCCACGCTTAGAAGATCCTTTCCCGCTCTTGGGTTTAATGTGCTGTCTGGGGATTCTTAACAGTTTTTGAGCAAGGGGGCCTTCCAGTTTCATTTTGCACTGGGCCCTGCAGATTATCTGGCCAGACCTGGCATTGCTAGAGTGCATCCTGATTCTTGGTCTTGCTGGGTCCCTCCTGCCTGTGCTTAGCATGCCCGTTCTCTCCGGGCAGAGGCGTGTGAAGCATGCACCCTGTTCCAGCCTCGGCCCTGCTACCTGGCACACTGGACTGGAGTTGTTTACCAGCCGTCTGTCTCCTAGCCTGCCACCACACCTCCCGCTGGCAGGGACCCCAGCTGTGGATCATTGCTGGCTCCACGTCCCCTCCGCAGCTTAGATGGACAGTGTCACAGGAGCTTGCTGGGCGGAGAAAGGGGTTTTTACGGGCAGGAGAAGCTGCCTGCAGAGCACTGGGTCAGGTCAAGAGGAGGCGCACTGCTGACTGAGCTCCTCACAGGGCTTGCCTGGCAGATGCAAGACACACCAGAACACGCTGTCATTGTTTACAAAAGGGAGGGCCTGTTCAGGCTGTGTCAGACCAGTTGCACTGTTAATTTCACGATGGTTTGTCTCCCTTTGCATGCCCGGCGCCTAGTGCTGTGGCCGGCACGATAAACAGGACATTTGTTAAGCAGTTGCTTGGCTGTCCGCTCCCTGCTAGGCTGATTACAAAGAAGGACAGTCCCTGACCTCTAGGAGGATCGGATGCTTAATACACGATTAAATGATTTATGCAGCAGCTGCCCTCGGTGCCCTGGGATGCTCAGAGCCGGGCGATGAAGGTTTCCTGGGGAGAGGGGCTTAACTCGGTCTGTAGGCAAGGGTGAGAGGTGGGGTGGGGGGCAATGAGATTGGAGGAAGTTGGCTGAGGTTGAGAGTAGAAGGCCTCCTTGGGTCAGTTTAGGACCTTGATTTTTTTTCTCGGAAGCGGCAGGAAGCCAAGAATGTTTTCTAGGCCAGAGTTTGTACTTTATAGGCTAAACAGATACCATTGTCCCTTTTCTGCAAGGCAGAACCTGAGACCTCGGGAATAGAGTCAGGGTCGTTCAGCCAGCTGGGCCGGGCCTCCAGGTGGGGGTCTGTTCCCAGTAGTCCCGCATTCCTGCTGTCACAGAGACCCCATTTGGAAGCAGAGTCAGACCTAGAGTGACTTGGACTACCGTGAACAGGACCACGTTGCTGGCAATAGAGAGGAATGGTCAAATTTGAGAGATCTGTGAAGACAAGATTTCACAGTTTTGAAACAAGCAACGGGTTCTTCCTTAGAGTAATAATCTGTTCGTGTTTATCACGGGTGGTTCAGCTCCCCTTGGTGAGAAATGACTGCCGGGTCTTGCTTTGGGCACACGTTTTTTTTTTTTTTTCCAGAAAATGCTGGAGCCGCCGGGCAGTCTGGTTCCTTAGGAACCTTCAGTGCCTCCCTACTGGCATCTCCAGGGGGCCCGAGTATGAATATGCAGACACCTCTTAGGTGTGAACACTTGAGGAATGGGCCAAAGGCTCCTGTGGAGGGATGTCACTTGGTGACTGAAAAGCTCCCTAGAAGCAGAGTAAGTCCAGTCATCAGTTCTAGAGAGAGTAGCCACATTTTGGTATTTTTAAACGGCCAGTGGGATTGGGAGAGAGTTTAAACCCAAAGTACAAATTTTCAGTTTAATTTTAACTTTGCGCTTAGCTCACACCCAGGGTTTGGCAGGGGGGAATGGGCCTTTTTTTTTTTTTTTTTTTTTCTGTTTTAAGCAGAACACACCCTGGATGTAACAAGGATGTTCTCTTCACATGGTTTGCAGCAGCGGCACTAGGAGAGACGGGAGGAAGTGGGTTGGAATTGCGGCAGGATTTCTAGGAGTCAATTTAAGGAAGCTTGGGGTAGGTTGGACGTTTTGAAACACGCCCTGGAGCTGTAAGAAAGCGCATCCCTTCCTGGAGGCAGGTGGAACAGGGCCGGATGCCATGCCTTCGACAGGTCAGCTGTTGGACTGGACCTTTTGTTTTTTCCTGTTTGGTCCATTACAGACACATCACAGTCTGCTTACCTGCCATCCCCGATGACTCATCACCCCACAAAGAAACTGTGGGTTTCCCTCGTGGTTTGGGCTTTCTGGTAATATCAGCAACCTCAAGGTGTAAGCCTCAGCCCACCTACCCCACCCCCTTTGATCTCTCCCCAAACCCCCCAGGAAGGAAATGCAGAAACCGTGGGGATCCCTAAGTCCCCACAGACCTGGAGCAGCCACCTGGCCTTCCAGACACCGCAGGTTCTCCCCCCCCAGTGACAGGAAGCAGCTTTTGCTCCTTGGGGAGGAGCGGGGTTTCAGGCCCCTGGCCTTTGTCCAGATCCTTGCTCCTGACTGCAGTGTCATTGGAATGGGGGCTGTGTTAGGTTTTGTGCTTTGTTTACCAAGGAAGTGTAACCAGGGTGGGGACAGCTGGGAGTAGCGCCCATCCTGCCAGTGGAACAGCTAGAAAGGGGGCTGAAGGGGGTTTAGTGCAGTCAGGGTAGTAGTTTATAGGATTGAATTCAGGGGTCTGGGAGAACCCTGCTTGGGAACAGCAAGGAAACCCTCCTCGTCTGTGGCAACACTAACCATCAGGGCCTGTTCCTGCAGCTTTAGGATCAGTGGTTCTGATGTGGCTGTACAATAGGACAGCACCCCAGGAGCACCCCATGGGGCGATTATGAGGACCAAGTGAGACAGTGCCTGCAAAGAGAATGCCTGCTGAGGGCTCAGGAAAGAGCCCTTGATTGTTGTTAAGAAACAGTCATCGTGGTTAGTAGTGGTGTCTTGCATATTGTCCCCAAGAGGAATGGCCACCCGTTTGGGTGTGGTGCTGGGACTGGAACCTTAGGTCTATCTGGAGGATTCCCAGGCAGCACTGAGCCCTTCTGCGAAAGAGGCAGACTTCCCAGGAGGAATTCCCTTGACTCTGCAGCACCGCCTCCTGCCCCCACCTCCCTCACCCCCAGCCGCCCTTACTGAGGCCTCTTCCTTGGCTGATGGCCACAAGAATAGAAGCCCTGACCCATCTAGAGAACCACATGTCTGAAATCTTTGAAGGTGAACTGGAAACCCTCCTCATATTTGTCTTTCTGTAATGGAACTTAAAGAATTCCCAGGGCCTTCCAAGGAAAGGAGTGACTGAAGGAGCCTGGCTGTGTGACCTCAGATAGAACTGCCCACGAAGAAGGTGGCGCTCCCTCCCCAGGACAGTTGATCTCCCTCCACTGCTCCCCAAAGGCCTGGCTTCCTGGCTTTGCACTGACCTCCTGCCCTAGGGCAGAAGGCCTCATGGGGTCTACTCCCAGTCTCTTGCCGGTGACCTTGAGAAGGGGGCTTGACCTGGACATCTGTCCTTCCCTGAAGAGTGGGAAAGGACTTAACTTCTCCCATCTCAGATCCAAGGGAAGGGTGAGCCTTGGCGCCGCTGCCTGGCTGAGGGCTTGCTGGCTCTGGACAGGAGCTGCTGCACCTGGCTGCACCTCTCTTGCCAAGTTGTTGCTGTCCTGAGCTGAGCAGGCCACCCCTCTCCACCAGGGAAGAAGACCGCAGGGCACCTGCAGGGCGCTGTGGCCCAAACAGGCCCTGAGCTCTCCTGGTCTGACCTTTCAAGGGCAGGCTGAGGGAGGGGCGCGGCAGCCTGCTGTGGATTCTCTTCTCTCATGTGGACATATGTCCCGGTGATGCCCAAGGAAGAGGCCCACTGTGGCGGACAGTCACCCTGGGCAAATGGACCTGCTCAGAGGTGGGGAGCAGCCCTGGACAGTGACTGGTTAGGACAGGCCTTGTTCACTTATTCAGGAGGGAAAAAGGCTGTGAGGGCCAGGAATGATAATGCAGGACTGCTGTCAACAGGACAGGCCTGGTCCAAGTGACCCATTGGTGAGAAATCCAAACCTAGGGACGGAAGTCCCAGGGAGCATCAGATCCAGGCCACATCAGTACACGTTTCCTGGAGGCTGCAGAGATCAGGCTGGAGAAGGCAATGGCAACCCACTCCAGTACTCTTGCCGGAATATCCCATGGACAGAGGAGCCTGGTAGGCTGCAGTCCATGGGGTCACTAAAAGTTGGACATGACTGAAACGACTTAGCAGCAGTAGTAGCAGTACAGATCAGGCAAGTGGGGGTGCAGTGTCAAGCACCAGATGCAGCCCGGAGGGGTCACCTTTAAGGCACCCGCCATCCACAGAAGGCTGGGGAGCAGCCCCCTGTCGGCTCAGGACAGGAGTGGAAAGCTCTGGGCATCTGGTGGCAGGCCAGGCACCCTGACACCCCTTCCTGACACCCTGGGTCATGACAGGCCTGAGAGCTGATGATTCTTCCTCATCCTGTCTCCCTACCATCTGTGCTGGAGCCTGGACCCTCTCTTGTAGCCAGATCTGCCTTTTAGCAACCCAGGGAGAAGTTCTTTCTCCCTCATTCGAAATAAAGGGCTTAGGGCTAAGAGAGGGGATCTAAGGATTCTTAATAGGGCAGAACCACCTCCAAAGAGACAGGAAGCCTGCAGGGCCACAGAGGGATCTCGAAAGACCAACTTCTGGACATTGCCAAGCCCAGCACTTCTGTGTGGGTTCACCCTGGACTTGTGGATGTCCATTTTCCTTCCGCATCGGCTCTCAGGACCTGAAGAGCAAAGTCTAGAGCTGTGGTATTCCGTATGGTAACTTTCATATATCTCTTTGCATTGTGATTGATTAAAGCTGAATAAAATTTAAAGCTTAGCTCCTCAGTCTCACCTTACTGGCCACATGTGACTAGTGACTCCTCTCCTGGATGGGTTTCCATCACCACAGGAAGCCCTGTTCGACAGCACTGGTCTCCGTTCTGTAGAATGGAGAGTTGGAGGGGTCCCTGGTCTGCAGCCCTGGTGACCAGGTGATGACTGCCAGGGTGGGTGGGCTGGCTCTGACTGTGGTGGGTTCAGGTACACCCCGGGACCCATCTGCATGCAGAGGGTCACAGACTCAGAGGTGAAAGGATGGTGGAGACTGAGGAGGGGGAGTAGTAAGTGGGGGCCCTCAGGAAGGCGGTCAGGCTGGGACCATGGCGGACCCTGGGGCGAGGGGCTCAGAAGGAATGGCCAGGCCCGGAAGTTCCCCAACAGCATGGTGGCTGGTGCCCTGGGGAGCCTGGGGGCTGAGGGACAGCAGCAGGGTTGGAAAGAAACTCCCAACCTTGCTGTCAACAGTGGGGTTATTAGATTTGTCTTCTCCAATCCAGCCAAGACGCCTGTCCAGAAGGGCCCCCTGGTTCTGCAGCTCCAGTCACCCCTGCACCTCTCCACCCTCCTCACCCCACCCCCCGCCTCAGTGTCTAAAAGCAGAGAAAGACCAGCGTGGGTGCAGTGCTGCGAGACTTCCCGCCTGCCTCCTGTCCTCCCCCACCCCCGGCCTCAACCCCCATTCCTCACCCTGGTCGATTCACAGCCTCCTTCCCTTCCCAGGTGAAAGAGCTCGTCCTGGACAACTGTCGGTCGAATGAAGGCAAAATCGAAGGCCTCACAGATGAATTTGAAGAACTGGAGTTCTTGAGTACAATCAACGTCGGCCTCACCTCAGTCGCAAACTTACCAAAGTTAAACAAACTTAAGAAGGTAAATAGAGCGGAGGCGCAGGTATGCTTGGGAACTGGGCTGGGGAGGAGGACCCGGTCATTTCTCCAAGTGGAGGGAGCATAAAGGCAGGGGGCCCAGGGTGAGCCCCAGCACACCTGCCCCTTCCCTGAACCGGCTCCCTTCCTGGCCCGTCTGCGAGGAACTGAACGCCTNCTTGGGAACTGGGCTGGGGAGGAGGACCCGGTCATTTCTCCAAGTGGAGGGAGCATAAAGGCAGGGGGCCCAGGGTGAGCCCCAGCACACCTGCCCCTTCCCTGAACCGGCTCCCTTCCTGGCCCGTCTGCGAGGAACTGAACGCCTGAGCCCAGAGCCTTCACTTTAAGAGTCGTTTCTGCTTTTTCTCTCCCTGCCTCGTTTAGCTTGAACTAAGTGATAACAGAATCTCAGGGGGCCTGGAAGTATTGGCAGAAAAGTGTCCGAACCTCACACATCTAAATTTAAGTGGCAACAAAATTAAAGACCTCAGCACAATAGAGCCACTGGTGAGTCATCGGGGCCTCCCCTCTCCTCTGGGATGGGAGGGGCTGATACCAGGGAATGCTGCTTTTGCATTTGTATGACATGCTTTTTGTGTTTAATCATGTGCTATGAGATAGAATTCTGCTTAGTCTATAGAGAAACTGAGGGCTCAAGAAGCTAAGAGAGCTTGACCGAGAGGCTGAAGGAGGCCGTGGGACCCAGGTCTCAGTTTTGGTCCTGGTGCTTTTGCTCAGATTTTCCACTCAGCTTTGGAAACCCGAGCTGTCGTTTCTTTAGGCTTAGGGCCTGGCTTGTGCCTTTCACTGGGGAGAGGAGCCATCCAGGAACTTAGCTGACCCTGAAGGTGGCTGCCTGTTTTCTCCTTGGGTCACTGCCCAGAGGCTAGTGCCTCTGAAGGGGGGTTGGTCCTGATGCGGGTCCCCTGGGATGACAGAAAGCTATGTGGTACCGGAGCCCCATGCACTTCTCCAAAGGGTGTCGAGAAGAGTGACCCTCGTCAGCAGTCCTGGCTATGATGGTGACCACGGACTCAAAGACCTGGGCAGCATGTCCTCCTTTGCTTGTCCACATAGAGCTGAGCACACCCGGACTTCACGATACACTCACTAGAAAAGGGCAGATCATGGTCAGAATAGCAATTTCTGTGTTACCCATATCTGAATGACTGTGTTCACTTGACTTTAAGGAAATCAGCTGTAAGATATACCATTGATTAATTTTTGATTAATTGATTAATTTTTGATTAATCATGGATTTCTATTTTTTGAAGTATAGAAATACTACTGCATTAAAGTGACACTTAGCATAAATATATACATAAGAATTACTTCATAAGTTGGTCACCTTAGAATCAGGAAAGGGCCATAAGGTTATTTGGACAAGTTTGCACCTTTCCCTTTTCTGGGTATAGAAGGTAGCAGTTGGGGCATCTCTGAGTTTGGGTTCTTGTCCAAAAAGCATTCCTTGTACTTTGTGGATACTTGAGGGGCTGGTTGATGTGCCTGTGTGGCAGAATGGGAGGCTGGCGTTTCTCCTCCAGACTCAGGCTTTACCTGCCCCTCTGTGGCATGGGGTCAACTACTAGAATAGATTTCCCATAGAACTGCTTTTAGGACTTCTTCTGATCTCCTAGGTAGGGGAAAACAATTCTGTTTATCTAGCTAGAAACCTCGATTTCATAATTTTATTATAAACTGAAAAAAAATCTTTGAAGTTCTGTATAGTGTGTTTTGGGAGGCAGTTATGGAAATTGTGTATACACACGCGTGCACACACACAGTGTTCCTTTGGCCTAGAATACTCGTGTTTGTGTGATTTCTTCCCTGGTTATCGGTGTGATTATTGTGTTTCTCTCGCTCCTGAGAGTGGGGAACCGCCTTTGGTCGGGAGAGGTGGGCCTCACCCACCCAGCCCACAGCCCAGACTCCTTCTCTACAGACCTTGACCTTCTGCTAAAAATGACCAGGTCTCAAATTACAAAATCTCAAGAGAATGACCTTGTTCCTGACATTGACCTTGAGGGACAGTAGCTTTAATCACCAGTTAGACCGGGCCCCACTGGAACAGGGACATGGCCTGAGGTGGGATACCTCCTCCTGGAAGATGAGGGAACTGTAAAGATGTAGCAATTTCTTGCTAGCTGTGTGACCCTTTCACTTCCTGGGCCTCAGAGTCCAGCTGCCAACAGTGTAACATAGACTAGAACCCATCAGTTAAACCCATTGGTATTAAGTACTATGGACAAAATCTGGATCCTTCGTTGGTTTTTCTCTTGTCCTTTTTGACAGGCAGTATTGCAGAGTGTAAGAACACAGGTCTGAAGTTGGACTGCCTGATCAAAACTCAGTTCTCTGCACTCTGCTTCCTTTTCTGTAAAATGAACTAATAATTATTTCTGCCTTATCAGTCTGTTGAGGATAAACTGAGTTAATACACATAGTACAGTATTAATTGCCATTATTATTATTCCCAAAGGGAGGTAGTTTGCATTCCTGTGGCCTTTTCAGTTCCTCTCTGGCTGCTTAGACACAGGGCAGGCTCCAGAGCTCTTGGCTTATGCAACAAGAAAGCCCTGGGTTAATTTCAAACTTGTCAGTATTATGGCAAAGGCTGTAATTGCAGAATAGAAGTGTTGGCATTGGGTGAGACTTTGCAGATCCTCAGGTCCAACCCCCCACCTTTCACATGGATGAACAGGAGGCTCCTCACCTGTGAGTTCTGCATGCTGTCTCAGGGCACCCCCACCTGTCTCCTCATCCCGCTCACTGTCTGACTTCGCTGTTTCCTTGCAGGAAAAGTTAGAAAACCTCAAGAGCTTAGACCTTTTCAATTGTGAGATGACCAACCTGAACGACTACTGAGAAAACGTGTCCAAGCTCCTTCCGCAGCTCACGTATCTTGATGGCTACGACCGGGACGACAAGGAGGCCCCCGACTCAGATGCCGAGGGCTACGTGGAGGGCCTGGACGATGACGAAGAGGACGAGGATGGTGGGTGGCTCCAGGCAGAGGCCAGGCCGGGTTTTACAGCGGGCAGATGGGGCCTCGCTGGTCCCTGAGAGCTGCCGACCTCTTTCTAGAGCTGTGAGGGGAGCAGGCCGTCTGCTTTGTTTACTGCTGTCGTGGTCTGTCTCGTTGGTCGACACCCCTATAACAAAAGGGCCTGAGCCCAGAGAGACATCCAAGGTTCTCCAACTGCGTAGTAACCCCTTAGAAATCATCTGAGGGACATCCCTGGTCAGAGAACTGAGATCCCACATGCCTTGCAGCCAGAAAGTCAAAACAAAACAGGAAAGATGTGACAGATGAAAAGACTTTAAAATTGGTCCACATAAAAAAAAAATCCTGAATCCTCCTTTCAGTTTTTTTCCCTTTTCCAAAGTCCTCCCCAAAATGAGATCCTATGGTGTCTCTTGCTTGGATTTGTTTCTGGGGAGGAGATAAGGTTGGAGGAAGGTGGAGCAAGGCCTGAGGGTCCCCTCTTCTCATCTAGGGTCCAGTGGTGGAGATGAAGTCATGGCTGGAGAGATTGTGGGGCCCCCTGGTGGCTGCTGCCCATAGGACCACATGGCAGGAGCCCCAGGGATCTTGGAAGCAGAGGAGGTTGTAGACAGCACACTGGGCTCCCTAGTGGCACAGTGAGGAGTCAGGGACTTACAGGAAGGAGTGAAGGACAAGGAAAGAGGACCTCCCGTCTCATCTCCTCTCCACGCTGTCAGCTCAGTGCCACTTCCGTGCAGGGCTTTGTGGCCAAAGTTGAGGGTTGAGACTTGGCCTGAATATTTCACAGATGAGAGTGCTTATCCCTTCTTAGGTGGGAGTATTTTACTAGGTATTCAGACATCCACTTTGCCTTAGTTTGTTCCCTCTTGTGCTGGGACAGAAAAGTCTCAGGACTAGAATCCTGAGACCAAGCTTCTGAGCCCAGCTCTGCAACTGACCCCTTGTATGATCTTGAACAAGTCACTTCTCCCCTCTGGGACTCGACTTCCTCACCTGTAGATTTTGGCTCGATGCTCTCTCTGAATGAATTGACTTCTTGGCTTTCCTGGCCCTGTAACTTGGCTTCCCGATTTGGCATTTTTTCTGCCATCTTAGCCTCCATGTGGGATCTATTTTACTTTACAATACTGTATTGGTTTTGCCATACATTGACATGAATCTGCCACAGGTGTATACGAGCTCCCAATCCTGAACCCCCCTCCCAACTCCCATCTTAGCCTTATTGGTCAAATCATTTACAAGTATTTTCTCACAACTAGTAGGTTGTGTTTTTATCTTGTCAATAGTTCCCTTGTTGTGTAAAAGGTTTTCTTTTTTTAATTAATTTATTTATTTTAATTGAATGCTAATTACTTTAAAATATTGTGGTGGCTTTTGACATACATTGAAATTAATCAGCCATGGGTGTCCATGTGTCCCCCATCCTGCAGCCCCCTCCTATCTCCTTCCCCATCTCATCCCACAGGATTGTCCCAGTGCACCGGCTTTGAGTGCCCTCTTTCATCATTGAACTTGGACTGATGATCTCTTTCACATATGGTAATAACCATGTTTTAATGTTCTTTTCTCAAATTATCCCTCCCTTGCCTTCTGCCACACAGTCCAAAAGTCTGTATTTTATATCTCTGTCTCTTTTGCTGTCTCGCATAAAGGGTCATCATTACCATCTTTCTAAAATCCATATATATGGGTTAGTGTACTGTATTGGTGTTTTTCTTTCTGACTTACTTCACTCTGTATAATAGGCTCTAGTTTCATCCACCTCATTAGAGTTGATTCAAATGTGTTTTTTTTAATACCTGAGTAATATTCCATTGTGTATAAGTAGCACAGCTTTCTTATCCATTCATCTGCTGATGGACATCTAGGTTGCTTCCATGTCCTGGCTATTATAAACAGTCCTGTGATGAACTTTGGGGTACACATGTCTCTTTCAATTCTGGTTTTCTCAATGTATGCCCAGCAGTGAGATTGTTGGGTCATATGGCCATTCTATTTCCAGTTTTTTAAGAAGTCTCCATCCTGTTCTCCATAGTGGCTGTACCAGTTTGCATTCCCACAAACAGTGTAAGAAGGTTCCCTTTTCTCCACATCATCTCCAATGTTTATTGTTTGTAGACTTTTTGATAGCAGCCATTTTGATGGATGTGAGATGGTACCTCATTGTAGTTTTCATTTGCATTTCTCTGGTAATGAGTTATACTGAGCATCTTTTCATGTGTTTGTTAGCCACCTGCATGTCTTTTTTGGAGAAATGTCTGTTTAGTTCTTGGCCCATTTTTTTATTGGATTGTTTATTTTTCTATTATTGAACTGCATGAGCTGCTTGTATGATTTTGAGATTAATTCTTTGTCAGTTGCTTCGTTTGCTATTATTTTCTCCCCTTCCAAAGGCTGTCTTGTCACCTTGCTTATAGTTTCCTTCGTTGAGCAAAAGCTTTTAAGTTTAATTAGGTCTCATTTGTTTATTTTTGCTTTTATTTCCATTACTCTAGGAGGAGGGTCATAGGGGATCCTGCTGTGATTTATGTCAGAGAGTGTTTTGTCTATGTTCTCCTCTAGGAGTTTTATAGCTTCTGGTCTTACAGTTAGATCTTTAATCCATTTTGAGTTTATTTTTGTGTATGGTGTTAGAAAGTGTTCTAGTTTAATTCTTTTACAGTGGTTGACCAGTTTCCCACCAGTTTCCCCAATATTTTCCACTTGTTAAAGAGATTGTCTTTTCTTCATTGTATATTCTTGCCTCCTTTGTCAAAGCGAAGATGTCCATAGGTGTGTGGATTTATCTCTGGGCTTTCTATTTTGTTCCATTGATTTATATTTCTGTCTTTGTGCCAGTACCATACTGTCTTAGTGACTGTAGCTTTGTAGTATAGTCTGAAGTCAGGCAGGTTGATTCCTCCAATTCCATTCTTTTTTCTAGAGTGTTTTGGCTATTCAAGGTTTTTTGTATTTCCATACAAATTGTGAAATTATTTGATCTAGATCTCTGAAAAATACCATTGGTAGCTTGATAGGGATTGCATTGAATCTATAGACTGCTTTAGCTGGTATACTCATTTTCACTGTATTGATTTTTCCGACCCATGAACATGGTATATTTCTCCATCTTTTTGTGTCATCTTTGATTTCTTTCATCAATGTTTTACAGTTTTTCATATATAGGTCTTTTGTTTCTTTAGGTAGATTTACTCTTAAGTATTTTATTCCTTTCCTTGCAATGGTGAATGGAATCGTTTCCTTAATTTCTCTTTCTGTTTTCTCAGTGTATAGGAACGCGAGGATTTCTGTGTGTTCATTTAATATCCTGCAACTTTACTGTATTCATTGATTAGTTCTAGTAATATTCTGGTGGAGTCTTTAGGGTTTTCTATGTAGAGGATCATGTCATCTGAAAACAGAAAACAGCAAGAATTTTACTTCTTCTTTTCTAATCTGGATTCCTTTTATTTCTTTTTCTTCTCTTATTGCTGTGGCTAAAACTTCCAAAACTATGTTGAATAGCAGTGGAGAGTGGGCACCCTTGTCTTCTTCCTGACTTTAGGGGAAATTATTTTGATTTTTCACCATTGAGGATAATGTTTGCTATGGGTTTATCATATATGGCTTTTATAATGATATTGAAGTTTGTTCTTTCTACGCCTGCTTTCTGGAGGGCTTTTATCATAAATAGGTGTTGAATTTTGTCAAAGACCTCCTCTGCATCTATTGAGATAATCATATGGCTTTTATCCTTCAATATTTTAGTATAGAGTATCACATTGATTGATTTGCAAATATTGAAGAATCCTTGCATCCCTGGGATAAAGCCCACTCCGTCATGACATATGATCTTTTTAATATGTTGTTGGATTCTGTTTGCTAGAATTTTGTTAAGGATTTTTGCATCTATGTTCATCAGTAATATTGGCCTGTAGTTTTCTTTTTTTGTGGCATATTTGTCTGGTCTTGGTATTAGAGTAGTGCTGGCCTCATAGAATGAGTTTGGGAGTTTGCCTTCTTCTGAAAATTTCTGGAAGAGTTTGCATAGGGTAGGTGTTTGTTCTTCTCTAAATTTTGGTAGAATTCACCTGTGAAGCCATCTGGTCCAGGGCTTTTGTTTGTTAGAAGACTGTTGATCACAGTTTTGCTTTCTGTGTTTGTGATGGGTGTGTTAAGATTTTCTGTTTCTTCCTGGTTCAGTTTTGGAAGGTTATACTTTTCTAAGAGTTCATCCATTTATTCCAAGTTGTCCTTTTTTTTTTTTTTGGTATATATTTTCTGATAGTAGTCTCTTATGATCCTTTGTATTTCTATATTGTCTGTTGTGATTTCTTCATTTTCATTTCTAATTTTGTTGGCTTGATTCTTCTCCCTTTTTTTCTTCATGAGTCTGGCTAATGGTTTATCTATTTTATTTATATCCTCAAAAAACTAGCTTTTAGTTTTCTTGATTTTTGCTATAGTCTCCTTTGTTTCTTTTTCATTAATTTTTGCCCAAATTTTATAATTTCTTTCCTTCTACTAATCTCAGGGTTCTTCATTTCTTCTTTTTCTAGTTGCTTGAGGTGTAAAGTTAGGTTAGTTATTTGATTTTTCTCTTGTTTCTTGAAATAACCTTGCATTGCTATGATCTTTCCCCTTATTACTGCTTTTACTGAATCCCATAGGTTTTTGGTTGTCACGTTTTTTATTTTCATTCATTTCTATGCGTATTTTGATTTCCTCTTTACTTTTTCTGTGATTTGTTGGTTATTCAGAAGTGTGTTGTTAAGCCTCCATATGTTTATATTTTTAATAGTCTTTTTTTTCCTTTTCTGTAGTTGACATCTAATCTTACTGCATTGTGATCAGAAAAGATGCTTTAAATGATTTCAGTTTTTTTGAATTTACCAAGGCTAGATTTATGGCCCAGGATGTCATCTATCCTGGAGAATGTTCCATGTGTACTTGAGAAAAAGGTAAAAGTCATTGTTTTGAAGTGAAATTTCCTATAGATATCAATTAGTTTTAACTGGTCCATTGTATCATTTAAAGTTTGTGTTTCCTTGCTAATTTTCTGTTTGGTTGATCTATCCATAGGTGTGAGTGGTGTATTAATGTCTCCCACTATTACTGTGTTACTGTTAATTTTCCCTTTCATACTTGTCAGCATTTACCTTACATATTGTGGTGCCCTTATGTTGGTTGTATATATATCTATAATTGTAATATCTTCTTCTTTGCTTGATCCTTTGATCATTATGTAGTGTCCGTCTTTGTCTCTCTTCATGACCTTTATTTCAAAGTCTATTTTATCTGATATGAGTATTGCTGCTCCTGCTTTCTTTTGTTCTCCATTTGCACGAAATATCTTTTTTCCAGCCCTTCATTTTCAGTCTGTACGTGTTCCTTGCTTTGAGGTGGGTCTCTTGTAGACAGCATATATATGGGTCTTGTTTTTTATCCATTCAGCCATTCTTTGTCTTTTGGCTGGGGCATTCATCCCATTTACATTTAAAGTAATTATTGATCAGTATGATACTGTTGCCATTTACTTTGTTGTTTTGGGTTCAAGTTTATAAGCCTTTTCTGTGTTTCCTGTCTAAAGAACATCCTTTAGCATTTGTTGAAGAGTTGGTTTGGTGATGCTGAATTCTCATAGCTTTTGCTTATCTGTAATGCTTTTGATTTCTCCTTCATATGTGAATGAGATCCTTGCTGGGTACAGTAATCTGGGTTGTGAGTTTTTCTCTTTCATCACTTTAAGTATGTCCTACCATTCCCTTCTGGCCTGAAGATTTTCTGTTGAAAGATCAGCTCTTATCCTTATGGAGACCCCTTTGTGTGTTATATGTTGCTATTTCCTTGCTGCTTTTAATACTTGCTCTTTGTGTTTGATCTTCATTAATTTGATTAATATGTGTTTTGGGGTGTTTCATCTTGGGTGTATTTTGTTTGGGACTCTCTGGATTTCTTGGACTTGGATGGCTATTTCCTTCCTAATTTTAGGGAAGTTTCAACTATTATCTCCTCAAGTATTTTCTCATGCCCTTTCTTTTTGTCTTCTTCTGGGACTCCTATTACTCGAATCATAGGAGTTTAACATTGTCCCAGAGGTCTCTGAGGTTGTCCTCATTTCTTTTAATTCTTTTTTTCTTTTTGGCTTCATTTATTTCCACCATTCTATCTTCCACCTCACTTATCCTGTCTTCTGCCTCAGTTATTCTACTTTTGGTTCCCTCCAGAGTGTTTTTTGATATCAGTTATTGTATTATTCATTATTGATGGACTCTTCTTTCTTCTAGGTCTTTTTTAAACATTTCTTTCATCTTCTCAATCCTTGTCTTTAGTCTGTTTATCTGTAACTCCATTTTGTTTTCAAAGATTTTGGATCATCTTTACTATCATTATTCTGAATTATTTTTCAGGTAGATTCCCTATCTCCTCCTCTTTTGTTTGGTTTTGTGGGCATTTATCATTTTCCTTTACTTGTTGATTATTTCTCTGCCTTTTCATTTTGTTTATTTTTTTATTTTTATTTTTTACTTTATTTTACTTTACAATACCGTATTGGTTTTGGCATACATTGACATGAATCCACCACGGGTGTATATGAACTCCCAAACATGAACCCCCGCCCCAGCTCCCACCCCACATCATCCCTCCGGATTATCTGTAGATTTTGGCTCGATGCTCTCTCTGAATGAATTGACTTCTTGGCTTTCCTGGCCCTGTAACTTGGCTCCCCGATTTGGCATTTTTTCTGCCATCTTAGCCTCCATGTGGGATCTTTCCTTTTCAGAATCCTTGGGAAGAGGGCTTACCTGTGAGGTCATTCTAGGATGCTTATTTTTTGGATGACTTCAGGGTGTGTTCAGTCACGTTAAAGCATCCAGGCTGTGAGCTGGGTGGGTCTGGGAGTTGTGGCCCCTACATCAAGGAGTGCATCTCTTGTGCCAGGCCCAGCGACCTGGGGCCTGTACTGTGGGAAAGAGGGGTCAGCTCACCACGCCTTTGTCCTTGTCCCCATTTCCACTCGCAGAGGAAGAGTACGATGAAGATGCTCAGGTAGTGGAAGACGAGGAGGACGAGGAGGAGGAGGAGGAGGGGGAAGAAGAGGACGTGAGTGGAGAGGAAGAGGTAAGAGGCTGGGCTGGGCTGGGGGACCATCTCTTGGAGTCCCCCTTACTTGCTCTGCTGTGTCTGAGTCAGTCCCAGTAACTGCCTGACTGACCGGCCTTAGCAGCCAGAGCCCTGAGTGTGTATTGAATCACTTTAGGACCTGTTACTGGGCTGATTTGGGAGAGGCAAGCCTTGCAGTCAGCCCTGGAAAAGAAAGAGGAGGTTCTGGAGGCCAATGAGGGGACTCTTCTGCTGGGACAACCTGGCATTTGTTTCCATGTAAGAATCAGTTCTTATAGAATCCACGTCCCCATTTTCCACCTTTTTGCATTTGTGTGTTAATTCAGATGCTCAGCACTTAGAGTATGCTGGGGAAAAACCAAGGACTGCCTTGGACTGATGGGTAATAGGATAAGACACTGCTGGATTCCACATCAGAGGGTGGCAAGGGTCCCCCACACACAGCGGATAGAGTGCCATTATCCTGACACACTGGCCGGCATTCTTCTTTAGCGAGGTCTGGGATGTGTCTGTGACAGGGTGCATGCAGCCCGTTTCTACCACTTGCTAGCTGTGTGTCCCTGGGCAAGTTGGCTTGGCCTTCTGAGCCCGTTTCTTCATAGGTGTCATTTTACAGCTGGATTGTAAACAGGGAGCAACTCACTGGATTGTTAAGAGGATAAAATAATTTGTAAGTAAAATCCCTAAGGACAGGGAGTGTTTGACCACTTACTATTTCAGGCTTTCACACCCTTCAAGGTCCTGGCTCTGTGTGCCTGGTTTTGTACTTGGATGGATGTTCTGAGTCTTTCTAGAGCAGAGTCATTTCCCCTGACTTCAGCTTTCTAAATCTGACTGCCAAAGTTAGACAGAGAGAGGTTTAAAATGGTGACAGCACGGACAAGGTACCTGCCTTCTCCCGTAACTTCCTGCCTCTCCCCATCAAGGCCACGGACACCTGTCTGCCACACAGGCCCTCTCGGGGACCTCCTGGCTGGCCCTTCGTGCTGGGGAGAGGCAGCTCAGGGTCCGAGAAGCTGGTGACGCAGGCTTGGTTACCCCCGAGTGGTGCTGCCGGCTGTCTCTCCTGCCCAGGTGCAGGCTGCTAAGTTCACCGCTAAAGAATATTATGTATTTTAAAAATAGAGACAGCAGAACAGCACGCCACCCCCCAGGACAGGGCAATAAGGCATTTTGGCCACTGGACTTGCTCTTCCTGTCACAGGAGCCTCCAGAATGCAGAGGGTTTTTGTTTTGGGATTGGTTGGTGGTGTGTTTTTTTTTTTTCTTCCTCTTCTTCTGTAATCTCATTAACCATCTGCAGATTTCACACACACACACACACACAGTCTTAGCAAACAGACTGATTAAGGAACTATTTGGTGACATTATGAAAGGATATTTCCCTTGACAAAAAGAAGTCTATTGCCAAGTTCTTTTTAAACAATGGGTTGCGTGGTGCTTCAGGAACAGTATCATGCAGATTCAACTAGCCTGGACCTCCAGGAGCAGCGTAAAATGTGGTTCTGGGTTGAGGGTGAATTCATACCCCTTGCTGAATCTCAAGGAGCTGTGATTTTCTTCGAGGTGGGGAAGAGGGGAGGACATTGCATTTTTCCCTCTCCTCCAAGTGATCCAAGTTTGCAAAAAAGTGAAGGGGCTGGGTAGGGTGAGACTGGACTCACCCACGGAATCTGAATTGGGGTTTTCCCTTGAACCAAAACTAGATTGAGGGCAGATGAAAGTTCGGCCTACTTCATGTGATGGAGAGTCGCTAGGGGAACTCATTCCCCTGGAAGGGCACACCAGAGCTGCCCGAGTTACGAGGCCTTCAGGTCAGGAATTCTTAACCTGGGCATAGAATCCACCCCCACTCCCCGTTCTTGCAGGTATTGTATGTGATATGGGTGTTTCCTGGAAGAGGTTCAAAGCTTTCTACAGATGCATAAAGGTGGTCCTTGATGTAAAAGAACTTCTGCTTTAGATTCACCTGACCAAGCCTTGGGGCTGCTGAGAGGCTGGCCCTCACCTTTCTGAGCTCAGCATCAGGGAAAGTGGCTTCTTCCCCATGTCCCAAGGCCAGGGCGTTCCTAAAATCCAATGTCATCTTCTCTTCTAGGAGGATGAGGAAGGTTATAACGACGGGGAAGTAGACGATGAGGAAGATGAAGAGGAGCTTGGTGGTATGGCAGCCTTTTTACTCTCCGAGGGTAGCAGGCTCACCCCTTCGGTCATGGTAGATTGCTGGGCACTGAGGACCAGGCNTGTGGGGGGAGGGAGGGTGGGAGGGGGTGGAATAAAATACTATTTTTACGGCCACTCTTTATTTTTTTCCCCTAATTTTTCTTTGTGTCTGGTTCTGTCCCTGTAAACGCAATAGCTGAGTACACACAAATGAACGTTTGTTCCTTACCCTCAAAGAGGATGATTTGGAGATCTCTGACATTTTCTGATACTTCCCAAGTCTCAAGTTGATTGGAAGGCCAGGGCTGGCCTCAGTTTGGTTTCTCAAAGCCCAGGAGGGCTGAGCACCAGCCGCGTCTTACCTCTTGTTCCGGATCCCGTGATTTTCACGTTTCTTGGGCCGGCTAGAGGCAGCAAGCGCCTTGATTGTAAATAGCAACCTAAAGGCGAATCTTGGCACTGGTCTGGGGACCTTCCCCGTCTTCCATCCCCTTTCTCTCTTCCCAGACGGTGGTGGGCTTTGCTCTCCTGAGAAGACTGATGTCACCCTCGAGTGATGAGCCAGAGAGCTGGAAACAGCAGGCTCAGAGTTTAGGAGTAAAATGGATTCAGTAATTCTAGTTAAAAGAGAAGAAGCAAACCCTCAAACTTCAACCTCTTTCAAAGATACAAAAAAAAAAAAACTGTCCTTATCTTGTTGTGTAAAATATTAGAACGCTTTGTTTTACAAAATGACAGGAGAATTCTGCGCGTCCTGCTCGGCCTAGACCATTTTTACAGACCTAGGCACGGGACACACTGCTGCATGTCGGCTGGGTTTTTTTTTCATACACCCGAGCACGGAAAAACTTAACGCAAAATTGTATTTTCTTACCTAGTGGGAGTCTGAAATACTGCAAATCCCTAGCGAATGTACAGGTTTGCTTTCTGTCCCTCTTCTGATCGCTTTCCAAGTGGCGTGCGACTTCCTAGCCCATGTTTCATCTGGATAAAAGAACATCTGCACCAGTTTTCCTCCCCCTCAGAAGAGCCAAACTTTTGAGTTTTATGTCTGTTTGTCATTGATAAATTTCAATAAATCTTTTTATACAATTTTTTTTGGGGTGGCTTCTTTTGAGTCCAACAGGCCATTGGTCTATGATGCCATCTAGGTAACCTGCCAGGGTGCGGGGCGGGGGGCAGGAAGCTTCACCTTGGTTATCTGATAAAATAGTTTTTCTTACAAGATCTGTAACTTGATTAAGTTTGGCTACTCTGGGTCTCAACTCAAGACTTAGTGTGCAGTCTTTAATAAAGACTGGATTTGGGCAGGGGAGCAGTGGTGGATGGGGGTTTAAAAAGATAAAGATATAAAAAGGTTTATTAACACCAAAAAGCCGGCCTTGGGACCTTATTTTTATTATATTTTATTGTTTTGTTGTTCAGACTGTAAAAAGAATACAGGAAAACCAAAGGAATGTACAAAACAAATTTGTTCCTTTTTCATTTAGCGTTAAGTATGATAGTTTCTCCCTCTAAAGAGGCTTCAAAAGCATATACCTGAAATGGCTATATAGTAGTCCATTAATTTACTTAATTCTAACCAAATGGTAAGATATTCAGGTTATTTTCAACTTAACCACTAGACATTGTGTTATATTCTTTTATGGATTTGATAGTCCAAATGCTTAGAAGTCATTGTACCAAAAATTGAAGTTTATAAGTCTCATGTGCAAGGTTCTGTGTTTTCCAAAAAGATCACACCACATACTGTGGTAGCTGATACATACAGAGATTCATTCTCAGCCATAAGGGCTTGAACCCTCACAGCAAGCCCTAGATCCTATGTGATTCCAGCAGAAAGGGTGGTGCCTGGATACCTGCTGCCCCCTTTGGAGCAGATGGACATTTTCTGGCTCCAGGTGTAGGTTGGGGAGGTGGCCTCCCAGAGGCCAGGTGCTATGCACGGCATCGGGACTGTGAGGATGGCCAGGTGCGCCCTGCCTCTCAGAGCTGGGAAGGGAACGTGGGAGTGGAGTGAAATGCAGAGACACTGGTCTCAGGTTTTCTGATATTGACTCCCATGAGGGCTTTTAAGACTCGGTTAATTTCACATAGATTGGAAATAAATTGTAAAATGGATGATGGTGGTTGAGTTAGTGCCAGTGAGACCCAGAGAGCAAAAACCTGTCTGTGTCAGTCATATTAAGCAGTCACATCAGCCCTTGAGATAAGGTCTTACTGTGCCCATTTTACTAATGAGGAAAACAGGTCCAGTGACTTGGAGGTATGAAGAGCAGGAGGCAGGGTGAAACCTAGGTCTCCGAGCTATTTCCATTTCATCAAACTTAGTCATGTATGGCAAGTAGGAAGAGGAAGCTCAACCAGAGGGAGGGAAGCAGTAAGCTCCTCATTGAGCTCTTGCTGAATACCTGGTATCACATCTCATTGACCTGATTGAATCCTCACAGCCATCTTAGATAGGTGCCATAATCCTTGTTACATGGGTGGTTCAGGGAGTGACGGGCCCAAGGTCACGCAGTCAGATAAAAGCAGCATCGAGAATAAACCAGGGATGTGTGGTTCCAGCACCAGCCCTCTTAGCAGATGGTGGTGGTTTGGTTGCTAGGTCGTGTCCGACTCTCACGACCCGCATGGACTATAGCCCTCCAGGCTCCTCTGTCCATGGACTTCTCCAGGCAAGAATACTGGAGTGGGTTGCCGTTTCCTTTTCCAGAGGATCTTTCCCACCCAGGAATCGAACCCTGGTCTCCTGCATTGCAGGCATTCTTTACAACTGAGCTACAAGGGAATCCCTCTTACCAGGTGGCTCAGTGGTAAAGAATCCTGCCAGTGCAGAAGATCCCTGGGTCAGGAAGAACTGGAAATTTATTTCCTTGAAGGAGGAAATGGTATACTTTTCCCGTTGACAGAAGACCCTGGCTGGCTACAGTCCAGGGATTCATAAAGAGCTGGACCCAACTTAGCACGCACACACACACCAGAGTACCACCAGCCTCCTCCTCCCCCAAGCTGCAACCAGCTGTGTTGAAGCAGTTACCTCTGCTCACCCTTGGTGCCAGGTTTCCCCACCAGGTCTAGCAAATGCCACAGGATGGGCCTTTGAGACAGAAGGGCCCTTTGAAATCACCTAGTCCTCAACCAACCCTCTCATTTGATGAAAGAGGAAACCAAACCCAGGGAAGGTAAGTGATGTGCCCAAGGTCATCCTGTATGACAGTGGCAGAGCCCAAACTCCCATTCCTGGGCTTCTGAAGAGCCACGTCTCTCACAGCTACCTCCTGTGGTTGCAGGGAAACCAGCTGTCATGAGATGTAGGATGTACACAGTGTAATATCTTCCAGAATACAGCCAAGTCTTGGGGGGAAAGGATGTGGTGAGTGCGTGAATCATCTGTTTTATGTGACTTTGGGGTTCACCTATGTGTTTAAATAGTCACAGTGGGTTTGCCTTCCTGGTAGTGTCTGAGAGGTTGATCATCCTAGAAAAGGGTGTGAATTTGTTGATGGAGAGAGTAACGTGACGATTCTCGATCATGAGTTCCTTTGTGTAATGTGCTATATCTACTGCCTCCTTCAATCCTCATACAGATTTCAGAGACAAAACCAAGGCTTAGCGAGGTGAAACAGCTAGCCTCAAACTTGTCTTTCTGATACAAGAGACCTTGTTCTCATGCACTACATTGAAAGAGCCAGGCAGATGAGGGAAGAGGGGATAAGCAGTTCAGTTTGTCTCATTTGCTGACTTGCAAAGGCTGTTTTTATCCTCATTCAGAAACTCATTGTTCTTGGTTGGAAAGATTCCCACAGTGGGTCCCTAATAAGCAGCTTTGGACAATGGCAGCCCTGAGTCCCAGGACCAGCCCTTGAACAGGCCCCTGTGGCCCGCTGGACCAGGGGTGAGCAGGGCCAAGGACTGGAGATAGTGAGACAGATGAGGGCAGGCCCGAGGCTTCATCTGCCTGACTGAGGCCCTCAAGGTAGCCACAGATATGCCAGCAAATGGAAAGACCAGAGACAGATTCCAACCTGATAGGGGTTCCGTGGACTGCCAACAGTCTGTGACTTTAGGGGCTGATGCAGGGGACATCAGTGGAGTTGGCCACCAAGCATCAGCTGCTGTTGGTCAAGGGACCAATGAACGGACTCACACAGATATGGACCACTCCCTTTCCTGAAGTTCAGATGGGGCTGACCCCCACTCCTGTGGTTCCTGGGATGAGAAAGTGACCCTGTCCTGGTCGATCAGCATATTCCAAACTTTGACTATAGGGACTGGTCCAAGGAGAGCCTGGAAACCAAATTGGTTAAACAAGGCTTGGTCCTTGGGATTTTGAAAATTGAGAAACCTACTACTAGGGGTACTGGGCTGGGAGGATGGAGGGACATCCCTTGGAGAGAGACTCAAGATTTCTCCATTTTGCCCTGAGAGAGTACTGACGAATTCAGAGAAGTGAAGATGCCAGCATACCGGCATACATAGAGCTTATTGTTTGCTGGACTTTGTACATTATTTACTCGCTTCTCAGAATAATCCTGATGGTCATCGTTATCCCCATTTCAAAAACTGAACACTTGATAAATATTAGCTGCTCCATGCCAATGACCCTGGTGTTTCCCAAATTTCCCTAGAAAGGATCCTCGGTGCTTGACAGACTGCCAGGTGTCACCCCTGGGAATTCTGGTCCAGGAGCTCTGGATCAGGGCCCAGGAATCTGTTTTTTAACAAGTGCCCTGAGGATTCTCAGCATCAAGGACATTTGGGAAGTGCATTCGACTCAGTCCCCACCACAGCCTACCAAGAAAGGTTATTACAGACATTTTAATTTAAAGTTGCAGCAAGCAAGGCTCAAGAGAGGTTAGGTAACCTGCCCAAGCTGACACAGGTGGCGAGTGACCGAGCTGGGGTTTGAACCTGGCTCTACCTGACTTTCACACTCCTTGTGGAAAGGGGGTGATAACAACTGCCTGTATGTTTCACAGGTCATGAAAGACTCAAATGATGGAAAGAACTTCACAAAGTGGAAAGTGAAACCCACTACCAAGAAAGAGAAGTGGTGATTTATGAAAAAGAAGCCCAAGTAAGAAGAGGAGAACAGAAGGCCTAAAAGTGAGTAGCTCGGTCCTGTCCGACTCTTGAGTCCACGGGACTCTCCAGGCCAGAACACTGGAGTGGGCGGCCTTTCCCTTCTCCAGGAGATCTTCCCAACCCAGGGATCGAACCCAGGTCTCCCACATTGCACGCAGATTCTTTACCAACTGAGCCACTAGGGAAGCCCAAGAGTACTGGAGTGGGTAGCCTATACCTTGTCCAGCGGATCTTCCTGACCCAGAAATCGAACTGGGGGTCTCCTGCATTGCAGGCGGATTCTTTGCCAACTGAGCTATCAGGGAAGCCCTAAACCACGTGGTAACTGAGATGACCTACAGGGAAGTTTTTCCCTCCCTTTTAAAATTTGCATATAATAAAATTCGCTCTTTGTGTCAACCACCAGATAGATAGACTAGATTTTAGTTTGTAGATCTTAGTTGTAAAAAGAAATGGATCAGCTCTCTGGGAATGTCCTAAGTCTTGCTGATGGACTTCTGAAAGTGTTACAAGTCTTGGCTGGGACTCAAGAGGAGACTGGACTCACGTCCTAGCTCTGAGACTAACAATTTGGGTGACTGTGGACAAGTCACCTTTATGTCCTATAAGAAGACTGATATGGGCCTTGCATCTTCTGATAGCTTTAGTTGATAGTTTGTTACATTCTTTCCCTCTCTGCCCTGAGGCTCCAGTTTAGGCTTTGTTGAATGTGAAGTTTAGGAAAGGCATTCATGGTAAGAACTCTGGGATAACAAAAGGGTTAAATGTGGGAGCAGCAGTCTTTCTGCTGAGGTAGGCGCTCTTTGATGCGAAACTAGCAAAATGACTTTGAGGTCCCAACCTATAGATAGCCCAGTCTTTACACACCCACTATTGCCTGGGTCGTCCAGCTGGCCCAATAACGAAGCAGAGAGAAAACCATCTGAACTGAGCACCCAGAGCTTGACACAGGTCCTCTCATTTCATTCTCGCAGCAGAATCCGCTTTGAGGTACTTATCATTCTTTTCACTTTCCAGATGAAGACACCGAGGTTCAGAGATGCTATGTCATTTGCTCAAGGTCACGCAGCCCAGGAAGGCATGAGCTGGTATTAAAACCCATGGCTTCCTGACCTGAAGGATGGAGGTGTTTTCTCACTTCTCAGATCCTGAGAAGCCTACACCGAACGGCAGCGAGATTCATCTTCTCCAAATCTTGGTTTGACTAATTTCACAACATTTCTCAAGAATCTAGCTCTCAGAACCAGTGCGCTCCTCCCACTCAGCTCTGCAGTTCTCCAGACTTCTAAGTTTGTGACAAAAATCAGCCTCTCCTTGGTCCATAGAAATAGATGTCTTAAAAGAAAAGTGATCAGAATCTCAGGAACAAGGAGGATGGATGGCTACCTCTGGAGAGAGTGACACTAGATGTTTTGAAGGATAAATAGCAACCTCTTCTGGAACTTCCCTGGTGATCTAGTAATTGGACTTTGTGCTTCCAGTGCAGTGGGCTTGGGTTCAATCCCTGGTCAGGAAACTATGATTCCGCATGCCCCATGGCCAATGACAAAAACAAGCAAACAACTGCCCCCCCCGCCCCGCCAACAGCTCTTTCTAATGCTTGAAAAATAGGAAGAGATAGCATGGCTGATGATGCCATCCTGAGCTAGAGCTGGAAGCCTGTATGATCAGGGTAGAGCCACCTCTCTGGAGTGGGTATCCTCCCAGAAGTGTCAGGAGACACAGAGCACGTCTGTGTGCTGACCGGACTGGTCCAGAGGAGAGGGAGGCACTTAAGATGGAGACGAGACAGAATCTGGGAGAAAATCAGAGGCCTGGGGTCCCATAATAGAGGCTTAGTCTTCAGTACAGGAAAGGACACTTCTTCCTTTGAGACAGAAGAGAAGGGAGAAGAGGGTGACAGGTAAAGTTAGGTGGGTAGCTTTGGTGGAGGGGACATCTGCTTTTGAGGGAAATGTGAGGCAAGGTCACCAGTGGGAGCAGAAAGGAGCAGAATGGCTGTTGAGGTTTGAGGAGAGACAAGAAGGTATGAAATGTTGTTCTGAAGGGTGGGAAAACCACCACCTCTGGAAAGCCTGTTTTTACCTGCAAGAGATGACCGTAACTTTAAAGTGGCACCTGTCAGCATGGCTCAGCTGCTTAGTGCAGGCATCAAGGTTGTAGACAGTCAGATTTAACTAGCCAGATGAGTATAATACATAGAGTGTGGGGGCAAGGAAGAGGGGGTATTTAGAAAGTTGTAAGAATGGACCATGCATTCTAAGTTGGCTAAAGAGGGAAGTGAGTCATGACAGAGTGAAAAAGCAGGAGATGGTTGGTAGACTGGAGAATGGCTGGGATTGAATAACTGTTGGGATGGGAGTACCACAATAGGTTACCAAATGGACTTACCTGATGTTTATAGGGAATTCCATCCAAAAGCAGCAGGATACACATTCTTTTCAAGTGCACATGAAACATTTTCACATGCTGGATCACAAAACAAGCATTTGTAAATGTAAGAAACTTGAAATCATATTAAGCATCTTTTCCAACCACAGTGCTAGGAGGCTAGAAACCAACTACAAGAAAAAAACTGGGAATAAAAAAAAAAAAAGTGGATGCTAAACAATATGCTGGGCTTCCCTGGTGGCTCAGAGGTTAAAGCGTCTGCCTCCAATGCGGGAGACCCGGGTTCAATCCCTGGGTCGGGAAGATCCCCTGGAGAAGGAAATGGCAATCCACTCCAGTATTCTTGCCTGGAGAATCCCATGGACGGAGAAGCCTAGTAGGTTACAGTCCACGGGGTCGCAAAGAGTCGGACATGACTGAGCGACTTCATCATCATTCATCATCAAACAATATGCTACTAAACAACTAATGGGTCACTGAATAAATCAAAGAGGAAATAAAAAAATAATCTAAAGACAAATGAAAATGAAAACACGATGATCCAAAACCTATAGGACTCGGCAAGAGCAGTTTGAAGAGGAAACTTTATAGCAATACAAGCTTACCTCAGGGAAAAAGAAAAATCTCAAATAACTGCCTAACTTTACATCTAAAGCAACTAGAGAAAGAAGAAACAAAACCTACAGTTAGTAGAAAGGAAGAAATCATAAAGATTAGAGCAGAAACAAATTAAATAGATGCTAAAAAAAAATATAGAAAAGATCAATGAAACTAAAAGCTGCTTCTTTGAAAAACTAAAAATTGATAAACCTTTAGCTAGACTCATCAATAAAAAAGAGAGAATCAATAAGATGAGAAGTTAAAAGGAAGTTCCAATTAATAACACAGAAATACAGAGAATCATAAGTCTACTGTGAATAGCTGTACGCCAACAAAATGGACAGCCTAGAAGAAATAGACAGTCTTTAGAAGAATGGACACTGGGTGTAATAGAGAAGGAAATGGCTCCCCACTCCAGTATTCTTACCTGGAGAATTCCACGGACAGAGGAGGCAGGGGTCCATGGGGTCATAAAAGAGTCAGACATGACTGGGCGACTTAACACACACTGGGTATACATTTCAACTAAAGAAATTAGAACAATAAATAAATATTGAACTTTGGCTAAGGATATGCATGCTGGAGTATTTAGAGGTGAAAGGCACTGATTTCTGAAACTTAATTTTAAATGCATAAAAAAAATAAGATGGGTTGATAGATACGTGAGCAAGTGACTAAGCAAAATGTTAATGCTAGAAGTTAAATGGCAAATATGTGAGTGATTATTGTACAACTTTTTCAGGTTGTATGTACGAAAAAGTTCAGGATGAAATAATGTGGAAGACAACATGCAAAAACAAAGATATTATATAATTAAGATTATGAATGACTTTTTAAATTATTTATTTTTATTTCTTGGCTTTGCAGCACGGCCATGTGAGACTTTAGTTCCCTGACCAAGGATTGAACTCACATCCCTTGCATTGGAAGCATGGAGTCTTAACCACTAGACCATCAGGGAAGTCCCCATGAATGCCTTTTTTAAATCACCTAAAATATTAAACTGTGTTTTATATTCAGTTTAAATACTTGTAACATCATTCTTGTGTTACCAAATTTTGAAAACAAACTTATTTTAGAAATTTTGAAATAGAAAAGTAGAAACCAAATTTTTAAAATCTGTAAACCTATGACCCTCAGAGAATCACTTAGTGACATATTAGTATATTTTTTTGTTTACTAATAATATCTTGAACATTTTCTTATTAGTGACCATTCTTAAAACCATGATTTTTAGATAGTATATTCCATTGTAGGTATGTACTATATAAACTGTAAAAACATTCCCCATTGTTAAACATTGGCTTGTTTCCCAAGTTTTTCTACTGCAAACAAAGCTGGGGTGAACAGTACTAGGTATACATCCTTGACCACATTTTGATTTTTCTTCAGATGAATTCCTTGAAGTTGGGTTACTAGGTCAAAACTTAGAAACATTTTTTACAGTTAAAACTAGCAAATTTACATACTCCATCAAGTGTACATGAACACTGTTTTCATGCAATTTAGTCATCTTTGGATATGTATTTTTTTAATTTAGTTTTTTTTTTTTTTTGCCAATTTCATAGGAGAAGATTGTACATTATTATAGTTTTAATCCATATTCCTTTGAATGCTACTAAATATTTCTTTTCCTCACTCAGTTGTGTCTGACTCTTTGCAACCCCATGACCAGGTTCCTCTGTCCATGGAATTCTCCAGGCAAGAATACTAGAGTGGGTTGCCATTCCCTTCTCCAGGGGATCTTCCCGAACCAAGCATCGAACCTGGGTTTCCTGCATTGCAGGCAGATTCTTTACAGTCTGAGCCACCAGGGAGCCCTAAATTCAAATAGTGATTTGTATTCCTTTTTTTGAATTATCTATCCACATCTATTTTCCTGTCATTCTGGGGGAATTTTACTATTTTAATTATTGATTTACTAAAACTTAAACAGTATTTATATTAAAACTTCTTGTAAAATGACTGTTATTCCATACCTCACATGTTTGCTACAGATATTTTCCCTAGCTCATTACTTCTCTTTTTTTAACTGAAAGTTTTAGTTTGGGATACTTGTATATTTGGGTTTCCCAGCTGGCACTGGTGGTGAAGAACCTGCCTATCAATGCAGGAGACATAGGAGACATGGGTTCAATCCCTGGGTCAGGAAGACCCCCTGGAGGAAAGCATGGCAGCCCACTCCAGTAGTCTCACCTGGAGAATCCCACGGACAGAGGAGACTGGTGGGCTACTGACCATAGGGTCGCAAAGAGTCAGACACAACTGAAGTGAACTGAGCATTCACACACTTGTATATTTACATGTAGTTGGAAGAAATAACGCAGAGAAATTCTGCACACCCTTCACCCAGTTCCAATGGTAAGATCTTACAAAAGTATAGTCAAATGTCATAACCAGGATGTTAACACTGACACAGTCAATATACAGAACATTTCTATCACCACTAAGATCTCTCCTGTTGGCTTTTTTATAGCCACACTTTTCTCCAGCCCCAAGTCCCTCGTTAACCCCTGGTGCAATGATTGTGTTCTACATTTCTATAATTTTGTCTTTCAGGAATTTTGTATAAGTAGAATAACGTAATATGTAAATATTTGAGACTGTCTAATTTAACTCAGCACAGTTCTCTGCAGACTCACCCCAGTTGTTGTATAATAGCTCCCTCCTTTTCATTGTTGGGTAGTATTTCATGATACAGGTATACCAGGGTTTATCTATTCCACCCATTCTAGGAAATGGAGGGTTATTTCTAGTTTTTGGCTTTTATGAATAAAGCTGTATAAGAATTCTTATATAGCTTTCTATGTAAACATAAGTCTTCATTTCTCTGGGATAAATGCCCAGGGGTGCAGTAACTAGATTGTATGGAAGCTGTGTGTTTAGTTTTCAAAGGAACTCTCTCTTTTCCAGAGAGGTCATATCATCTTACATTTCCACCAGAAATATGTAAATAACTGAATTTCTCTTTATCCTCGGTAGCATTGGTGTTGTCATTTTTTTTTTTTTTCCAGAAATTCTAATGGGTATGTATAGGGGTAGCTTATGGTGGGCTTCCCTGATAACTCAGTTGGTAAAGAATCTGCCTGCAATGCAGTGATTTGATTTGATTCCTGGGTCAGGAAGATCCCCTGGAGAAGGGATAGGCTAGCCACTCCACTATTCTGGCCTGGAAAATTCCATGAACTCTATAGTCCATGGGGTCGCAAAGAGTTGGATACAACTGAGCGGCTCTCATTTCACTATGGTGGATTTAATTTGCATTTCTCTTATGGTTAATGATACTCTATGTGTCTATCTGCCATCACTACATCCTCTTTGGTGAAATGTCACTTCATGCATTTTGTCTGTTTTCTCACTGGACACTTTCTTATTTCCTTTTCTTTTTTCCCGTTGAATTTTGGGAGCTCTTTATGCATACTGGTTACTAGCCTTTTGTCTTATATGTGGACTTTGGGAGAGCACAAGTTTTTCATTTTGATGAAGGTTGGAAGTGAAAGTCGCTCAGTCGTGCCTGACTCTTGTGACCCCATGGACAGTAGCCTACCAGGCTCCTCTGTCCCTGGGATTCTCCAGGCAAGAGTGCTGGAGTGGGCTGCCCCAGATGATGCCTTTGGTGTCAAAACTAAGAACTCTGAGTTTAGCCTTACGTCTGGAAAATTTTCTCCAATGTTTCTATCTAAAAGTTTTATAGTTTTACATTTTACTTTTAAGTCCATGATCCATTTTGAATTAATTTTTACGTAAGCTATGAGGCTAAGGTTGAGAGTTGGTTTTTAACCTATGAATGTCCAGTTGCTCCAGCACCATATTTTGAGGAGTCTATCTTTCCTCCATTGAATTGCTTTTGTACCTTTGTAAAAAATCATTTAGGTGTATATGTGGAGATCTATCCATCTATTTCTGGATACTCTATTCTGTTGATCTAATGTTTATGCCTCTTTCAATAGCACACAGGCTTGATTAATGTAGCTATTTAATAAATCTTAAAATTAAGTAGATTAATTCCTCCAATTTTTTCCTTTTTTATTTTATTTTTTGGCCATGCCGTGAGTAATGTGGGATCTTAGTTTCCTGACCAGGGCTTGAACTCATGCCCCCTGCACTGGAAGCATGGAGTCATAACCACTGGACTGCCAGGGCAGTCCCCCTCCCACTTTTTTCTCATTTAAAATTATTTTAATTATTCTAGCTTTTTGGCCTTTTCATAGAAATTTTATAAAAACCTTGCCTATGTCTACAAAAAAAAAAAATCTTTGTGGGGTTTTGATAGAAACTGCATTAAACTTAGATATTAGTTTAAAAATGAGTGGCATCCTTACCATGCTGAACTTTCCAATCCATTCACACAATCTGTCTCTCATTTAAATTTTTTTTCTTTCACTTACAAGTCTTCTCATATTTGTTAGATTTGCACTTAAGTATCTCATTTTTTGAACAATTTAAAATGGCATTTTAATTTCAGTGTTCACATGGTCATTGCCAGAATGAAAAATGAAAGTGCTAGTTGCTCAGTTCTGTCTGACTCTTTGCCACGCTATGGACTATAGCCTCCCAGGCTCCTCTTTCCATGGAATTCTCCAGCCAAGAATACTGCAGTGGGTAGCCATTCTCTTCTCCAGGGGATCTTCCCAACCCAGGGATCAAACCCGTATCTCCTGCATAGCAGGCAGATTCTTTACCTTCTGGGCCACCAGGGAAGCCCATATAGAGGTATAATTGATTTTACTATGTGGATCTTGTATACTATTACATTGATGAACTTACTTTAATTTTAGGTGGGGTTTTTTTTGGGTAGATTCCCTGGGGTTTTAGGCAGACAATCATGCCATTTACTAATAGTGCCATTTTTGTTTCTTTCTTCCAATCATTATGCCTTTAATTTTCTTTTCCTGCCTTCATACTCTCACTAGAACTTCTGCATTATGTTGGCTAAGAGTGATGAAAGTGGAAATACTTGCTGTGTTCCTGAAATCTGGAAGAAAGCATTCAGTCTTTCTCCAGTAAGTAAAATGTTAACTGTAGATTTTCTGTATCAAGTTGAAGTTCCCTTCTCTTCCTTTTTTTCTAGGAGTCTTTATCAAGAATGGATGTTGAATTCTGTCAAATGCTTTTCCTGGAATAACTGATAGGACTGAATGAGTGATTTTTCTCCTTTAGACTTTAAAGTGGATTATAGTAACTGATTTTCAAATGTTGAATTAACCTTGCATCCTGGGAATAATATTCATTTTGCTGTAGTATCTGATTTTTTTTATATAGTGCTGAATTCTATTTGCTAATATTTTGTTAAGGATTTTTGCATCTATATTCATGATAAGAACTGATTTGTAGTTTTCTTTTTTTGCACTATTTTTATTTGGTTTTGGTATCAGGGAAATACTAGTTTAATATGTTATGAAAATTCTTTTTCTGCTCTCTGGAAGAGATTGTGTAGAATTGGTGTCAATTCTTTAAATGTTTCATAGGCTTTTCCAGTGAAACCATCTGGGTCTGATGCTTCCATTTGAGGAGAGTTTTTAAGTTATGAATTCAGTTTCCTTAGTAGTTATAGGATCAGCTACTCAAGTTATCTGTTTCATCTTAAGTAAGTTGTGACAGTTTGTGTTTTGGGGGGAATTGGTCTTTTTCATCTAAGTTGTCAAATGTGTATAAAGTTGTTCTTAGTACTTCCTTATTTTCCTTTTGATCTCTGCAGGATCTGTATGAAAATTCAATTTCATTCAATTTCATGAAACCTCAATTTCACCACTCCTGACATTGATAATTCAAGGCTTCTCTCATTTTTTCTTTGTCTTCCTAGTTTGTAATTTTGTTGATTTTTTCAAAGAATCAGCTCTTTGTTTCATCGATTTTTTTCTATTGTTTTTGTTTTCAATTCTATTGATTTCTCTTCTTATCCTTATTTCCTTTCTTCTTCCATTATGTTCAAAGAAGAAAGTCTTTATGATATCAATCTTAAATTCATTGAGGCTTGTTTTGTGGCCCAGGATCCAGTCTATCATCATATGCCAAGCTAAATGTATACCAAGATGTACATATACCAAGATATTTTCCATTGGGTGTGAAAAGAATGTGTAATTCTGCTGTTATTGGGTGGAATGTTCTAAAAATGTCAATAAGATCCTGTTGGTTGTTGTTTTCTTCTATATCCTTGCTGATTTTCTGTCTAGTTCTATCACTTGTTGAAAAAGGAATATTGACGTCTCCAGCTCTAGGTGTGGATTTGTTTATTTCGCCTCTCAGGTCTGGTGCTTGTTACTGCGTATATTTTGCAGCTTTGTTGTTGGTGTATATATGCTTAGGACTGCTGTGCTTTCTTGGTAGACATGTCCTGTTATTACTGTGTAATGTCCCTCTTTGTCCCTGGTAAAATTATTTGCTCTGAAGTTTGCTTTGATATTAATATAGCCACTCTTGCTTTCTTTTGATTGCTATTTGCATGGGAGTTATATTTTCTAAAGAGCCTCTTTAAAATGGGAAATAGATGATGAGAATTAAATACTTTTAAAATGTAGACTAAACTTTTAGCTATACATAAAGAGAAGAATCCAAAAGTGCAAAGACCAAGCAGCATTGCTGAATTCACTTATTTTACTCCCAGTGTACTCTCTTATGAGTGAACAAATTAATAAAAGAGTAATGTATTCTAGTAACTTTGATATGCCTAATTCAAAGCTGGCTTATACCAATCCTCCTAGAACTTATGCCAAAGAACAGAACTATAATCAGAGGTCTTCTCCTAATTTGTATTTTCTGGGCACAATTCTCCCAACCTCTAGAATTTTGCTGGATTCCCCCAGGCCTCACAGTCACTAAAGATCTTAGATATAGGATTTTAATATTTTTCCAAATGAAATCATATGTATGACCACAGAGGCATGCCAACAAGACTGAAGGTTTATTGAAGAACTTTAAACTTGTGACCCATTAATAGACCCACACTGCTGATTGTGTCCTGTGAATTAATATTTTTACAAATTCTGTAATTATCTTCTAATTAGCACAAGTATAGTAAATGTTATGTCTGGGTTTTTTTGTATTAAAGTTGCCAGTTTTTAAAATGTAGATATTTAAAATATGCTTTGATTTTTGTGGCCCCATTCAGATATTTCTTCATTTTTAACTTACTAGGAATCTAAAAAAAAAAAAAAATGACACTAACAGAGTTCTCTTTTGCAGGTTCAGTGAGCCCTGAGTCCTTTGAGTATCAGGTTCAGTTCAGTCGCTCAGTCGTGTCTGACTCTGCGACCCCATGAATCGCAGCACGCCAGGCCTCCCTGGCGTTTACTCAAACTCATGTCCATCAAGTTGGTGATGCCATCCAGCCACCTCATCCTCTGTCGTCCCCTTCTCTTCCTGCCCCCAATCCCTCCCAGCATCAGAGTCTTTTCCAGTGAGTCAACCCTGATCTAGGATGACTGGATTCGTATTAGCTGATTATTTAGGCTTTTACATAGAAAGAAACAGAACTCAAGTATTTTCCACTTGTGTTAGAACAACACTCTGAAAGAATCAACACTAGAAGCGTTGCTTTATCCATGAAACATATGGGGGGATGCTGATCTACCAACTCAAATAAACCGTTTAATATAACCAAAATGTGTATCTTGTCCTTTATGCATGTAATATCAGGCAAGCTTCCCAAAGTAAATACAAAGTAGCCATTTTATTACCTTTTCTGAATAGTCAAAATCTTTCTCAAAATCTGGTTAAAAACTGATGCCACAACTGTGTAATATAAATGCAAGCCAAAAACCAAGCCCCAGTTCTGTAAGATAGGATTTGTTGGTGAATTTAGGTACTAAAAAAATTCCAGTCCTCCAAATCATGGAGGCTATAAGAAAATGTCAGGAAAGTTAACGGCCTAACTAACTTGAACAATAGCATGGGTTAAAAGACTTTAAAAAAAATCAACCATAACACAGTGGATGTTCATGCCATTCCACCGTTTACTCACTGGAGGTGACAGCCTGAGGCCACACTGGTCAAAGAGAAAGGTGGAATTATGTGTGGGTTATGTGTTACCATCCTCGTGTTGAGCTTCCCTGTTAGCTCAGTTGGTAAAGAATCCTCCTGCCATGCAGGAGATCCAGTTCAATTCCTAGGTTGTCAAGATCTGCTGGAGAAGGGATAAATTACCCACTCCAGTGTTCTTGGGCTTCCCTTGTGGCTCAATTGGTAAAGAATCTGCCTGCAATGTAGGAGACCTGGGTTTGATCCCTGGGTTGGGAAGATCCCCTGGAGAAGGGAAAGGCTACCCACTCTAGTATCCTGGCCTGGAGAATTCCACGGACTTTATAGTCCAAGGGGTCACAAAGAGTCAGACATGACTGAGTGACTTTCACTTTCTTATCCTCATACTAGTGTGGTCTGACAGAGCCATATATAGGTATTATGGTGGGATTCAAGCTTTGAAATCATGGTATATGTAATCAGAATTAACGTAGATTTTTGTCCGTTATCCATTGCTACTTTAACAATAATAAAAGCAGTCCTTCTGAGGCTTAAAAGGTAAATATTAAAAGACCAAATAGGTACAGAAATCTCATTAACTGATTATTTAGGATCATTTCTTTCAAACCACTGTTACATTAATTTGGAGCAAAGTTTAAACTATTGTTTTGTTATGGTTTAAATAGGTAATACACTCACATGGGTCAAAAATCAAACAAAGAAGTGTGCAATAAGAATAGAATATTTAGAAATAAACCTACCTAAGGAGGCAAAAGATTTATACTCCAAAAGACCCCAAATAGCCAAAACAATTCTGAGAAAGAATGGAGCTACAGTAATTATGCTCCCTCACTTCAGACTATGATACAAAGTTGCTGCTGCTGCTGCTAAGTCACTTCAGTCNACCAGGCTCCCCCATCCCTGGGATTCTCCAGGCAAGAATACTGGAGTGGGTTGCCATTTCCTTCTCCAATGCATGAAAGAGAAAAGTGAAAGTGAAGTCGCTCAGTCTGTCCGACTGTTAGCAACCCCATGGACTGCAGCCCACCAGGCTCCTCCGTCCATTGGATTTTCCAGGCAAGAGTACTGGGGTGAGGTGCCATTGCCTTCCCCGATGATACAAAGCTACACTCATCAAAACAGTATGGTAACTGGCACAAAAACAGACATATACATCAGTGGGACAGGATAGAAAGCCCAGAAATAAACCCATGTGCCTGTGGTCAGTTAATCTATGACAAGCGAGGCAAGAATATATAATGGAGACAGGGAGACTGGGTAGCTACACATAAGAGAATGAAATTAGGATATGCTTTAACACTTTATACAAAAATAAACTCAAAATGTATTAAATATATAAATATAAGATGGGATACCATAAAACTCCTAGAGGAAAACATAGGCAGAACACTCTGACTTAAATCACAGCAATAGTTTTTCAGATCTATCTCCTGGAGTAATGAAAAGTAAAAACAAACCAATGGGACCTAATTAAACTTAAATGCTTTTGCACAGCAAAAGAAACTGTCAGTACAATAAAAGACAACTGAAACAATGGGAGAAAATATTTGCAAATGATGCAACTGACAGGGATTAATTTCCAAAGTAACTAAACACCTCATGGAGCTCAATGTCAAACAACCAAAAACAACCAAACAGTCAGATCAGAAAATGAGCAAAAGACCTAAATAGACACGTCTCCAAAGAAGACATACAGATGGCCAACAAGCATGTGAAAAGATGCTCAATATTGCTATTTATTAGAGAAGTGAAAATCAAAAGTACAGTGAGGTATCACCTCATACTAGGCAGAATACTGCTGCTGCTGCTGCTGCTAAGTCGCTTCAGTCATGTCCAACTCTGTGTGACCCCATAGACGGCAACCCGCTAGGCTCCCTCATCCCTGGGATTCTCCAGGCAAGAACACTGGAGTGGGTTGCCATTTCCTTCTCCAATGCATGAAAGTGAAAAGTGAAAGGGAAGTCGCTCAGTCATGTCCGACTCTTAGCAACCCCATGGACTGCAGCCCACCAGGCTCCTCCAACCATGGGGTTTTCCAGGCAAGAGTACTGGAGTGGGGTGCCACTGCCTTATCCGACTAGGCAGAATAGCCATCATCAAAATGTTCACAAACACTCTTTCCCTTCAGAAGGCCACTGAAGATCCTGGTGTTTCCATGGGCCGCCACCCGACCCTGTATTCCTGTTACTATAAGAACAAGCCATACCTCAAGTCCCGCTTCTGCCGAGGTGTCCCTGATGCTAAGATCTGCATCTCTGTCAGGAGGCGAAAGAAGGCAAAGTGAATGAGTTCCCACTCTGTGGCCACATGCTATCAGATGAATATGAGCAGCTCTCCTCTGATGCTCTGGAGGCTGCCCATATTTGTGCCAACAAGTACCTGGGAAAAAGTTATGGCAAAGATAATTTTCACATACAAGTGTGTCTCCACCCCTTCCTCATTTGCATCAACAAGATGCTGTCCTGTGCTAGAGGCTCCAAACAGGTACGTGCTGTGACTTTGGAAGGCCCCAGGGCCCACACCAGCCAAGTCATAATGTCCATCCACAACAACCTGTAGGACAAGGAGCATGTGATTGAGGCCCTCCACAGGGCCAAGTTCAAGTTCCTTGGCCACCAGAAACCCACATCTTCAAGAAGTGAGGATTTACTAAGTTTAACGTGGATGAATCTGAAACCATGGTGGTAGAAAAGCTCATCCCAGAGGGCTGTGGGGTCGAATACAAGCCCCTGGACAAATGGTGGGCCCTGCATTCATGAGAGGTTTGGCAATGTCCCCTCCTTACTCACACCCACCAATGAATCCTACTTCCTTAACATGAAAAAAAAAAAAATCCACAAACAAATTCTGGAGAGTGAAGTGAAAGTCACTCAGCTGCGCCCGACTCTTTGCGACCCCATGGACTGTCCTTAGAATTCTCCAGGCCAGAATACTGGAGTGAGTAGCCTTTCCCTTCTCCAGGGTAGCTTCCCAACCCAGGGATCAAACCCAGGTCTCCCATACTACCAGTGGATTCTCTACCAGCTGAGCTATCAGGGAAAGCCTGTAAATGCTGAAGGGGGTGTGGGGAAAAGGAAACCCTCCTACACTGTTTGTGGGAATGTAAATTGGTACAGTCTGTATGGAAAACAGTGTGAAGCTTTGTTTAATAACTAAAAATTGAGCTACCAAATGATCCAGCAATCCCACTTCTGGGCATATATCTGGAAAAGACAAAAACTCTAATTTGAAAACACATTCGCATATATAAAATAGATAACTAATAAGGACCTGCTGTATAACACAGAAAACTCTACTTAATATTCTGTAATGACCTGTATGGGAAAAGAATCTAAGAAAGAATGGATATAATGTATAGCTGATTCACTTTGCTGTACACCTAAAACTAACACAACATTGTAAATCAACTAGACGCCAATAAAATCTTTAAAAAATGAAGGAAAAAAACCCCTGATGCACCCCAATGTTCATAGCAGCACTATTTACAATAGCCAAGACAGGTAAGCAACCTAAATGTCCATCAACAGATAAATGGATAAAGAAGGTATGCTACAATGAGACATTACTCAGCCATAAAAAATGAAATAATGCCATTTGCAGCAACATGGATCAAGCTGGAGATTACCATCCAAAGTGAAGTCAGAAGAGAAAGAGAAATACAAAATTTCATTTATATGAGTAATCTAAAAAAAGAATACAAGTAAACTCACTGATAATACAGAAATAGACTCACAAACATATAAAAGACATTTATGGTTACCAAAGGCTAACAAGGGGAAGGGACAAATTGGGAGTTTGGAATTAAAAGATACATACTACTGTATATATAATAATAGAAAACAAGGTTCTGTATAGCGCAGGCAACTGTATTCAGTATTTTGTAAGAACCTATAATGGAAAAGAATCTGAAAAAGAATGCATGTGCATATATACATATGGAATTGCCATGCCCTCCTCCAGGGGAGCTTCCTGACCCAGGGACTGAACCTTCATCTCTTACGTCTTCTGCACTGGCAGGTGGGTTCCTGACCACTAGTGCTACCTGGGAAGCTCTATGTTTACACACATGTATACATACACACACACACACACACATACACACACACGTATATATGAATTACTTTTCTGTACACCTGAAGCTAACACGATATTGTAAAGCAACTATACTTCAATTAAATGAAATTTAAAAGTAAAAAAGGCATGCAGTAAAAACTTTCATTCCCATTGCATTCTCCAATCACTCAGTTCCTATGTGTTACCCTACCAATACACTTGTACTTTTACAATTACTTCTAAGATGCCATTTTGTAAATATGGATGTATTATAACTTCCCTCCCTTTTTACACAAAAGGTATCATTAAACGCATGATCTCTAAAGCCAGACTGCCCATGTTCAAATCCCAGTTCTTCCACAAATCAGCTGTTTAAGCAAGTTTCATAACCTCCTAGTGTCTCAGTTTCCTCAACTGTATAATGAGGGTAACAGTGGCATCTGTCTCCTACAGTTATTTGAGGATTAGATGAACGAATATATGTACAAAGCACTTTGGACGGGGCTTGGTGCACAGTGAGCCATCTACATGTAATGGGTGGTGCTGGCACCATGGAAGATGCAGGATCAGAACTCTAAGTGCATGGGCTCTGGAGTGCATGAGACTGCCTGAGGTCAAATCTTAACTTCCTTACATGTGAAATGTAAAAAATAATAGTACTTACCCTCACAGGCTTGTTGTGAGATTGAAATGGACAGTGCCTTGCACTGGGTAAGCACGGCTGTATTTCATCAAATCCAAAATGCCATGTATTCTAAGACACGTCATTATTTTATGGACTAGGAAAGGAAAAAAACATTCCAATTAAATTATGACACACCTTTGACTATAACACATCCTCATTTCAAGTGAGTCACAAAGTGGAAAAATGCACGTCTTAGAATTGATGAAATATGGGATACAAGTGTTAGCTATTACACTCTTATTTTCACTTAAAAATACATCTTGGATATCACTCTGTATCGGTACAAAGAGAGCCTCTCCTTTTTTTTTTTTTAAAGTGGCTATATAGTAATCCATTGTGTGTTTGAGCCATAAATTATTTAACCGATCTCCTATTAGTTTCCAGTCTATTGCTGTTACAAACAATACCACAATGAATAACTTTGCAGACATGTCATTTTGCAAGCCTGCTAGTCTATCTGTAGGATAAATTCCCAAATTGGCATTGCTGGGTCAAAGAGTACACGTATTTGCAATGTTGGCAGGTATCCTAAGCTCCAGTTTAAATGGCCAGGTTACTTCCAGCTAAGGAATCGTGGACTGAGGCTGTTTGAAAAGGATCAACCTCATGGAACAGGAGAGCAGGGTGACAAGAGTCTCATCACACAGGAATGGGAGAAAGGAAATTTTTGTATGCTGCTGGTGGCCACCTAAATGGGTCAGACTTTTTGAAAGACATTTTGGCTCTATCTTTTAAATTCTCATCCTGGAAAACTATCTCACTGAAATTCTAACACAAGTTGCAAAAACATATGTAATAATTATAGCAAGAATGTGTGACATGGAGAAACAGTGCAAAATGCTTACTCTATAAACTCATCAAAATCTCACAGTGCTAATTCTTCTCACGGGGCTAATTCTTCCCGTTCTACAGACATGGACACTTGAGATGGAGGAGAAGGCTGCAGAGAGAGGACAGTACTCAGGCAGCCTGCTCCAAGTCTGTGCTCTTAGCATTATACAAGTAGACTCTTTGAAATAGTTAAAAAAAAAGACACCTGAAAGTCCCAGAGTGAATAAGTTAATATTATTATGGTGGTGGTGGGGAATAAATTAAGAATTTTGGATTAACATTTATATATTACTACATATATAATAGATCAACAAAGACTTACTGTATAGCACAGAGAACTGTACTCAATATTTTGTAACAACCTACAAGTGGAAAGAATCTGAAAAAGAATATATAATTGGATTCACTTTGCTGTACACCTGAAACTAATGCTGCTGCTGCTGCTAAGTCGCTTCAGTCATGTCCAACTCTGTGCGACCCCAGAGACGGCAGCCCACCAGGCTCTGCTGTCCCTGGGATTCTCCAGGCAAGAACACTGGAGTGGGTTGCCATTTCCTTCTCCAATGCATGAAAGTGAAAAGTGAAAGTAAAGTCGCTCAGTCGTGTCCGACTCTTAGCGATCCCATGGACTGCAGCCCACCAGGCTCCTCTGTCCATGGGATTTTTCAGGCAAGAGTACTGGAGTGGGATGCCATTGCCTTCTCCGCCTGAAACTAATATAACATTTTAAACCATTATAATTCAATAATATATATCTTCTAAATTTATACTTTAGGAAACTGTATAACCATGATAAAGAATGAAGTAAACCTTTATACAGCAACCTTAACTCATGTCTACAAGGTACTGTCTTAAAAAAATTAACACAGTCTGAGTACACTCCAATAGATGCCAATAGTCATGTATCAATCTGACAGGTAGATAAAAGGTCTAGATCAGGATCTAGTGCTTGATGATCTGAGGTGGAGTTGATGTAATAACAGAAATAAAGTGCGCAATAAATGTAACGTGCTTGAATCATCCTGAAACCACCCTGTCACCCCATTTTGTCTTCCATAGAACTGGTCCCTGGTGCCAAAAACGTTGGGGACTGTTGGTCTAGAAGGATAATTCAACAATTAAGGATATTTTCTCCAAATCCCCCTGATTATGAGCGAGTGGTAGAGATTTCACTTTGTATACTTCCAAATTATTTGAATCTTTTTACTGACCCTTTTGTTACTAAAAGGTCATTTAACTCCAGACAAAATTGTTCTTCATCCCTGCACCAATGTCATCAGAAACACCAAGAAATGTTTGGGTATAAAAGGCCACTATGGACCCTGTGAGTTAAAAAGAAAAAAGAACCCAGATTTAGGGAAATATAGCACTGACTTGTGCAATGTTAAGAGAGTCAGGTTCGATCCTTGGGTCAGGAAGTCACAACTTAGTGACTGAACAAGGACAATTACTTGGGAAATGATTCAGCACAATCACCTACTAAAGTCACTTATCAAATACTGTGCCGTCGCATGCTGTGCTCAGGTGCCCGGTTGTGTCTGACTGCAACCCCATGGACTGTAGTCCGCCAGACTTCTCTCTCCATGGGATTTCTTTCCAGGCAAGAATACTGGAGTGGGTTGCCATCTCCTCCTCCTGGGGATCTTGGGCCCAAATTGAACTGCATCTCTTGTGTCTCCTGCATTGGCAGGCAGAGTCTTTACCACTGAGCTCACCGGGGAAGCCCTTATCAAATACTAATATCAAATATTAGTATCAAATACTAATAGTCTTTAAATAACTAAAAGACAGTTCAATTTCCTTTAGCACTTTTTGTATTGTTTCCTCCATTTTTTAAGTTCTTTTGACTCCCTAGAATCTTCCTGAGCTCACTTGAATTTCTCTCTCAGATACCAATTAAAGTAAAATTTAAGATCTCTTACATCAGGATGTACAAGGGACAGGGGGTGGGAGGTGGGGTGTCTATGAATGATCCTAAAGTGATTTCCCTTGTTGAAAGGTCCAGTCTAGGCTGAGATGGTGAAGTAGGTCTGGGCACACAGAACAAAGTCACTGATGATTTCAGGAAAGGGAATACCCTGGTGGCCCAGTGGTTGCTGCTGCTGCTGCTGCTAAGTCACTTCAGTCGTGTCCAACTCTGCCGTCCCCATAGACGGCAGCCCACCAGGCTCCCCCATCCCTAAATCTCCAGGCAAGAACACCGGAGTGGATTTTCATTTCCTTCTCCAATGCACGAAAGTGAAAAGTGAAAGTGAAGTCGCTCAGTCATGTCCGACTCTTCACGACCCCATGGACTGCAGCCCACCAGGCTCCTCCGCCCATGGGATTTCCCAGGCAAGTGTACTGGAGTGGGGTGCCATTGCCTTCTCCGGGCCCAGTGGTTAGGGCTCTGCAATTCTACGCATGCATTTGATCCCTGGTTGGGGAGTTAAGACCGCACAAGGAGAGCAAGGCACAGCTGTCTAAAGGGGGAGGCAATTTCACCCCAAGACAGTTCATGAGGGAACCCTGCCCTATCCACTCTGTCCCTCAATGATGGAGGTGGACAATGAGTTCACAGCTGCTCAAGAAAAGAGATTTGCTCTCAAGGAAGAAGGAGAATCACTGAAAAAAATGGCTTGATCTTTGGAGAAAGTCATTTGAAGCCATATAAAGGCAATTCTTAAGGAACTCTACTAGGAAAACCAAGAAGAGGACTAAAGTTTCATCTTCTTTAAAGAGCTAGGCTGCCAAGGCTCTCAGCAGGAAGCATCTCTCCCAGCACACCAGACCCTTTGAGGTCCAAACTTTTCCACTCACTTCGGGCTCTGGATAAGTTCCCATCAGGAGATCCTAATTTTTCATGCCTCTCTTCTTTCTATCACCCTTTTCATACTTCTTAAAGTGGTCAGCTCTCCTTCCTCTTAGCTTTTTTTTTGGTTAGATTTTTTTCCCCCCTTTCATTCTCCTATTGAGAGTTTTCCTAGAAAACTCTAGGAAAAAAAATATTTTGCCTTCTTTCTTGATCTAAAAATGTGATGTTCACTGTATCCTGGGAACCCTGTTTCACTGTCCTGTCACTCACTTTCCCATTATTATTCTGTCCTGGTATCTTGGCGGTAACTGGAAGGGGTTCCTGAATTTGTAAACTTCCTTTGTGTCCCGAAGTCAGAGGAATCTGCAGTCTCTGGCCATGGCTGGAGCCCCAAAGTTAGAAGTCATATTTGTAGGCTTTACAGCAAAAAGGAACAGAATATCCTTCTTATTTGAGATCTTTCCCAGCACAGCTCATCCTCACTGGTAGAGATTTACCGCCGATGCTTTGGAGTTTGTGTTTCCTTTCCTTTTTTCCTTACTTTCCTTATTTAACTAAAACATTATCTTGGTTTTCTTCTGCTTCACAGCAGCACTCAAAATGTCTGTTCTTTTCTGCTGTTCTTCCTTCATAATGAAAGCAGCGGGGGTGGGGACAAGTGTGGAGCCTGGAAGAAGCCTGCTTTCTGATTCTGCATCATTTCAAGAAGATGCGTGCTGACGGGGCACCTCTTCTCAGGGGCGGTCCATACCTCTCTCTCCACTGTCCTCGCTTCTCTTGCAAATCTCAGTATTCTACCCCAAGCCATCTGCTCAAGAAGCCCCCTGTGCAGCCACAGCAACAACGTCTGCCTCCCATGCTTTCGACTGGAACCAAAGCACCACTTCCTGGTTATGTCTTTATGTGAAATATATAACTTCCTGGATCGCATCACTTCCTGGAGCCCAGCATTTTACTGAACCAACAACTTCCCTATTCAATTTTGTCCTTGTCACTGCCTGACTTCAGTCCCTGGTTCAAAATTTAAGAGAGTGTTAAGTGTCCTTAACACAAACAAAGGGACATAAAGAAACTTTCAATGGTGAGGGATGCCTATTACCCTAGTGGTTGTGGTAAAGGTATCATAGCTTGTATATGTGTCCAAACTCATAAAATTACAGACATGATCAATTATATACTTTATCAGTTATGCCATAATAGACCCTCTTTAAAATAACTCCAATCTTTTGTAATATTCTGCAATATCTGTTTTTTTTTTTATATTTCTCAACCAACTCCTGTTTTTTGGATTTGTGTGTGCACATACATACTCAGTGGGCAAAACTGAAGTGTATTTCTGGTGGGTCAAAGGTTGGAGCTCTTGGGCTCCTGTGAAGGCTTTGGGGGATACAAATACAGTGGTTAAATACAGTGATTGCTAGTCACATCAAATAGATGCCTGCCATAGGCCTGAAATCATTTCCTTACATCCTAGTCTGCTATTTGCTCTAAGTGTTCTCTCAGTCTTGATTTCTGTATAAGTTAGTTGGGCATAAAAATAGTTCCCATATTTTATCAGTGTTTTTTTTATCACTTAGAATTTTTCATTTTGTACTTATTGAAAGTGCTCTTTTAGACTTGTTTTTATCATTCATCTGTCTTGTACACACATTAAAAAAAGAAAAATTGGTTGTGGCATCACTAAAACTTGTCCACATTTAGAGTCTAGCCCTTCTGAATCATCATTGCTGTCTATTTTACTGCATGAGGTTATCCTCTGCGCTCTGAGAAGTTGAAGAGATAGCTTTTCTTAAAAGGCTACTTCACTAGTCAATAGTCTTTGGAATTTTCTTTTCAACCACTGACACTAATTTTGCAAGTGCAGGCAATAAAACTACCTCAGGACTCCTGCCTTGCCAATATAATTATAAGACACATCTCAATAATGGAGAACTAAAATGGGAAACATGAGAGTTTTTGAACTGGAGTAGTATGGAAGGTATTTTTCATCATGTGCTGTAATGATTAATAACCTGCCTATTGTTTCTTCATAATGTTTTGTGATAAAGATCATTTTTTTCTTTTTAGGTTTGGAAACTTAACCTCAGAAAGATAAGGTAACCTATGAAAACAGTGGGAGGAAAGTTAGCACCACTGTGTCTGACCAAGCCATCCCCTCTCTATGCTCCTGCCTCTCCCACCCTGCTCCATCTGTCCGACATTTCAAAGCCTCTTATTTTGCCTTGGAGGTTAACAGATCTTGGGGCACTCTGTTTCTCCAGGCCACACCAGTTTGGGGGGCAAGAGGGTATAACTGCATCATAAATAACATGAATAAATCAATGTTGCCCTGACGCCTCTACCGCAGAACTACAGAAACCCCAGAGGCTCTCACGTTCCTCCCAAATATCCAGGTGGGTCTCATATGCACTTCTCAGTTAGTCCCCAGGCCCTTAACTCAGCAGGTTGCCTATACCCCATTTGTCCTTCTGTGAGCCAAAGGTCACTGGCCATAACTGCTACAGGGAGGACCGCCTATCTACTCTAAATACCCTCCATCCCTGTTCTCAGAACTGGGTCCTTGTACCAAGTTTGTGGTTTGGGTATCTCTTCTAAGAGAGGCTCTCTGACCCCACCTCTATGGAAACTGATTCTCTTCACTTCAATCATTCTGTCTATGGCCTACCCACAACCCCCAACTTTCCAGACAGGGTCAGACGCCCAGGAATTCACAGCTGTGGCAGCTTAAGGCTAAGCTCTAGATTGAAAGACCCCAAGACACAAGCCCTGTCTCCCTGTATTGGTTTTCTGTTGCTATGGTAACAAATCACCACAAATGTACTGGCTTAAAACAGCACACTTATTATCTCACATTTCTGTAGGTCAGAAGTCCAAGAAGGCTTGGTTGAGTTCTCTGCTTATGGATTTTATAAGGCTGAAACTAAAGTGTCAGAACTAGGCTCTTGTCTGAAGGCTCTGGGGGAGAATCCACTTCCAGGCTCTTTCAGGTTGTTGATAGATGTCAGCTTCTTGTGGTTGTAGGACTGAGGTCCCTGTTTCCTTGCTCTTGGCTGGGGCTGGTCTTCCATTCTCAGTTCAGTTCAGTTCAGTCGCTCAGTCGTGTCCGACTCTTTGCGACCCCATGAATCGCAGCACGCCAGGCCTCCCTGTCCATCACCAACTCCCGGAGTTCACTCAGACTCACGTCCGTCAAGTCCATGATGCCATCCAGCCATCTCATCCTCTGTCGTCCCCTTCTCCTCCTGCCCCCAATCCCTCCCAGCGTCAGAATCTTTTCCAATGAGTCAACTCTTCGCATCAGGTGGCCAAAGTACTGGAGTTTCAGCTTCAGCATCATTTCCTCCAAAGAAATCCCAGGGCTGATCTCCTTCAGAATGGACTGGTTGGATCTCCTTGCAGTCCAAGGGACTCTCAAGAGTCTTCTCCAACACCACAGTTCAAAAGCATCGATTCTTCGGTGCTCCGCCTTCTTCACAGTCCAACTCTCACACCCATACGTGATCTTCGGTTCTACATGCTGCCTTATTCCTTCTCACGCTTTCCATGTACCCCCTCCACCACCCCTACAGTAAGTCAGTTGCCTTCCCATGCTTTGAATCTCCAACTTCCTCATCTTCCTCCTCTGATTCCAGCAAGATAAAGAGCTCTAACTTTAAGGGCTCATGTGATTAGATTGGCCTCACCCAAGTAATACAGGACATCTCCCTATAATCATAAGATCCAAAACCTTGATTACATCTGTGAAGTTGCTTACCATGTAACAAAACATATTTATAGGTTTCAGGGATAAGTGCATGGTTATTTTTGGTGGGGGGCATGATTTGGCCTACCACACCCCTAATTAGTTTGGAATCTCCTTGCAGAGTGGGGGCCTTAAACAAGCCTAACCTTGCAGGCACCTAATCAATTCTGTTGCTCAGAGGACTTGGAGGCCTTTTGTCTAACAAAGAAGGTTAAAGAGAAGAGTTCAAATTCCAAAGAATTTTAAAAATTCTTTACTCAAAAATTATAGGGGAAGAGATACTGCCTCCTTGTGGGAGGTAAATGCCTTTAAGTCAGTGGCTCTGCCTGGTGGCACTCCTAAAGCTTGGTGTGAGAAAGGCTATGGATACCGACTGCTGTTTCTAGGGTGGATAGAGCAGATGGCCAAGCTCCTGCTGGTGATCAGACTGGGCAGAGTGGGTTTATTCAGGGGCAGGAAGCTGGCCTTAGAGATGCCAGCTTTTCCCAGGCTGGCTTTCAGCCAGTGCCTTGGGAAATCTTGGACGGGGAGGCTGTGTGAAAACAGATTCACATGCATTTGGTGAAGAACGCTTTGTGGTGGGGACTTAAAACATTCTGGACCTCTCTGAGCCTCACAGAAACCCACCAGTAGCCTGTAGGGGCCCCATTTTTCAAATGAGGAAACTCAGATTCTGAGAGGTTAAGTGACATGCTCTAAGTCATGCAGTGAGGGCAAAGAGGCAATACTAGAGCCTGCTCTTCTCTCATAGTTCAGCCTCTGTCTTCCATTCTGCAGGTGCTCCCTGGGGAGGTAAGGAGCCATGGTTTATCACCAATGCATTTGTTAGGGGAAACACACTGACTGAAACCACCCACCATGGCCAGGCACCACAGTAGCCCCTTGCGTGAATCATTTTACAAAGGCAGGTCCTAGTAAGGAACACAGCAGTAATAAGTCACCACCAACCAGAAGAGCTCGGGAGAGGTCCAAACGAGATGCCACATGTCCTACCACCTCCCAGAATCCTTCTCACTGGCATCCATGTTAGCTGAGCACTGTGTGCACCACTAGGAAAGACCCTGAGTCAGAATGATTGGCCAAAGACAACCTAGAGGCTAATCCCAATTGCCTTAAAACCTGAGACTTCGAGCCACGTGGCAGAGCAGTTCTCCTGGGTTCCCTTACCCTCCTGCTCTCCCTCCCTGGGCCTCACTTCCCAATAAAGCCTCTTGCTTTGTCAGCACGTGTGTCTCCTCGGCCAATTCATTTCTGAGTGTTAGACAAGAGCCCACTCTCGTACCCTGGAGGGGGTTCCCCTTCCTGCAACATATTGGGTGACTATGAAAGCTTATTCATTTGTCATTCTAGTCCTAGCCTACCTTTTTCCTGACCACCTCAACCTTTTTTTTTCCCTTTGAGTTTCCACAATATCCATTCATTCATTCTGAACTCAACACACTTAAGTACCTGTGACATACTAGGCATGATGTTGGGTGCTGGAAATGAAGGTGAGCAAGACAGATCATTCAGTCCTCCCATCAATGAGCTTACAGAACTGCCTTCATTCTGGAAAAGACAATTATATAAGTAACAGCTGTGAAGTGTGCTGAGCATTAGGGTGAGGAAAGCAAGGATGTTGTGAGACAACTAGGGTGTAGGTTCTAACCTATTCTAGAGATAGAAGAACCTCCCAGGAGGGATTATCAAAGTCAAGACCTGAAGAATAGGAAGAATTAGCTAGATCAGGAGAGTTGGGCAGGAGCGATGCAAGTGGAAGGGACATGGCATACAAAGGCCAGGAGGCAAAAGTACATGGAAAAATACTTCATGAAATCAGAAAAACTAAGCGAAATTGAGCAGGACCCTGTGGGGGCCCTTCCAAGTACACATCCTTCCCATGGTTCCTGTTTCTTGTTTGTAGGAAATAGGCTTCATTCATCCTTCTAGACCTTCCCTCAGTTCCAAAGAGCAGATTCAAATAGTTATTAACCAGGGTTTGATCCCTGGGGTCGGGAAGATCCCCTGCAGAAGGGAAAGGCTGCCCACTTCAGTGTTCTGCCTGGGAAATCCCATGGACAGAGAAGCCTGGCTACGGTCCATAGGGTCACAAAGAGTTGGCCATGACTCAGCACTAAACAGGGAAGGCAGGGAATACAGAAACAAGGGAGAAGCAGTCAAGAAAAACAGTGCAGCAATGGGACTGGGTCCCAGTTCCTCCAGGAGGAATATACATAACAATATTTTTGAGTTCTTCTACAGGAACTAAGACCCCCCCCCACTATCCAGGTGGAGGATGGGTAACTTCAGGCTGAGCACAAGACTCCTGGAACACCACTCTCTTCCCCCATCACCAGCCAATAGGGGAAAGTCACACATCCTGTAGCCCTCACCCCAAGTTTGCCTATGAAAACTTCTCCTCAAAAACCGTTGAGGAGTTTGGGGTTATTGAGCAGAGGCCACCCATTCTCTTTCCTTGGCCTTGTGATAAATTTGTCTCTGCTCCCAACTCCAACTTTTTGGTGTGTTCGGCCTGAGTGTGTATCGGGCAAATGAACTTGGGATCGGTAACAAAAGCAAAACAAAAAGTATCCATCTGAGATGTTTTGGACAACAACCAATTCTGCAACACCAGCTGGGAGTTCAACAATTCAATTTAACTGTGAAACAAACTACACAACAGTTAATGTACACCCCATAGCTTAAGCTCAGTCCCACAAAACAACCTCTATTTCAGATGCCAGCTGTAAGTTGTAAGCTGCACAAACCTCTGACCTACTGGCTATAAATAAGGGGCTCCTAGGACACCCTCCTTGGGTTTGATAATTTGCTAGATCAGCTCACCAAACTCAAGAAGGCACTTTACTTACACTTACCAGTTGATCATAAAGGATACAGATCAACAGCCAGATAAGAAGTACACAGGGAGAGTTAAGGAAGGGTCCTGAGGCAAAGAACTTCTGTCTCCATGAAATTAGGGTGCACCACCCTCCTGGCACGTGGATGTGCTTACCAACTCCGAAGCTCTCGGGATCTTGCTGTTCAAGGGTTTTTACAGATCTCAACCTCCAGCATTTCCTCCCCAGCTCCCAGCNAAGGAAGGGTCCTGAGGCAAAGAACTTCTGTCTCCATGAAATTAGGGTGCACCACCCTCCTGGCACGTGGATGTGCTTACCAACTCCGAAGCTCTCGGGATCTTGCTGTTCAAGGGTTTTTACAGATCTCAACCTCCAGCATTTCCTCCCCAGCTCCCAGCGGGCAGTTCTCACCATTTAATCACTTGGTCCTTCTTCTGTTAAGCAGCCCCATCTGGAGGTTCTCTAGGGGCCCCGCCCTAAGTCAGTTCTTTAGCATAAACTCAGGATAGAAAAGGATTCCTCATGAATAACAAAAGACATTCCTATCAGCCCGGAAATCCCAAGGGTTTCAGGAGCACTAAGCCAGGAAAAAGCAGAGACCAGATATTTATTTAATAACATAGCAGTCTATAAGAAGCAGAGTTCTAGGCAGCAAATGACAACAGCTGAGGCCCAAGGGATAAGAGGACCAGATCAAGAAAGATCTTGTTGATGAAGTTAAAGAATTCTACTTTTAGGCCAGTGGGGTGTCACTACGGATTGAAGTAGGGGAGTGATAAGGTGAGATTTATCATGTTGCTGCTGCTGCTGCTAAGTCACTTCAGTTGTGTCCGACTCTGTGCAACCCCGTAGACGGCAGCCCACCAGCCTCCCTCAAGATGCTATTTGGAGAACTGATTATAGGGACAAAGCTGGAGTCAGAGAGACTGGTAAGGAAGATATTATGGTAATCCTGATGGAGACAACGATGGTTTGGGGAGGCCAAGAAGATGGAAAGAAGTGGGTGGGGTCATGAGAAGGTTGAGCTGGATTGACTTAGACGTTGAATGCACTGTGATCCCTATCATTCTTTCAGAAATTGTGCTCTCCCTTACATTTATTTTTACATTTATTCCTCCTTTTTTAGGTATACATTTTATTTATTTATGTTTACTATTACATTTTAATTGTTTATTTATTATCCATGCTGAGCAGGATGGGGATCTTAGTTCCCTGAGCAGGGGTGGCATCCGTGGCCCCTGCAGTGGAAGAAAGTGAAGCAGAAGTGTTTGCTGCTCAGCCGTGTGACTCTTTGTGACCCCATGGACTGTACCCCACCAGGCTTCTCTGTCCTTGGAATTCTCCAGGCGAGAATACTGGAGTGGATTGCCATTCATCTTCGCCAGGGGATCTTCCTGACCCAGGGATTAAATCCTGGTCTCAGAATTGCGAGCAGATTCTTTCCTGTCTGAGCCACCAGGGAAGCCTGAGTGGAGTCTTAACCAATGAACCATCAGTGATGTCCCTATTACATTTTAACTTTTATTCACTTATTTTCACTTCTTTAATGTTTGACTTTTCATGCATTCATATCTATGATTCCAACATTCCTTAAGATCTGAGATTCTCTCTCATACCTAGTCAAAATGTAATTTTTTATTCTTTGGGCCTCAGTTTCCTTATTGTTAACATGTGGTTGAGAGCTCAGCTTTTCCTGCTTCATAAGGTTATTTTGAAGACCTAGCCTTCAATAGGAGAAGGCAATGGCACCCCACTCCAGTACTCTTGCCTGGAGAATCCCAGGAACAGGGGAGCCTGGTGGGCTGCCGTCTACGGGGTTGCTAAGAATCGGACATGACTGAAGCGACTTAGCAGCAGCAGCAGCAGTCTTCAGTGAAATGATGATAAAGATGCTCTAAATAGCATGCAGCTGCAGTAGATGATTATCAGAAAGGAGTTACCTGTCTGTATTAGATCGGCACTGCCCACAGCGGCACATATTGGTCAAGATACAGAGAAGAGAAAAGCTGGTTCACTGTCTCTTGTATGTTTGATTCGTAAATTATGACTGAAGTTCAATCAATAATAGCCACATAATATTGACTTCAGCAAGAGAGAAGCCTGGAAAAATGTTTATTGTGATAATTGAGTTGGGTAGTCAGTGGTTTCTTGTGTCTACTGGGGTAATCCTGATGTAGGAAATAGAGGGACTTCAGGTTCAGTTCCGTTCAGTCGCTCAGTCCTGTATATCCTGTTTCCATTTCCTGAGACAAGCCATAGGTGGGCTCCAGTTGAGACATTTACAATCAGCCTCCTGTTTGCCCTCCAAAATGGAAGTAACAACAAAAACAGGGTAAATAGCCAGCACTTATCTCTTGTAAACACTTTAATAGTCATGGCAAGGACAAAGAGGGACAAAAACCTGTTTGAATTGGAATTGAAAAGGATTAAGGGATCTCCCTTCCCCCTATTTTGGGACAAAGTAGACATTACACACATGCAGAAAGGCTCTTTGTGGGTCAAAAGACAAGGGATAATGTTAGGCCATAATGAGTCTTGCTCTTCCCAGAAGCCTTCACTTCATGATCCATCTTTGTTCCCCAGGGGAGGGTTGCAGGGTATGTCGGGTGTGAGAAAGGAAAACAGATGATTGGCCTGAAGGAAGACCAAGACCGCAAGAACTGCCTTATGTAAATGACTTAACAGCCTCTTAACTGCACTCCTCCTCACTAGAGGGAACACCTACACCTTTTCTCTCCAGTTGTGCATCTCTGCCTTTCTTCTGTCTCAACTAAATTTTCTCTATGTGCTCTCCCATTTGTTGTTTGATGCTATATCTCTAATAATAAACTTTGTACCCACATTTACAGTTTCTGCTTCAGTGATAAATGCATTTTTCACTGGGTGCAAAGATACAGGGGATCTAGCTGCTAGCCCTTGCTGGTTTTGTGGCTAGGATTCCTGATTTTCATTCCTGGTTTTCCCAGGATCAATTCCTGGGCAGGGAATTAAGATCTCACTTCATGCCACCTTTCACTGCTGCCTCGCTGAGATCAATCCTAACATCGCAACTGTACAAGTGATTGGCTTGAACCCCATCTCACAAGACAGGGAAAACCTAGGTCTTCTTCAAGATTTCTATGACTTTCCTGTGAGACAGGAGGTAGGGCACAACCTTTAAAAGGATGGCATATACCAAGGACACAACATAAACTGTTTAGAACAAAATAGGTCCAAGATGGCAGACGAGTCGATTTCCACTAGACCTTGAGCCTCAGTATGTGTTCACTGAAACACATTAGCAAGTTAAACGACACACCCACAAGCACCAAGATAGATCTAAGTCTGACCATAAAGATCTTGAAATGGGCAGTGGCCCAATTCCTGGAAATCTCCACCCTTTCCGCCAAATAGCTGGAATAATCTTCCTATTCATCAGCCTGTGAAATTATGCGCCCCTATAAAAACTGAAAAGACCCTGATGATGGGAAAGATTGAAGGCAGGAGGAAAGGAGGACGACAGAGGGTGAGATCATTGGATGGCATCATCAACTCAATGGACATGAGTTTGAACAAGCTCTGGGAATTGGTGATGGACAGGGAAGCCTGGTGTGCTGCAGTCCATGGGGTTGCAAAGAGTCNATGATGGGAAAGATTGAAGGCAGGAGGAAAGGAGGACGACAGAGGGTGAGATCATTGGATGGCATCATCAACTCAATGGACATGAGTTTGAACAAGCTCTGGGAATTGGTGATGGACAGGGAAGCCTGGTGTGCTGCAGTCCATGGGGTTGCAAAGAGTCCGACACAACTGAACGACTGAAATGACAAAAACTGACAACCCCATACCCTGGTGCTGCTCTTGCCTTCTGAGATGGCCCACACTCTGTCTGTGGACTATATTTCTCTCCAAATAAATCCACTTCTTACGTATCACTTTGTCTCTCACTGAGTTCTTTCTGCTCTGAGACATCAAGAACCTGAGCATCATTAATTCCTGAGACCAGGTGTGCTCTCAGTTAAAAGACCATGGGTTCAAGTCCCAATCTGAGTTGCAGTTTCACCTGGACCTATGTTTCTCAGTGTTACCTGACTCCAAATTTCTTTCTTTGCTGTCTGTGGACACACCTTTATCTCTATCCTAGAATTGCCCCCAAAGTTGAACACAGTCCCTATGCTGCCCACTGGCCCTGCTCCCACAAGGCAGCTTTGGGTAATAGACATTTATTGGAGATTTGGGAAATAGATTACATGGGAGAGAGGACTGAATTGCAGGACTGCAGTCCAGAGATCTCTTTGTTCTTAAAAATCTTCCCCAACTTTTTACAGACTAGGGCATTAGTCTCTGATCAGATTACTTGGTTTTCCTTTTGCCTCTCTTCTTTGTTCTTCCTCATCCCCAAATTCTTCATTTATTATTATTTTTTTACCTCACCATGCAGCATGTGGGACCTTAGTTCCTCAGCTAGGGATTGAACCCAAGCCCCTGCAGTGGAAGCGTGGACTCCTAACCACTGGTCCGCCAGTGAATTCCTCCTGAATTTTTGTTCAATTCTTAGGCAGAGCTATTTAGCTATCTTTATTTTTTCCTCCCCACCCGTGTCCTTAGGGCCTCACCTTCCATCCCCAAGGGGCCTATCAAGGTATTTTCCTAAACAATGACACTTCCTTCCTGAAAAGGAACTCTGGTGCCAGCTGATAAAATAATGAATTCTCTTATCTGCTTCAAGAATGACAAGGTTGCCAGATCATGTTTATTCTTCAGAGGCTCTGACATTAGTTGGGCCTTCTGGCAAATGGGGAAAGCAACCTGTCTGCCTCCCTGGTAACTGAGGTTTGAACCCCTTATGTCATTTGATCTGATGCTCACAAGTTTGGGAGAAAGCGTAGGTAGCTCTGATTAGCTCATTTTATGTTGGGCAAAAACAGCGTTTAGAAACGACAAGTGACTGGATGAATGCGCTTCTAGGCTCAATCTTGAACCCAGATCCAGCTCATTCAGTTGTCTTTCCCCTAAGAGTTTTCATGAAAATTGAAAATGTCCCTGGTTTATTAGCCAAGTAAGCTGTTTTGCGGGGAAGGCAATGGCACCCCACCCCAGTACTCTTGCCTGGAAAATCCCATGGACGGAGGAGCCTGGTGGGCTGCAGTCCATGGGGCCGCTAACAGTCGGACAGACTGAGCGACTCCACTTTCACTTTTCTCTTTCATGCATTGGAGAAGGAAATGGCAACCCACTCCAGTGTTCTTGCCTGGAGAATCCCAGGGACGGGGGAGCCTGGTGGGCTGCCGTCTATGGGGTCAGACAGAGTCGGACACGACTGAAGTGACTTAGCAGCAGCAGCAAGCTGTTTTGAGAATGAACTTGGTGTCCCTGCAAAGAAGGTCAAAAGAGACATGGGTTATTTGACAGATAGGTTTTACATAAATGCTGGAAGAAAAGATAAGCTGTCAGCAAATGCTCTTCTGTGCTGAGACTGAAATGTTAGCCTCCTCAAGATAACCATCTTCAGGCCATTAGGAAAGACTAAGGCTACCGAGGAATCCAGCCAGATTGCTAGGTATGCGCCTCCTTCTCCCTGCCTTGGGTGCCTTGCCCTTTTCTCTCCCACCCCAACCTGATTCTTCTTCAAGCCCACTTCCCACTCCTCAGAATCCTCTGGGAAGCCATCCTGAACAGCCTCACACAGATGGAATCTTTCTTTCCTGGAAATCCCATTGGCAACTACTCTCTGCTTTGCACCAATTAGTGTGTTCTAGATCAGTGGCTTCCAAACTTGGTTGATTGCAACCTACAGTGAAAGGCAACGGCAACCCACTCCAGTACTCTTGCCTGGAAAATCCCATGGACAGAGGAGCCTGGTAGGCTGCAGTCCATGGGGTCGCACAGAGTCGGACACGACTGAAACGACTTAGCAGCAGTAGCAGCAGCAGCAGCAACAGTGAAAAACGTATTTTTTCATTTCAGTACACTCCCCCTCCCCCAACACAGAAAGCAATACACACACTAGCAATGAACAAAGTTTCATGCACAGATGTGCTGTGCTGTGCTAAGTTGCTTCAGTCATGCCCTACTTTGCGACCCCATGGACTGTAGCCTGCAAGGCTCCTCTGTCCACACACTTCCCAGGCAAGAATACTAGAGTGGGTTTGCCATTTCCTTCTCCAGGGATCTTCCCCTTCCAGATTTTGAAGCAGGGTCTCCCGCATTGTAGGTGGACTCTACTGTTTGAGCCGCCAGGGAAGCCCATCTTATTTCATACGGTGGACACTAGTATTTCCTTTCTGTTCTACTTAGTGCTTTCTTATTCTATGATACTAAAAAAAAAAAAAAATGCTGGTTGTAACACAGTAAATTGATTTCAAGACCCATTAAGAATAATCATTCTTTTGTGCATGAGTGCTACGTCACTTCAGTCGTGTCTGATTCTGAGCAGCTCTGTGGACTGTAGCCCACCAGGCTCCTCTGTATGGGATTCTCCAGGCAAGAATACTGGAGTGGGTTGCCGTGTCCTTCTCCAAGGGATCTTCCCGACCCAGGGATCGAACCCACATCTCCTCCTCCTCCTGCATTGGCAGGCAGGTTGTTTACCACTAACACCACCTGGGAAGCCCAATCATTCCTTTGATTTCTCTGCAATTCAGTGTGATATTTTATCGTATTCTGCAGCCTCCCTCCACCTCCCGTTTCTCGATCTGATTCTCCAGGTCAGCTCACCTGAGTACTCCCAGAAGCTCCTCACAGCCTCTTGCCCAGCGTGTCTCTCTTTTCGATCCTCCTCATGGATTTTTAGAAAATGCAAATTTCATCTGATCATTCTGATGCTTCTAAGGCTTTCCTTTGCTTAAAACTGCCTCCCAAATAAATAGCCCGAGGAGAAGGCCCTTTGCAGACGATCCCCTTGCCAGCCTTTTCCTTAGCTCCAGCAACTCAAGGCCCCCTCAAGTCTGCTGTTTCCTTCCTCCGTGACTTTGCACACACTGTTCCTTACCTGGAAGGCACCTCTCTCTCTTCCCTAGTGGAAAACTACTTTCACTTTAAGAACTCAGATTACTAGAAAGAAGGAAATCCTGTCATCTGTGACAGCACGAATGGACCCTGAGCGCACTATGCTAGGTGAGATAAGCCAGACAAAGACAAATATTGTTTGTGGAATAAAAAAACCCCAAATTTGTAGAAACAGAGACTAGAATGGTGGTTACCAGAATGTGAGGGCTGAAGGGTGGAGGTGGGGTGAGACAGGGGTTTTGGGAATGCTGGTCAAACGGTTCAGTTCAGTTCAGTCGCTCAGTTGTATCCGACTCTGCGACCCCATGAATTGCAGCACACCAGGCCTCCCTGTTCATCACCATCTCTCAGAGTTCACTCAGACTCACGTCCATCGAGTCCGTGATGCCATCCAGCCATCTCATCCTTGGTCGTCCCCTTCTCCTCCTGCCCCCAATCCCTCCCAGCATCAGAATCTTTTCTAATGAGTCAATTCTTCGCATGAAGTGGCCAAAGTACTGGAGTTTCAACTTTAGCATCATTCCTTCCAAAGAAATCCCAGGGCTGATCTCCTTCAGAATGAACTGGTTGGATCTCCTTGCAGTCCAAGGGACTCTCAAGAGTCCTCCAACACCACAGTTCAAAAGCATCAATTCTTCGGCGCTCAGCTTTCTTCACAGTCCAACTCTCACATTCATACATGACCACAGGAAAAACCATAGCCTTGACTAGACGGATCTTAGTCGGCAAAGTAATGTCTCTGCTTTTGAATATACTATCTAGGTTGGTCATAACTTTTCTTCCAAGGAGTAAGCGTCTTCTAATTTCATGGCTGAAGTCACCATCTGCAGTGATTTTGGAGCCACCCAAAATAAAGTCTGACACTGTTTCCACTGTTTCCCCATCTATTTCCCATGAAGTGATGGGACCGGATGCCATGATCTTCATTTTCTGAATGTTGACCCTTAAGCCAACTTTTTCGCTTTCCTCCTTCACTTTCATCAAGAGGCTTTTTAGCTCCTCTTCACTTTCTGCCATAAGGGTGGTGTCATCTGCATATCTGAGGTTATTGATATTTCTCCCAGCAATCCTGATTCCAGCTTGTGTTTCTTCCAGTCCAGCGTTTCTCATGATGTACTCTGCATATAAGTTAAATAAGCAGGGAGACAATATACAGCCTTGACGTACTCCTTTTCCTATTTGGAACCAGTCTGTTGTTCCATGTCCAGTTCTAACTGTTGCTTCCTGACCTGCATACAGATTTCTCAAGAGGCAGGTTAGGTGGTCTGGTATTCCCATCTCTTTCAGAATTTTCCACAGTTTATTGTGATCCACACAGTCAAAGGCTTTGGCATAGTCAATAAAGCAGAAATAGATGTTTTTCTGGAACTCTCTTGCTTTTTCCATGATCCAGCGGATGTTGGCAATTTGATCTCTGGTTCCTCTGCCTGTTCTAAAACCAGCTTGAACATCAGGGAGTTCACGGTTCACATATTGCTGAAGCCTGGCTTGGAGAATTTTGAGCATTACTTTACTAGCGTGTGAGATGAGTGCAATTGTGCGGTAGTTTGAGCATTCTTTGGCATTGCCTTTCTTTGGAATTGGAATGAAAACTGACCTTTTCCAGTCCTGTGGCCACTGCTGAGTTTTCCAAATTTGCTGGCATATTGAGTGCAGCACTTTCACAGCATCATCTTCCAGGATTTGAAACAGCTCAACGGGAATTCCATCACCTCCACTAGCTTTGTTCTTAGTGATGCTTTCTAAGGCCCACTTGACTTCACATTCCAAGATGTCTGGCTCTAGATTAGTGATCACATCCTCATGATTATCTGGGTCGTGAAGATCTTTTCTGTACAGTTCTTCTGTGTATTCTTGCCACCTCTTCTTAATATCTTCTGCTTCTGTTAGGTCCATACCATTTCTATCCTTTATCGAGCCCATCTTTGCATGAAATGTTCCCTTGGTATCTCCAATTCTCTTGAAGAGATCTCTAGTCTTTCCCATTCTGTTGTTTTCCTCTATCTCTTTGCATTGATTGCTGAAGAAGGCTTTCTTATCTCTTCTTGCTATTCTTTGGAACTCTGCATTCAGATGCTTATATCTTTTCTTTTCTCCTTTGCTTTTCGCCTCTCTTCTTTTCAGTGCTATTTGTAAGGCTTCTCCAGACAGCCATTTTGCTTTTTTGCATTTCTTTTCCATGGGGATGGTCTTGATCCCTGTCTCCTGTACAATGTCACGAACCTCATTCCATAGTTCATCAGGAACTCTGTCTATCAGATCTAGGCCCTTAAATCTATTTCTCACTTCCACTGTATAATCATAAGGGATTTGATTTAGGTCATACCTGAATGGTCTAGCGGTTTTCCCTACTTTCTTCAATTTAAGTCTGAATTTGGAAATAAGGAGTTCATGATCTGAGCCACAGTCAGCTCCTGGTCTTGTTTTTGTTGACTGTATAGAGCTTCTCCATCTTTGGCTGCAAAGAATATAATCAATCTGATTTCGGTGTTGACCATCTGGTGATGTCCATGTGTAGAGTCTTCTCTTGTGTTGCTGGAAGAGGGTGTTTGCTATGACCAGTGCATTTTCTTGGCAAAACTCTATTAGTCTTTGCCCTGCTTCATTCCACATTCCAAGGCCAAATTTACCTGTTACTCCAGGTGTTTCTTGACTTCCTACTTTAGCATTCCAGTCCCCTATAATGAAAAGGACATCTTTTTTGGGTGTTAGTTCTAGAAAGTCTTATAGGTCTTCATAAAACCGTTCAACTTCAGCTTCTTCAGCATTACTGGTTGGGGCATAGACTTGGATAACTGTGATATTGAATGGTTTGCCTTGGAAACGAACAGAGATCATTCTGTCGCTTTTTAGATTACATCCAAGTACTGCATTTCGAACTCTTTTGTTGACCATGATGGCTACTCCAATTCTTCTGAGGGATTCCTGCCCGCAGTAGTAGATATAATGGTCATCTGAGTTAAATTCACCCATTCCAGTCCATTTTAGTTCGCTGATTCCTAGAATGTCGACGTTCACCCTTGCCATCTCTTGTTTGACCACTTCTAATTTGCCTTGATTCATGGACCTGACATTCCAGGTTCCTATGCAATATTGCTCTTTACAGCATTGGATCTTGCTTCTATCACCCGTCACATGCACAACTGGGTATTGTTTTTGCTTTGGCTCCATCCCTTCATTCTTTCTGGAGTTATTTCTCCACTGATCTCCAGTAGCATATTGGGCACATAATGACCTGGGGAGATTCTCTTTTGGTATCGTATCATTTTGCCTTTTCATACTGTTCATGGGGTTCTCAAGGCAAGAATACTGAAGTGGCTTGCCTTTCCCTTCTCCAGTGGACCATGTTCTATCAGCCCTCTCCACCATGACCCACCCGTCTTGGGTTGCCCCGCAGGCATGGTTTGGTTTCATTGAGTTAGACAAGGCTGTGGTCCTAGTGTGATTAGATTGACTAGTTTTCTGTGAGTATGGTTTCAGTGTGTCTGCCCTCTGATGCCCTCTTGCAACACCTACCATCTTAGTTGGGTTTTACATCTAGCGATTATAGTTAATAATACTGTATCATGTACTTCAAAATTGCTACAATTTTTTTTAAGATTAAAAATATATATTTACTTGGCTGCACTGGGTCTTAGTTGCAGCATGCAGGATCTTTAGCTGTAGCATGTGGGATGGGCTTGAACCTTGGACCCCTGCATTGGGAGTACAAAGTCTTAGCCACTGGACCACCAGGGAAGTCCTGCTAATAGATCTTAAATATGCTCACTACAAAAAAGAAACGGCAGGTTTGATCCCTGGTCAAGGAACTGATGGAGAAAGAAATGGCAACCCACTCCAGTATTCTTGCCTGGAGAATCCCAGGCACAGAGGAGCCTGGCAGGCCATGGTCCATAGGGTCGCAGAGAGTCGGAAAAGACTGAAGCAGCTAAGCACACAAAGGAACTAAGACCCTGCCTGCTGCTGCTGCTGTGGAGAAAGAAATGGCAACCCACTCCAGTATTCTTGCCTGGAGAATCCCAGGCACAGAGGAGCCTGGCAGGCCATGGTCCATAGGGTCGCAGAGAGTCGGAAAAGACTGAAGCAGCTAAGCACACAAAGGAACTAAGACCCTGCCTGCTGCTGCTGCTGCTGCTGCTGCTGAGTCGCTTCAGTCGTGTCCAACTCTGCAACCCCATAGACAGCAGCCCACCAGGCTCCCCTGTCCTTGGGATTCTCCAGGCAAGAACACTGCAGTGGGTTGCCCTTTCCTTCTCCAATGCATGGAAGCATGCTGCATAGCTGCAAAAAAAAGAATTGCAATGGTGATAACTTGATTTGGCTTCCCCAGTGGTTCAGTGGGTAAAGAATCTGCCTGCAATGCAGGAGACACAGGAGACATGGGTTCGATCCCTGGATTGGGAAGATTCCCTGGAGGAGGGCATGGCAACCCACTCCACTATTCTTTCCTGGAAAATCCCATGGACAGATTAGCCTGACGGACTACAGTCCACGGGGTCGCCAAGAGTCGGACACAACTGAGTGACTTAAGCACATGTGAACAGTGACTTAATAAAGACGTTAGCTAACACTGTGGTGGTGGTCATACTGCAATACACAAACACATCAGATCCTTGGGCACCTTAAGCTTCAGTTCAGTTCAGTTCAGTTCAGTCGCTCAGTCATGTCCAACTCTTTTCGACCCCATGAATCGCAGCACGCCAGTTGCCTTTTCTAAAACCAGCTTGAACATCAGGGAGTTCATGGTTCACATATTGCTGAAGCCTGGCTTGGCTTACACAGTGTTATATGTCAATTATATCTCAATAAACAAAAAATAAAACTCAGATTACCTGTCACCATGAGGTTGGTGTTTTGATTGTTCCCATATAGTGCTCTGATCTATTACATATTATACTGAATTATAATTATTCATTCACATGTCTGCATCTTGAGAGATGCTGGCCAGGAATTTGTGTATCTCAATTGGTTTTATATCACTGGCGCCTAATGTAACGCCGTTACCCAGCAAATGCTAACTGAAAATTAGCAAAGGAACACTGTTCTCCAGGGACTTCCCTGGTGGTCCAGTGGCTAAGTTTCCTTGCACCCAATGCACGGGCCTGGGGATCCCTGGTGGGGGAACTAGATCCCACATGCTGTAACTAAGACTCAGAGCAGCCAAATAAATAAAAATCAGTATTAGAAAGAAATAAATTCTTTGTATAAGAAAAAGAACACTGTTCTCCAGTTCCATGTCATTAATTAAATTTCCCCAGTTCTATATTATCTTAATCTGCGGCCATTTTAATGATCCTGTTGTGTATGTGTGTGTGCACACATGTGTACACATACGTGTGCACACATGCATGTTGGTGAGGTGCGGGGCGGGTGAGAGGATGGATTTTGTAAACAGCTGTTGATCTTATCGTGTCTGACATATCTCCTCCTCATCCCAGCCAGAGATATTCACTGCCTCAAAAATCCAATGGACGGAGGAGCCTGGTGGGCTGCAGTCCATGGGGTCGCTAACAGTCGGACAGACTGAGCGACTTCACTTTCACTTTTCTCTTTCATGCATTGGAGAAGGAAATGGCAACCCACTCCAGTATTCTTGCCTGGAGAATCCCAGGGATGGGGGAGCCTGGTGGGCTGCCGTCTATGGGGTCACACAGAGTCGGACACGACTGAAGTGACTTAGCAGCAGCAGCAGCAGCAGGGAAAACTAAGATTCTGATAGCAGGAATGTGTAACAGATAAACAATCAATAATCAGATTTTGACTTTCCAAATGTAATTTCAAAAATTCGTGGTTGAAACAATAGTTTTGACAGCCTAGGGTTTTGATTTGAAGAGGAGAAAGGGCTCAATGCCAGAAGAAGCAGGTCACAGGGTTTATGCCACAAACAGTGGATTGGGAAGAGGCAAGATTAGGGATTGGGGACACCTGGGGTAGGGTAGGAGGAGATCAGTGGGTGGCACCAAACCTAAAGGGATCAGGGAAGGCCAAGTCAGCATCAAGAGGATCCAGGGAAGGCTGAGCCAAAGCCTGGTGAAAATCTGTTGTCACCTTTGCGCAGGAATCCACGTGAGCAGAGGCAGGGATTCTCCTACCAGGCCTTCCTCCCAACAAGAGTCCAAGGGAAGTGACACCTGGCCGTATCTGTGTGGCTTAAGCCATCCAACTACCCACGTGCGCAATCTCCTCCTCTGGTCCAGAGGGGCCATGACGATGTGGGAGGAGAGGTCCTAGTTCCTGTACCTGGTGAACTGAGCAGAATAAGCCCGAGGTTTCATTCAAAGGGAAACAGTGGCAAATCCTATGCTTTTACACGTATTTAAAATATCTTCCAAACTAAAAAAATAACCTTTCTCTCTCACTGACAAAAATTGTCTATTGTAGAAAAATGTAGCTCTTCAAAAAAGGAGAGTGCTAACCTGTTATCTCATCACCCTGAGAAAATCACTGTTAGTCATCTCGGTCCTCCCAAGCATTCTTGTCTGCACTCTATGTGAATTTTAACTGTAAATTAGAGTGGAATCTCTTTGCAAACAAGAACTATATCCTGTTCATCTCTTTCATCCTCACACCTAGGATAATATTTGATGCAGAAAAGATGCTTGATAAATTTTTTATAAAACAAATATTTTGTAAAATAGCTTTTGCACGAAAATGCTTCCTAGTAGGTGAAGAGAAACTACTAGGCTTCTACTTGCTTCCTAGTAGGTGAAGAGAGACAAAAAAAGCTATTTTCATTGTCGTTACAAATGACTTCACCGTCGGACAAATAGGTGAATGTCAGGCATCCTGGCAGGTGGGACAGGTAGGGTGGAAAACCCTAGGGTGCGTGGGGCCCTGTCATTTCATGGGACAGTATCAAGCAGCCCCAAGGGGAAGAGAGCTTTTATAGTGATAAAAAGAACCCAACAGAGCTCTCTAAGAACAGCCATTCCTCTGTGAGCTAGTCTGGAGGACAATTGCTAAGCTGGGTGCAACCAACACTGCCTGCTGTTGGAAGTTTAAGAGAGGTATAAAGCAAGGTACCAAGCTCTGTAAAGTGCTCCATGTGTTGGCATGGGGTGACTCATTTCTCATCACACTGCTGATTCCATTCCTGGGACGTTTCTGCACACATGCCCCTTCCTCCCCTCCACCTGTATCCCCGCCTAAGATGACCATCCTGAAGTCTGCCCTAACCCATGCCCCATCCACCCCTTCCCCCACCTCCTCCCTTCCCCACCACTAGCCTACGAGCCCTCACCTGGCTCCCTGCTTCGGAGCCGCCCCCTAATCCTTTCTGTTTGCAGCAATCAGAGGGAAGTGCTCACTCCTGCTTCAACAGAGTGGAGCCCAGCCTTCCAGGGCACCGATTCAGGGCTTCCATGGCCTGGCTGAGACCCCTCTTTCTCTGCCCCTGGGCTGTATCTCTTGCCGGGGATGCAGCTCAGGTTTCTCTCATCAGCAGCTTCCTGGAGACCGTGTGGGGCTGAAGTTGGTGAACCCCAGGCCCGGGCTGGGCTGTGACCAGGGCTGCAGAGGTCTAGCCTGGACCCCCGCTCCTCCTCTGGCGTTTCTTCCCTCCCCTTCGTGTTCCTGGCTCTTCCTTCCGCCATCTCATCAGCTCCAGGCCTCTTTGAATTGCACTCTCCAGTCCCCTCCCTGCCATTGTCCCTTGGGCAGGACAGGAAGCGGGGAGCTGCTAAAGGTCACAGAGTCAGGGGCTCAGCTGGGAAGGCAACCCGGATTCAGGCTCTTTCCAGCTACTCGGGACAGGCAGCCTCCGAGGGTGGGCGAGGGTATCTCCAGAGAACTCCTCCAGCAGTCTGGTGACAGCAAGTCTGTTGACTTGGGGCAGCGAGGGTCTTGTTGTCCCCCATTGAACCTTCCTTCTTCTGTACTTGGGGTGTTTCAGATCCTGGCTGTTCTGTGTGTCTGCTTTGCCTGAGGCCCTTGTGCCTATATCTGGGTCATTCATTCTGGGGTGGGATGGGAGGTGGCAGAAGGGACACAGCTCAGGAAAAGTGGGCTTGATAAGAAGGCCATAATCTGCCACCTGCTGGCTGGATTCAAGCTCCTAGCAAATCTTCCTGGTCTTTGAATCTTGCCTTAACCACTGTGACCTTGAAATCCAAACTCTTAGTCTTCAGTGTTCCCATCGCCCTCCTTCCACTTGAGCCCGCCCCCTTTTCATTGCCCCCTTGTTTCCTTCCTTCAATCTGTCAACCCTCTTCACAACAGCATCTGAATACCCGAGGGAATCTGTTATACATAGAGCTTTGGCAAGGGCAAAGCTTCGCCCAAAGGGACTGTGCTAATGGGGGGATTCCAGGCAATGGGACAGCCAGGTATGAGGACTGGGACAGGAACTTCATAGAACTCGGCAGACCCGATCCTGTAGCTGCTCACCTTCTCTAAGTAAGGCTGATCCAATTGAGTTTGTCACTGAATTAATTAAAATTCTAAGGGAAGACAGTCTGCAGGTTGCTCCCAAATAGAAACACAGAGGCACAGAGAGCAAGAAGCTTCTGCCAGTATCGCCCTCTTCCTCTCCCTGATCCAAGGGCCTGCATCCCCCTGCTCCTCAGGCTGGCGGACCTGGGTTGGTGGGGATAGAGGAGAGGAGTCTGGTAAGGCTTCCTGTGGTAGAGGTGAGCGTCTGCTCCTGCTCTAAGCAGCCTGGTCAGCACAGCCTTCCAAGCTGAGGGGCAGAGCCCTTGTGGTGGAGGTGTTTGCAATATGAAATCATTTCACACAGGAAAGAAGCAGCCACTTTCTGCACGGTCCACTGGCAGTCTGGGATGTGTGCCCAGCACCAAGAGAGAGTCTAAAAATGCCCAAGCCCATCTTGGGATCTCAGGAGGCTGACTGAAGGGAATCCAGGAATCAGTAAATCCGCAAACAACTGCCTGTTTCACCTGGAACCCGACAGAGGGTGGAACTCACCCCAGCCTCCAGGGGTTCCACGTCCCGCTGGGTGACATGATGCTTATTGATGGACCACTGGTTGGAGCCCCTCAAGGGCAAGCCTGGTTGTTTCCCATCTCTGGGTTCCCAGCGCCCGGTACTGAGTAGATTCAGCCACTCAAGGTGAGTTACGCTGAGCTTAAAATCCAAGTAGGTGTTGGTATGTGGGGGATGTGTGACCAGAGTTCTAGGCCTGCCCAGAGGGACCTCTCCATACAAGAAAAGGGTCTGGAGTTTAGCCTCAGATATTCTCACCTGGAGCAAAGAAGGGAGCAAGCACCTGGTAAGGAACATGGCATCGGGAAAAGGTATGAAGAGCTAGATGGCTTGTTCTCCTACATGGTCACACTAATCAGAGCAATGTGGTAGGTGAGGCTGTAACTGGCTGCAGGATCAGTGTAATGAATGAGGAGGCATGGAGAATATTCTAGTATGTGAAGAACTAAAGACATATGTGGACAGCCAATGAGCAAGCAATGGGTTCATCAACAAATGCACCTGGGAAGCGGGCTGCTTGGAGAGAAATCACATTCACCTCTGACCTTGAACAACCTTCCATAATAAGTGATAATTAAAGAGCTGCCTAGTTGGACTGGGAATTGGGGATCCCATGGGACAGAGGCATACGTGAGACAGATCACCATGTGTGTTCACCTGCCCAGGCTGGGAGAAGCCTTGGTGAAAGATCCAGCTCTACCCACCTTCTTCCGCATCCCTGGAGAAGGAGTTTTGGAGTCCAAACTCTCAATGACCTTAGCATTTCGTTCAAGCCCAGAACTGTGAATTGATCCACATGAGAAACTCTATGGCTGTCTTTTTCAAATTCATGTTTAGCTAGAGTATATTTCTGCACCCAAGCCCTGATGGAAGCCACCCTACTACTTCCCTTCTCTTGATATTGGGTTGGCCAAAAAGTTTGTTTGGATTTTTCCATAACATCTTACAGAAACTATTTCTTGTTTGCATCACTTGTGCTAGACAATTGGTCATCTTGGGGCTTTGTCACATTCTCCTAATTGCTAGGAGAAACTTGTGGAAACTCAAGTGTCAGATCATTAAGGGACCCTCCAATTGTCCTACACCCTCACTTTATAGAGAAAGTGAAGCCCAGAGAGGAGCAGTGAATCACTTCAGGTCGTCAGAGGCGGAGCTGGGCCTGGACTACGCCCTACCTATCCCAGGTCGTGCCCCCTGCTCCTCCACTGCCCTTTATCATTTCCTCTCCAGCCCTCTTTTCTGAGATTTTCATTGCTTTTCTCTCTCTGGAGTTTCCTGTGGTACCCACAGTCACATGACTTTGCAGACTGACAGCTCTGCTCCATGACCACTCTGGCTCAGTGAGAGAGGGAGGGTGGCCCAGCGGCCTGGCAGCCCCTTGTCTCATGATGGGCCCTAGCCCTCCTTCCACAAGAGACCCTGCCCAGCGCTGAGCCTGGCTGAGCCTGGGAACATGTATGTGCCTCCTCTGGCTCTGGGCTCAGGAGGTCCATGTCCCTGTGTGTCTTCCCCATTACACCAGCTAAATGACCTTGATTGAGCATGTCACATTCTGGACCTGACTACCCTTTTTGAAAATGGAAAAAATTAGAACACACCACTTAGAGCAGCTGTGAAGATCAAAGGAGTCAAGTACATGGAGTAGTTCTTTGTAAACTGTGAAGCAGCATTCCAATGTACAACGTAGGTGTCCTCTAGACCCCAACACAGGGCTGGATGTGGATGTGGAATAGTGGTTCTCAACTGGGGACAATTCTGACATCCCAGGGGGGACACTGGGTGATATCTGGAGACATTTTTGTTTATCATGACGGGGTTCGGGTTGCTGTGGCATCTGGCTGGCAAGGCCAGGGATGCTGCTAAATAGCTGATCGTGCTCAGGACAGCCTTCAAAGAATCATCTGGCCCCAGACGTCAGCAGTGCTGAGGTGTGAAGTCACACCTGTAGACACAGACATGGTTTGTTGTTGCAGAGAAGCCACAGAGCTGTGGCTGGGGAGCTGGTCCTCAGGATACCATGGCGACCAAGAGGAGGAACCGCCCCGGTGAAATGAACCGGCTGCGCCCAGGTCTGACAACTTGAAAACATTTTATTTCAATTCTATCCTTGGGAGGCAGCATAAATAATCACAGAAGACCACAAAGGTCAGTGGGGAAGAAAAAAAAAGCTTCAGAAGTGTGGGGAGGAGGAGATGTGAGCTGACGCAGCCTAGCAGCGGGGTCTGGGGGGTAAGGAGACCCTGCTTTAGCTGGCCGTGAGCGTGGAAGGCTCTTGGAGGACAAGTCTGAGGGTTTGGGGGGCTCTTCCTGCCCAGGTCACTTGGAGGGGCTTAGGGAGCCCCGCCTCTGTGGATGGATGTTCTGCAGGGTGGCCGTGGGACAAGCAGGTGCAGAGCACAATGCGTCTAGAGGTTCTAGCTAATGAGAGAGAGGTGTAGACACCCATGTCTTGATCCCCAGACCAGATCTCCCCCCTCAAATTGTGACTTTTCTGAGAACAGTGTTCATACACTCTGTGAGTAATGAGAAATGAAGGAGAAAAGGAGGAAAAAAAGAAAATGGTAGAAGACCAAGTGAAATGTGGCATCTCCCAGGGTCCTGTGGCCTTGAGCTGCTTCTCAGTGTTTTCATCTGCACAGTGGGGAGAATGCTCCCTGCCTCTGGGAGCTGAGATGCGGCTCAAAGGGGACCCTGTATGCGGAAGGGCTGTGTAAACGTTAAAGTGCTATGCCAACGTTAGGGGCTGTGGTCGTTCTGCAAGCGGAAGGCTGACCGTGGCTGAGAGCAGGGAGGCGGGACACGCGCGCAGAGCAGCCCTCAGGGCCAGCGGGCCACTGCTCGGCCCTCCCAGGGCCAGCTCCACCCTCCTTGGCCTCAATCTCCAGGAGGACGAGGCCTCACCTTGGAGTGAGTCACCTGGTGGGTGAGAGCGAAGGGTGGGGACCAGGAGGTCGGAGGGACACTGAGTGTGGGGGAGGGGAGTGGCCCATCAGCACTACTGCTGTTGGGAGGCTCCTGGCCTTCCTCCTGCTCCCCCGAGACTTGGGCCCCGGTGATGCCCCTGTAGGATTGGCATGTTGATGCAGTGGGAAGCACCCGGGCCTGCGGTCTGGACACCACTGGTCCTGGGTCCACTGTTCACCTGCTGGGTGACTCAGCGATGTCACTTCCCCAAAGCAACCCTCAGTTCTATCATCTGTAAAATGGGGACACTATTCCCTACCCTGACTGCCTCACAAAGTGAACGGGAAGAGGGTGTTGCCAGAGCTTTAAAGAGCATCAGGGGAGGGCAAGGGGTCATTATGGCCTTGGTGAAGGATCCTCTTAATTCCCTGAAGATAAGAGAGGGGGCAAGAGACAGGAAGGAGCTGGGCTGCTTGCAACCCTGGTCAGGCGAATGGGCTTCTGGGGCTGCCCAGGGCAAGGGAGATAGGGAGGGGAGGGAGACCGCGGATGCCTGCAATCCAGCCCTTACTGCGCGCCGTCAGGGCCGCTGTGAGCCCCAGCGGGAAGCGCGGAGCCCCCTGTGCCCGGGACAAGTTCAGCCCCTAAGTATACTGGGGTTCTGGCTTCCCCAGCGCGCTCCTTGGTCCACAGAGGGCACTCGTCGGGGGGAGTTCACGGCCTTTGCCCAGCCGAGGGGAAGCCGAGGCTCCGGGGGTGTCAGGGAAAGGGGATGCCAGCCTGGACTCCGGGAGAGGCTGGGGACTCCTATTAGCATGAGGTCGAGAGGTCAAAGGTCAGCTTCCAGTTCTTGAGGTGGCAGGTGGGGGGCCCTCAGGCTATCCCCCAGCTCCAGTCCGGGCGCTCTCTCTGGGGTCACCGGAGAAGGGGAAGTTAAGGGAAGAGTAGAAACAACGGAGAGATTGGCTTAGAAAGCAGCCCAGCCGGGGAGCTAACAGTTCTTGGGGCTATTGCGCAAGTTTTTCAGTTCCAGCTGAAGCTGCCGAATGCGGATGTCTTTCTGGGCCAGCTCCTCTTTCAATCTCCGAATCTCATCCTGCTGCCGGAAGAACATTCGAAGGAGCTGGTGTGGACGAGAGAAGGGGCCAGAAGGGTGGGAGAGAACAAGTGAGAAGGTGACCTTCGCGGGGGGCGGGGCGCGGGGTATCCGTACCCCGCGCCCCTCCCCCCATGCAGCCGCTGATCTGACTTAGGCCTCCCACCCCTTCCCCACTCCCAGGTCGAGGTGACTCAGGTGGCCGCTCTCCCATCTCTAGACTGAGCTCACCCATGCCCACTCCTGCTCCCACTCATGCCCACCCCACCCCANGCGGGGTATCCGTACCCCGCGCCCCTCCCCCCATGCAGCCGCTGATCTGACTTAGGCCTCCCACCCCTTCCCCACTCCCAGGTCGAGGTGACTCAGGTGGCCGCTCTCCCATCTCTAGACTGAGCTCACCCATGCCCACTCCTGCTCCCACTCATGCCCACCCCACCCCACCCCACCCCATCCCACCCTGTGAGGCAGAAAAAAAAGGACCCTGATCCAAGATCACCAAGGAAGGGCCCAGTCCACACAGGTCAGATATCCTAAGCTTACCCATTTAGAGCTTCAAGCCTTAATAATTTATTTACTTACCATTCAGAATGGAAAGCTTTCTGAAATGTTTTGTATCGGCTCTCTCTCTTTTTTTGTTTATAAATTGGAGTATAGTTGCTTTGGGGGTTTCCAAGGTGACATTAGTGGTAATAAACCCACCTGCCAATGCAGGAGATGGGTTCAATGCAAGAGATGCTGGTTCAATCCCTGGGTCAGGAAGATCCCCCTGGAGGAGGGCATGACAACCCACTCCAGCATTCTTGCCTGGAGAGTCCCATGGACAGAGGAGCCTGGTGGGCTACGGTCCACAGGGTCGCAAAGAGCTGGACATGGCTGAAGTGACAGTATGCGCACGTGCACAGTCACTTTACACTGCTGTGTCGATTTCTGCAGTACAGTGCAGTGAGTCAGCTATATGTATACATCTGCTAAGTCACTTCAGTCATGTCCGACTCTGTGTGATCCCAGAGACGGCAGCCCACCAGGCTCCCCCGTCCCTGGGATTCTCCAGGCAAGAGTACTGGAGTGGGTTGCCATTTCCTTCTCCAATGCATGAAAGTGAAAAGTGAAAGTGAAGTAGCTCAATCATGTCTGACCCTCAGCGACCCCATGGACTGCAGCCTTCCAGGCTCCTCCGTCCAGGGGTTTTCCAGGCAAGAATACTGGAGTGGGGTGCCATTGCCTTACATCCCCTCTTTTCTGGATCTCCTTTGCATTTAGGTCGCCACGGAGCAGTGAGTAGAGTTTCTTGTGCTTTACAGTATCTTCTCATTAGTTATCTATTGTATACATAATATCCTTCTCTTTTTTTTTAGAAAAATGCTTGTTTTTGTCCAGGTNATTGCCTTACATCCCCTCTTTTCTGGATCTCCTTTGCATTTAGGTCGCCACGGAGCAGTGAGTAGAGTTTCTTGTGCTTTACAGTATCTTCTCATTAGTTATCTATTGTATACATAATATCCTTCTCTTTTTTTTTAGAAAAATGCTTGTTTTTGTCCAGGTCTTCGTTGCTCCCTGGGCTCTCTTTCCCTAGCTTCGAAGAGCGGGGGCTACTCCCTAGTTGCGGCGCGCAGGCTTCTCGTTGTGCTGCCTTCTCTTCTGCGGAGCACAGGCTCGAGGCTCGTGTGCTTCAGTAGCTGTGGCATGTGGGTTCAACAGTTGCAGCGCCAGGACTCTAGAGTGCTGGCTCAGTAGGTGTGGAGCACTGTCTCAGCTGCTCCAAGGCGTGTGGGATCTTCCCGGGCCGGGGATCAAACCCGGGTCTCCCACAATGGCAGGTGGACTCTTTACCACTTATCCACCAAGTAAGTTAAGAAACCTAATTCCTAAGATTCATATAGTTCTCTTTCTATTTATATAGGCTTCCCCCTATTCTTCTTTTTTCCTTAAGGTCAGGATATAGAATGGTATTTTTCCTGCTGATGGGGGACTAGCACAGCACCCCAACATTTGCACTGGGCATTGCTGGAGTAGCCATGAGTAAAGCATAGGAATCTGACAACACCCTTGCTGAGATGACTCCCTGGATTAAACAGCCTCTCCACTGCTTGCATAAAACAGACTGGCCCACACAACACAGCTTCTGCAGGCTCCTGAAGGACCCCACACACTTGAGTTGGATATTACCAACAGACAGTTGTCTTGGTCCTCCAACTGCCCAGTGTGAGTTGCAGCTGTCTTTGTAATTGCATAATTTAAATACTACATAGACTGATGAAATAGAAATACAAGAAGAGAATGGCTCTTTCTATAAAAACTAAGTTGAATGCATTTGAGAATCTTGATGAAGAGGGGGCGCTAAAAAGTTGCTATTGATAGGTACGGATGATATACACACAAAAGATTGAGGAATATTCTGTATCTTGATTGCATGGTAGTGGTTACATGGCTATAGACATATGTCAGAACTCATGGACCTGTACCCTACAAAGGATGAATTGTACAGCAGGTCAATTATACCTCAATAAACCTGTCTTTAAAAAAAAAAAAAAAACACTGGGGAAAACTTTGAAAAAACAAGAGCTTTGCTTTCAGATTGATTTTAAGTTCTCATTCCACCTAAAAAAAACACTGAAAATGGAAATTGGAGTTAAAGTGTGATTTATTTCACAGATACATAGAAGATCCCAACTCGGATGTCCCGAGAGAAAACAAAGGTCTTGATTCTACATCAAAACATGTGGAATGAATGTATATGTTTTATATTTTAAACAAAAACAAATTGTTTAAAGAATGTATATATCATTTATATGATTCATTCCTTTAAGTAACTTGGAAAAAATTTATATTAACCAACAAACCAGTTCTAGTTGCCTCTGTTTTGAGAGATATTATGCTATATGCCCCACACTAAATAATTCCACATATACCTATGCCTTCCAAGTTCTCAAAGTTTCCTTGTATAATTTTTTTGGATCAGCTTTTGTTTAAAAAAACATTTTTATTGAGGTATACTTCATATGCCATAAATTTCACTCATTTTAAGTGTCAATTCAGTGAGTTTTAGTAAAATTACAGAGCTGTACAACCATGTCTCCTCCCGTGTGTCAAGCTACCCATGGTCTCTTCACTGCTGAACCAATTTCTCATTCGTTGTTTCTAGTTGTCTGTATTAAAATTGTGGGTAAAAGGTAAAACAAGAGTTACCAGCCTCTGAGCAAAAATTTTTTTTCCCCAGGGAGGAAAGGATACAAGCTGTAGTGTATAGATTGTGGCATTTGTGTTGTTTGCTTAGAGACCCTTTAAAATATTTCTCCAGGTCCTCTGTTCTGATTCATATAGATGAGTCCACTCCATGTAACTGCTATTCAACCTTGCCTTCTCCACACCCAGTACTAGAAAAAACTTCAGGCTCTTATTAAGGCCCTAGGCTCACAACAATTCAACTATGCCTACTCCGTCAGGGTACATAAAAAATTTCTTTTAAAGAAAACACCAAATATATACAAAAGTGGAAAGAAAAGCACCATGAACCTCCAAGTACCCAACTTCCAACTTCAGCAAATAACATCTAAGCACTCTTGCTTCATCTTTATTTTTACCTACTTCCCCTGTACCACTCTCCTGGGTGATTATTTTGAAGCAAATCCCATTGACCCTAGTTTCATCCAGCTTTAGAAATCTGAGCATCCCTCTATAATGGCACATAAACATATTGTATAGCAATTAAAAATTTACCTGTCAATTTTACCTTTAAGACTAAGCCTTGGTGGTCAGAAACGATCATACTTTTATGAATAACTGATAATTATAAGATGGCCCCCATGTTATCCCCCTCCTTCCAAGGATGGACTGAACCCAGTAACTTGCTTCTAATGAATAAAATATGGCAGATGTGATGGGATGCCATTTGCAAGGTGAGTTTACAAAAAGACTGTGGTTTCCACCTTTGACACCCTCTCTTCCTCAAGGCCATGCTGTGAGCTGCCCTGTTTTGAGGTCCATGTGGCAAGGACCTGAGGGAGGCCTCTGGCTGTCAGCTCTTGAGGGAATGAGACCCTTAGTCTAACAACCTATGAGGAAATGGGTCTTGCCAGCAACCAAGTGAGGAGAGCCAGAAGCAGATCCTTCCACAGGTGAGTCTTCAGATGTGACTGCAGCCCTGGCTGACAGTTCACACCTTCATGAGAGCCCCGGAGTCATAGGCACCCACAGACATTGTGAGATAATAAAACATTTGTGAGATGTAAGTCCCTAAGTCTTGGGGTAATTTGTTACATGGTTCTCATCGTTTAGTCACTCAGTCGTGTCCAACTCTTTGCAACCCCATGGACTGCAGCACGCCAGGCTTCCCTGTCCTTCACCATCTCCTGGAGTTTGCTCAAACTCATGTCCATTGAGTCGGTGATGCCACCCAACCATCTCATCCTCTGTCACCCCCTTCTCGAGAGCTAATGCAGTTAGCCTCTCTGTGCATTGCATGTGAGCAGGAAAAGTGCTAGATACTTAGGGACGATCTCTTTAACTCTCACAGCATTTCATATCCCCATTTTGCTGTGAGGAAACGGACTTAGGAAGGTCAGGAAACATGTTCAGGCACAGCCAGGAAATGAGAGAGCCAGATGCAGGTGGCTCCCTGCAGCATCTCCACTTCAGCTGCATCCAGCCCAGGGCCTGGCACACAGTGGGCATTCCATGAATCCTGGCTGAGCTGAACTGTATTTATGCCAGGGACCAAGGGTGTGGTGGAAGGCAAGGCCTCTGGGGGGCGTGGACAAGGCCCAGCTCTGGTTGCCCTGAGAGAGCTGCTCCCTTTCCAAATGGTACAAAGAGTACTTTCATAAACACTCAGCCTCCTCCACAAAAACAGGAAATCATCAGACCTCGCGGCAGCTGCCATGCCAGGGAGGAAGGCAGTGCTGTAACACATGAGGCTGGCTTTCCCTCGTGAGCCAGGAATTTACAACTGCAGATGACAGCGACATTCTGATATGGATTCACAAAGGGACATTAACTCCAGGTTCTGGGATTTGTGGGGATGGGGAGGGGCATCAATGTCCCTACCATAGCCCAGCTTCTATTTATTGGGGTCAGAGGCAAGAGGAGCCCACAGCAGGCTACTTATGGTATTTGTCACAGAAAGAAAAATGCCTCAGAACTGAGCTGGCCTAAGGGCCTGAAGCTCATAATTGAAATGCAAAGGTCTCACTCTGCCAGTGTGTGTGGAGGCAATAACTTATTTTTCTTACCTCATTCTCTGTCCTGGGTGGGACATTTTCTAGTAAATCTATTCCGTTGACCACCACGCTCTTCTTTTCTTTGATGGGAGCCTTGAACACCATTTTTGGGGACTTCTTATAGCCTTCTTTCAAAGACATCAGCACAGGATCTAAGCAAGGCAAGGCATGTATTCTCACCAACTATCCTGTGGACTCTCCGGTGATGGTGGCTCTCATTACACCACGCCTGACAGTTGGCTGATGTGAGGGCGAGTTCAACGAGGAGGATATGCAAGGGGAAGGGGGTGGGCTAGACTGAAGGCCAAGATTGCAGTCTCCCACTCTCTTCTGGGAAGCCCACCCCTGGTGGTACCTCGGTTGATGCCTCCCAGCCACTCATCAGGGGTCAGAGCTGGCTCCGTGCCCGGCGTCATGGGGTAAATGTCTTCCTGGTAGGAATCCGACTGCAGTGGGGTGGAGCAGAAGAGTGGACAGGTGGGGGACTGCTGAGAAGGCGCCCTCTCTCCAGTCAGAGTCTCCCCTTCGCTGACCTCCAACCACATACCTGCTGTCTCTGCTCCGAGTCTTTGTTATTTAGTGTCTCGCACTTGGAATTCCCACCTTGCCTTCATTAGCAAACCAGACTGCCCTCACCTTGGAATGGCCCTCACCCTCTGCACCCCAAATTAGGCCTAAAGACCCCAATCCACAGGAAAACCCCTCCTTCTTCTGAGCTCCTCCAGGCTCATAGCCCCATTAGTGAGGAAATTAGCTTTCAATGCCAGGGGCCCTTTGCAGCCAGCCCGGCCCCACTCACCCTCCGGGGCACAATCATGGAGATGGGCTCTATGAGGCCCTTGAGAGTCACCAGCTTGTAGAATCGGAACACCTCGCAGGCAGACACGTCCAGCCCATGTTTGGGCATGACCCCTGCGGACAGGCACACACACGGCTGCATGGGGTCCCAGGAATCCCCTCACGCGACCCTCCTTCCTGATGACCTTGGCCAGGGGAAAGGTGCAGTTGGAGGGCACTAGGTTTGGAGGCAAGGACCCACGCAATGGACAGGAAGGGGCTGGGGGCTTCCCGAGTCAGGCTTTGTCTAATAAGCCCCATGGGCCAGACCTGTTTCACCAAGGTGCATACTATAGAGCGGGGGCCTTTGAGACCTGCAAGAGGCTGCACAACTACTTGAATCGAATCCATTCTCTTTGTAGGTGAGACTCTTGAGGGGCAGAGGGAATGGGGCTTTTGCCCACAGTTACACAGTGCTGTCACTCTATATACCCCAGAGCCCATCACCTGCTGAAACGAACCAGTTTCCCGAAGCCTCTGTGCTCCCAGTCTTCATAGAGAAAGAAAGAGGGAGAGGACTTCCCTTAAAGTCTACCTACCAATGCAGGGGACATGGGCTCGATGCCTCCCTGGCCTGGAAAGATCCCACATGTCTCAGGGCAACTAAGCCCATGCGCCCCAACTACTGAGCCTGCACTCTAGAACCCATGAGTTGCAACGAATGAGCCAGTGCTGGGCAGCGAGAAAAGTCGCCGCGATGAGAAGTCTGCACACCACAACCAGAGAACAGCCCGGGCTTGCTGCAACTAGAGAAAGCCCCCCAGTAGCAAGGAAGACTCAGCACAGCCAAAAATAAAGAAGTAAAGGAAGGAAGGAAGGAAGGAAGAAGGAAACGCTCTCCTGTGCACTCAGAGGTTTAAATGCAGCCTAAGATTGCTGTTCCGTCAAGCGCTTTCTAGGATTGACAGGCACACGTGCATGCATGCGTGTCTGCATGTGTTCATGTGTGTCCGTGTGGGCACCAGACACAACAGCCCTAACAGCTGCATCAGCTGAACATCTGCTGGAGGAGCAGTTCGGTGTGGGGTCAGACACACCAGCTTTGGGGTGGGACAGGATCCTGAGTTTGAATCTCGATTCTCTCCCCTTTCCGGCTGGAGTCCTTGGGCAAATCACTGCCTGTCTAAGCCTTAGCTTCCCTGGTTGCCTAGAGGAGTCCAGTGGTGGCCCCTCATGAGACTGAGTGTGAAGATGCTTGTTAACTGCCCAGCAGTGATGAGCACAGACAACATGAATTTCTTTCTCCAGGATGTGAATATGACTGAAGGTTCTACCTTTCCTCATCTGGAATGGAAGGATGCTCTACCAGAACAGAGAATTCCAGAACCTGGAGGGAAGTGGCTTCGTGGTACCATGAGAAGCCAGGAGATTTGGGTTTGAGTCCTGGCTCTGCCATTTAGAGCTGTGTTACCCGCCCAGGGTGAGTTAAGTAGCCACCCAGAGCCTGCAGGAAGTGCCTGGCTCGTGGTCAGTGCTCAGCAGTGACCACAGGGGAGGAGGACAAGCAGAAATAGTTATCCTCAGTACCCCCTCTCCCCTCTCCCCAAGTCCTGATGACCCAACTTTCTAAACATCCCCGGATCCATCCTCACCTCCATGCCATCCCCCTAGTTACCATCCTCTTTTGCCTAGAAGTCCACAACTCCTAACTGGTCTCTCTGCCTGCCTCCTGCCCTCTCAAGATCCAGTCTCCCAAATCCATTCTTCCTATAGGAGCCGCAGCAATCTCAAACTAACCTTTCAGATCATGTCACACTGTCCCACTCTTACCTACCCACCAGCCCAAGAAGAATAAAATTCTACAAAGAGTTCCCAATGAAATCCCAACTCCTCCTCCTGTGTGANATTATATCCCAATTCAAATTTTAAATAACTAAATAAATGAACAGTAACACACAAAAAAGAAAGAAGTATAAACTACAAAAATATATCCTATGATACCTAAACTAAAGGTATTCTCATCTCAAGTTCTCTTTAGCTGAAGCTAAACCTACCCATTGCTCTTCTAACACCTTCCTAATAAAGGGGCATGGGAGGGGAGGGAAAGCCCACATGGAGACAGCGGCCTTAACCAGTTATAGCTACAATATCCTACTTTTGCAGGTGTTATAAAAACTTGTGACTGTGGAAACATATGATCACCTCCTCCCTGGATTTTAGGAGGTGGCTGCAAATGAGAGGCCCTGAATCTTAACGTTCTTCAGCATCTTCTTTAACAGAAACCTGCCTCTGGGACTTCCCTGGTGGTCCAGTAGCTAAGATTCCATGCTCCCAATGCAGAGGGCCCAGGTTTGATCCCTGGTCAGGGAAATAAGATCCTGCATGTCTCAACTAAGAGCCTTGTATGCTGCAACTAGAGTCTGTATGCCTCAACCAAGACCTGGCGTAGTGAAATAAAGAAGAACCTGCTTCAGCCCATGAGTCTGAAAAGGGAATAACTCCCCTGAATTTAAGAGAGAGGATCAGTGAGCAGTGAGAATGGCAGAAACCAGTGCCATCGAACAAGAACAGGAAAACAGCCCCTCATCCACCCTGTGGTGGCTGCAGCTTTGGACCCGGCACAAAGTGCCATGCATTTACTGGCAACTTGACGGCTCCTTGCTTGTTTGGGCTATGGTACTTTCTTCCAGTAAAAATCTGGGTACCCTCAAGGCATCAGCTCTGGAGAGGGAAAACTGGCATTTGTGTCTCATAAAGCCAGGTTCAGTGTCAGGATCGGCTTGACTTGGAGGGAAAGTTTGTGTGCCTGTGGCATGAAGTTTTCATCGAGCATGTAACTGATGAGCTTCCCGTTTCTTGACTGTGGCGGGAGAAGGGAAAGACTGTCTAGAAACGTGGCCCTGCATTTTGACGAAGAGATGACACTGTCCTTCTGCTTTTGTACCTGATGTACTTAGGGGACCATGCTGTTTGTTTGCTCATTTATTTTAAACAAAAGTATACTATCTTCCCATCTATGAGTCTCTCAAGGATAGGGTTGTGTCATATACTTAAAAAAAACCACTTTTGTATCCTTGGCATTCTAGCGACCCCATAGACTGCAGCCTACCAGGCTCCGGAGGTCCATGGGATTTGCCAGGCAAGAGTACTGGAGTGGGGTGTCATTGTCTTCTCTGTATATTATACATAGCAGACATCAAACAATACTTCTCATTGAGACCCTTTTACATATATTTAGATTACTCAACAGAATTTAACAATTGAAATGAAAATTTATTTGCATCTTTTTTCTCCTCTATACTTTCCCCTCTCTCATTTTTCCTTTCTCTATCCTTTTTCTTTAATCTATCCTTTTGTTCTTTATTCTCTTATTTTCACTAAATTTTGAGCTTCAGGATCAGACAGAAACCATTTAAATCCTGGTTTTTGCCACTTACTGGCTGTGTGACTTTGGGAAAAAGATTTAGCTGCTCTGACCTCCATCTTTGCATCTATAAAACGGGGCTCATCAGAGATCCTCTCAACATCATTGTGAGGAACTGATGAAGTGATACAGTGAGTCTCAACCCTCTTAGAACAAATGCTGTAGTTCTATTGCAAATATTTTACAATGCTTCCTTTAATATCTTGAAATAAAATTCATAAATAGGATAACCTATATGCATATAAATCAATAAATGGTCATATGTAATATAAAGAATATATCCAAGGAAATTTATTTATAATAAATCAATTTGTAAATGCTGAAGTACAACTACATTAGACAATACAACAAGATGGTCCAACGATTGCACCTATATTTTCCACCACATATGTGACAAGTACAAATGCAGACCAACACAGGTATGTTGTGCTAGCAACTCAAATACCACAGAGAACAAAATAAAGTGCAGCCTTCCCTCAGTTTACTTAGTTGCATTTCTGGAAAGTTATATATTTTTTATGTTTATAAGAAAAACATAGTGTGTAAATAAGATGAAGTCAGATTCTAGGTGCAGATCATTTTAAACAGATTTTCACCAGTGAGTCCTTTGAAAGTCATGTGGGAGGCAGGACGATTCCTCCTCCTCAGCACTGTGCCAGGCATGTCTAGCATGATGCATCTTTGGGCCCCACCTGAGCTGTTTTCTCCTTCCCGAACAACCACTTTTCCAATATCCAGCGTCCATCAAGTCAGTTCAGTTCTGGCACTGACTATCCAGAGTTAATGCAGAGTCCACAGGTTAAGGGCTCAGACGGTCCCCACTTCAGATGCTAGCCACCACTGGAGTGATCAAGCTACCTACACTTCCACCCCCCTGACTGCAAGTCACCACCGTCTCCCTACTCCAGATTCAATAAGTGAATGACACAGAATTCAGGATAACGCTATACATACTATTACTGACTTATTATAGAGGATGCAACTTGGAAACAGCCAAGTGGAAGGCATGCATATGGCAAGGCATGGAACTGTGGAGGTGCTGAGATTCCACGCCCTTCCTGGACATACCCCTCTTTTATTAATAAAATGAATTCACTAATGTATTCACTAACTCAGAAGCTTTCTGAATCTCATTGTTTAGGGTGTTTTTTGCGGTTTTATTACATAGATACCATTAATTTAATCATTGGCCATTGATGACTGGCCTCAACCTCTGGCTCTCTTCCTTCCACAGAGATAGGGTGAAAGCTCCACTTCTGAACTTTCAGTGGGGCTGGAAGATCCAACCCTCTAGTGATGGCTGGCCTTTCTAGCAACCACCCGTTTGTTGCTCAGATGCGAAGTCGTGTCTAACTCTTTGCAGCCCCATGAACTGCAGCAAGCCAGGCTTCCCTGTCCTTGACTATCTCCCAGAGTTTGCTCAAACTCATGTGCATTGAGTCAGTGATGCCATCCAACTGCCCTGTATCCTGAAACTTTCCAGGACTCCATGTCTTTCCCCAAACTCCCTAAGAATCATCTCACTGGAATACAAAGGACACGCATCACTAAGGAGACCCCAAAGGGTTTAGGGACCCTGTGCCAGGAAAGCTGAGCAAAGAGCAAATGTTTATGCTTTTATTATACCACCCCGCCCCGGAAGGGTCAGTAGTACTCTTCAACTAAAAAGCGGCTCCAGATATTTTCCAAATGCTACTGGGGGTGGTATCCTCTTGACTGCTGCTGCTGCTGCTAAGTCGCTTCAGTCGTGTCCGATTCTGTGCAGCCCCATAGACGGCAGCCCACCAGGCTCCCCCGTCCCTGGGATTCTCCAGGCAAGAGCACTGGAATGGGTTGCCATTTCCTTCTCCATCCTCTTGACTAAGACTAAAAACCACTGAGATACTATGCCTGTAAGTAGCTCGGCTAGTGCCTGGATTAGAATGCAGGTACAATCAAAGTTATTTGCTTTTCATTTGTCACGTCCACTCTTTTTTTTCCCTTCCACCAGTACCCCGAGGCACTGAGGAATTGCAAAAGGTAGAACAACTATATCCAAACCACCCCCTTTGGAAATAAGGCCATAAGCCAAACAAATATCAGTTAACTAGAAAAAAATCCATTCCAATCTATGGCGCCCTTAGACTTCTTTTTGGTCTGGCTAGACATCTGTACTCTATAAAGACACACATCCGCTTAATTAACTTATTGGTAGATGTGAACTTCATCATGTTCAAATAATTTTGGGGCAGTTGCCAAAGGATTAGGGGACCCTTCTTGGCTATGTTTGCTTTGAATGATATTGAAAACAAAGGTGACATCAGACTTCCTTATGGGCATCTGTTTCACTTCACAGGGACACTGAAAATGAATTACTTGTGGAGGGAAAGCACATTTGGCAAGAGGAATTCCAGTGAGTACCTTCGTGGTACTGACGATAACCAGTGTCAGCTGAAGATTCCTCATTCTACAGTATGTGTCCTTCGGGAATGACCACGAAACTTTGAACTAGGGGCTGGGGGCAGGAAAGGGCTTTGGAGAGATAAGGTGATAATCAATTGGGTTCATTAGAATTCTTTCTGGAATTTATTTTGATGTTCTTATCTGCCTGGTCAGTGCTCCTTAAAGATGTTAACTCCTTCATTCTCATAACGTTTCTCTGAATTCATTTTGAACAGAGACATGATAGTATTTCAGAAGATAAAGTATTTCAGAAACCCAAGAAGAGAAAAATTTTGATGAATGTACAGGTGAATTGGTTAAAATTTCTCAGGTTCTCCACTCTTACAGAAGTGATGGAGTTTCGATGAGATGAACTTGAGAATAAAATGCCAGACACATGTCTTGAAATGATATTAAATTGTCAGTTAGAATTAGATGTATTATATGTGTAATGATAAAAACTATCTCCAAGCATTGAAACAAGCATTTCAAATCCTCACAATGATACATGATAAGTTTTACCATCCCATCTTACATATGAGGAAAGCTAGGCTTTGAGAAGCTTAATACTTTGCCAAAAATCTCACAGCTAAAAAGATAAAAGTGAACTAGTTGAGAATAGAATCCACCTGACTACAGGGTCCTTGAGTTTTCCCCTTTCTTACTCTCAGGTTTAAAATATCCTAGAGTAAGTTCTCACTTTTCTTTGTACTGCAGCAGTATCTAAGTCTTTCAGGTATGGCATAGGGAGCACATTTAAAAATAGGTAATAAAATATAGAAGTTAAAAAAAGGTTTGATAAGTGTGATAAAATAAAATTAAAATTTTGTGGGGCAAGAAACACCTATTAAAAAAGCTAAAAACAAAAAACAAAAAACAAGGGACAAACTAACCATCTGGGAAAAAATACTTGGAACATATACCACAAAGGGCAAATCAATCTACTACATAGAGAATTCTTAATAATTAAGTGATAAAGGACCAAAAGCATTAGAGAAAAATGTAAAAAAGACAGACAATTAACAAAAAAACTATAAATGGCTCTAAAAATATGTTCAAATCCACTAACCATTATTAGAGAAGTAAACTAACACTCAACTTACTTACTTTTTCTCATCTATCAGATTGAGGGAAATTAATCAGCAGACAACACATTCTGTTGGCAAGTATATGGAGTAACAAGCATTCTCACACACTTGCTGATGGGACTGCAAATGGGTACAACCATTCTTGAGGATAATTTTGCATTGCCTAACAAAACAAGTGGGCTTCACAGGCGGCTCAGTGGTAAAGAATCTTCCTGCCAATGCGGGAGACATGGGTACGGTCCCTGGGTTGGAAAAACTCCCTGTAGGAGGAAATGGCAACCGACCCCAGTATTCTTGCCTGGGAAAGTCCATGGACAGAGGAGCTTGGTGGGCTACAGTTCATGGGGTCACCGAAGAGCTGGACACGTCTTAGTGCTAAACAACACGACAACACAAGCACATATGTACTTAGTTTTGACCCAGCAATTTTACTTGGAAACTGTTCTGAAGGCATATGTCCAATAATTTGTCAATACACATGTGAGAGGTTATTAATTTTAGTATTGGTTATAACTGCAAAACAGTAGAGAGAACTTNATTTCTAGGATTGACAGGCACACGTGCATGCATGCGTGTCTGCATGTGTTCATGTGTGTCCGTGTGGGCACCAGACACAACAGCCCTAACAGCTGCATCAGCTGAACATCTGCTGGAGGAGCAGTTCGGTGTGGGGTCAGACACACCAGCTTTGGGGTGGGACAGGATCCTGAGTTTGAATCTCGATTCTCTCCCCTTTCCGGCTGGAGTCCTTGGGCAAATCACTGCCTGTCTAAGCCTTAGCTTCCCTGGTTGCCTAGAGGAGTCCAGTGGTGGCCCCTCATGAGACTGAGTGTGAAGATGCTTGTTAACTGCCCAGCAGTGATGAGCACAGACAACATGAATTTCTTTCTCCAGGATGTGAATATGACTGAAGGTTCTACCTTTCCTCATCTGGAATGGAAGGATGCTCTACCAGAACAGAGAATTCCAGAACCTGGAGGGAAGTGGCTTCATGGTACCACGAGAAGCCAGGAGATTTGGGTTTGAGTCCTGGCTCTGCCATTTAGAGCTGTGTTACCCGCCCAGGGTGAGTTAAGTAGCCACCCAGAGCCTGCAGGAAGTGCCTGGCTCGTGGTCAGTGCTCAGCAGTGACCACAGGGGAGGAGGACAAGCAGAAATAGTTATCCTCAGTACCCCTCCTTTCCCCTCTCCCCAAGTCCTGATGACCCAACTTTCTATACATCCCCGGATCCATCCTCACCTCCATGCCATCCCCCTAGTTACCATCCTCTTTTGCCTAGAAGTCCACAACAGCCTCCTAACTGGTCTCTCTGCCTGCCTCCTGCCCTCTCAAGATCCAGTCTCCCAAATCCATTCTTCCTATAGGAGCCGCAGCAATCTCAAAGTAACCTTTCAGATCATGTCACACTGTCCCACTCTCACCTACCCACCAGCCCAAGAAGAATAAAATTCTACAAAGAGTTCCCAATGAAATCCCAACTCCTCCTCCTGTGTGATGGTCAATGTTATATCTCAGTGGGCTCAGTAAAGTGGATGGCCCTCCCCAGTAAGAGTGGGTGGTGGACATCTCCCAGTCCATTCTGGGCCTGCATGGAGCAAAAGGCAGAGGAAGGAGGGAATTGCCCTTTTTTCCTGCCTCGCTGCTTGAGCTGGGACATCTCATCTCCTGCCCTTGAACTGGGTTTTGTACCATTGGTTCCTCTGGGTCTCAGGCCTTCACACTTGAACTGAATTATATCGCTGGCTTTCCTGGGGCTCTAGCTTGGAGAGGGTAGATGGTGAGACTTCTCAGCCTCTGTAATTATGAGCCAAATCCTTGCAATTCCTCCTTTATAAATACATTTGGTTGTTTCTCTGGAGAACTCTAATATACCCTGTCTAAAGCATCCCATGGGATCTGGCCCCAGCCCACCTCTCCCACTTAATCTCCTAACACTTTCCCCATCTGCCACCTGTCCCACAGTCTATGCTGAGCCACACTGACCTCCCTTCTGCTCCTAGAACATGCCAGGCTCTTTCTGGCCTCAGGGCCTTTGCACTAACTGTTTCTCCTGCTGGCACTATTCTTCCCCCTTCCTGCTTTTCAGATCGCAGTTTAAAATGTCACTCCCACAGCAAGATTTCCCCCAGTCACCTCGTCTAAAACAGTCCTTCTCACTCTCTGTTCTATAATCCCATTTGATTCTCTTCTTAGAACCTACTACCATACAATATTTTCCTTACATATTTGTTTAGCATCTGTCTTCCCTTCAGCGGGCAGTGAGAGAGGCCGTGTTCTGTCTCATTTATTACTGTACCCCTGGACTAAGCTAGGGTCTGGGCACACAGTTGTAGCCAATAAACGTTTGTGGAATGACTATGTGAAGGAGCAGAAGGAGCCGGGCACTCTGCTAAATGTTGTGTATACATGATCTCTAAGCTTTACAACAGCCCTTCAAAGTAGGTTTAACCCCATTTTACAGATGAAGAAACTAAGACTCAGAGGGGTTAAGGACACAGCTGAATCAGAGTATAAACTTAGTTGGGACTCCAAAGTCCAGGCTGCTTGTTATACTAGTTAATGATGGGGTGACCGTGAGGGAGGTGGGGGTGACAGAGCCCTGGGGAAGGGTGAAGTCGGTGGAATGTCATCAGGACCTCAGGCATATCTCTAGCTCTCCAGTTTGCTGTTGGTCACTGGGGCAGGGGCGTGGCCCTTAGGCCCCTGCAGCCCTGATGTCTCTGAAGCTAGCCCTCAGGCCCTGTCCATAACACCAGATCCTCAGAAGGATGAAGCCAGACTCAAGCTCAAAGGAGAGAAGGGAATAGAGCCACTCCAGAGATTTCTTCACTGGGTGACCTGGACCCCACATGGCAGCCTGCCGAGTCAGATGCCCTTCAGTGCGAGTCCCTGGGCACAAAGACTTCACAGTAAGGCTTTAGTGGCGGGAGAGAGTGGGCGTGAAAGCCAGACTCACTACATTCGTCAATCCTGGGGTCCTCTTAAGGAGAGAAGGGAAGAGAGCCACTCCAGAGATTTCTTCACTGGGTGACCTGGACCCCACATGGCAGCCTGCTGAGTCAGATGCCCTTCAGTGCGAGTCCCTGGGCACAAAGACTTCACAGTAAGGCTTTAGTGGCGGGAGAGAGTGGGCGTGAAAGCCAGACTCACTACATTCGTCAATCCTGGGGTCCTCTCTGGGATTCGCCTGAGAACTTGGAGAGCCTGGGGCGGTGGGGAGGGGACCCCTGGAATTCCTCTTGTCTTCTCAGGCAAGGACAGAGCTGCTTCGGGGGACTGCGGGGTGGGTGGTCCTGGCTTCCCAGCAGCTTCAGGAAGGGGCCTGCACTTGGACCTGTAGTTACTGAACCTCCTTCCACCATGTCAGAACCACAGTGGACTTCAGCCTCCCCATCTGCAGACAGGAACGCAGGGAACGCACACACCCCTGCAGGCTGCTGATGGCCAGAGACGGCGGCGGACGCCAAACGCCGTGGATGGATGGAACCGGTCAGATGGGCAGTGACGGGCTGGCTGAAGAAGAGCAGGTGACCTTCACAGGGGAGCACTTGGAGGTTCTATTCTGACTGGTCCATGAGTTGACCTTCAGAGGCTGATTTTTCATTGTGGGGGAGAGGTGACCCAGGAGCTGAATTCCAGTCTCTCCTCTCACAGTGTACAGCCATGGCAGCCCCAGGGCCCCCTTACCAAGACCTTTCTGCGGGGCCGGGGAGCGGAACTCCATGAGGTAACTCAGGTAGGGTTTCTCCGTGCTGATCTCGTAGTACCGGATGTTCCCATCACCCTGGGGGCCAGGGGAGAGGGAGGGGAGGAAGAAGGAGGGGCAGGGGTGGGTTCAGCAGATCCTGGTCCAGGAGGCCACTGAAGAGAGCCTCCACGAGCCCCCAAGACACTCAAAAGGCCACGGAAGCCTGGCTCCTAGGCCCCGGTGGGGATGCCATGCAGGACTCGCTGGGGGTGGTGCGGTGGTGTGTGTGGGGGGTGTGTATGCTGGTGGGCATAAAGACAGTCTTCTCGACAAATAAGATCTCCTGGCAGATGCCTCAAAATCCCATCATTAGGGATGATGCACTCCAGGCTCTGATCCTCATTCCCCTGTAAAATCTGGCTCCAGTCCACCCCCAAGGGATCCTCAGTCACTGACACCTGAGTAAAATGAGCATCCAATGCAAGGGCAGGTTTTGATAGAAGACGGTGGGTTTGTTTTAGGTCGGGAGAAGGGCAGAGGTTAGGCTCTTCTTGGGAGGTAGGGAGGGATTGAGGGCCCAACGGGGGCAGAGGTCTCCCACAGGCTGCCCCCGTCCCTCCCCAACCTTCCACTACCTTTCCAGCCAGGTAGAGCATGTGGGTGTCGGCATCATAGAAGGGGAACAGAAGGCCAGAGAGCCCATCAATTTCCTCCTCGATCAGGGGCATGGACAGGTCCTCCTGCAGGCGGGGGCCCAGGATCAGTATCCAGGCAGGACGGCAACTCACCTTCCCCAGCCCCAGCAAGGCCCCGGGGCCACAACCCTTTGACATCACCCTCCTCCCCGCCTCCCGCAGCTGACCTGGTCCCAGAGGGCGATCTGTCTCGTGTTCCACCTGGAGACCCCCGTGGTGAGAAGTCGCTTCATGTTCCCCAGGAAGACCACCCGGTTCACTCTGTGGTTTTTGCAGTTCGCCTCCTGATGGAATCAGAGAGCTGGTGAGCCAGGCCCCAGACACTAGGGTACGGGCTGGGCTGCTTGGAGGGCTCCAGACACATATCCGTGTCCCCACTCCCCGAACCTGTGGATGTTTCCTTGTTCAGAGAAGGATCTTCAGGTGTGATTTTAAGTGAAAGACCTCGATATGGGGAGACTCCCCCTGGATCATCCTCAGGGGTCCTAAATGTCATCAGTAGTGTCCTTATTTAGAAGAGAGAGGCAAAGAGAGATTCCACAGATGCAGAGGGAGAAGGTGGCGTGACTGTGGAGGCAGAGACTGGACTGGTGGGGCCACCAGCCAAGGAAACCCCCGGAAGCTGGGGACACCTTCCTGTGGACGTCTGGCCTCCAGAACTGTGAGAGGATCGATTTCTGTTGTAAGGCTCCCCGCTTACAGTAGTTTGTTATAGCAGCCGCAGGAAATGAATACAGGTGCTGTGGAGTACGGAGCCCTGGGACCAGGAAACCAGACCATACCCCAGAGTGGATGGGGACATGGACCAAGCCCCAGGCAGGGCTGGCGCTGGGCCAGGTGCCAAGTGCCCTCACTGAGGTATCTCTCAGTCATCACCACAATGCCTACTGCAAGAGCTCTCTGAGGATGTGGAGCTTGAGGCTCAGGACAACCGGGACTCACGCTGGATCACTGCTGGGTGACTCACTTCACCAGGACCTCCTTCTAACTGGGCTGTCCTCTGCCTCTGCTCCTCCCTCTGGGCACCTCCTTTACCTCCTAACATTCAGCGGCCCTTTGCCAGGATGAGTCAGCGTCAGGTAGGAACCAGAGGCTGGTGGGCAGTGCAGAGAGCCGGGCTGGCATCACTCACTCTGGATTTTAGTTCCAAGTTCTGCCAAAAAGTGGAACCATGGAGGAGTCCCTCACCCTCTCTGGGTGTGAGATGGAGGTTGCAGGTCTCTGCTGTTTTGTATCTTTTCTGCTCAGCATGGGCTCTGGGGTCCAGCTGGCTGGGTTTGAATTCTAGCTCCTCCTGTAACTGAGATTCAGGTCTGTCCCTCTCCAAGAAGCAGTATTCCCATGAGGGAGATGGATAGGAAGAGTAACAGTGGCCACCTCAGAGGACCGTCACAGGGATTAAATGGGGGGCAGGGAGATGCGGAGCCCACAGTTTAGTGCATGCCACACAGCGAGCTCTGGGTAAATACTAATGACACTAATAACTACGGTGATTATTGTTTGCAATAGCAGTTGTTGTAGACGACTTTCTGGTCCTGCAGTATTGGGTTTTTCCAAGATAAACGCATCAGTCTTGCTTGTGTTAGGAGGTAAACCTCAGATTCCATCCAAAATTTCCAAGCCATCTAGTGCCACTACTAGCAGGTAGCTGGTACTCAAGAAACGTAAATTTCTTACTCCCAAATGGCACCTAATCCCTTCCTTGGAGTCAAGACCCAGAATCAAGGACCAAAACTGGAGCTTAGTTCACTATCCACCTCTCCACTTGGAACCGCCCCTGAGGCTGGCACCGTCTAACATCTCATCCCATGCAGGTGGCTGGGCAGTGAGTCCAAAGTCCCCTCCTCCTGTGCCCATGATGAGCACCCAGGGATCCATGTGCAGAAGAGGGTCACTGCTTTGGCCTTCACAGCAGGCAGAAGAATCCCATCTGGGGAGAGAGGTGGAGTCTGTGGGGATGAGAGAGGCTACCGAGGTCCCTCTGCATCCAGAACAAGGCAGAGCTCCTACGAACAGAGAAGGGCCCAGAACAAATGGGCTGGTCCCCAGAGGTGCAGGGCTGGTCCCCAGAGGTGCAGGGCGGGTACACGGAAGACTGTCACAGTCTTTCCTTCCAGGGCTGGCTGACAGCAGAACCCCAGCTCCCAATACCTTTCCTACCCCTCAAGAAAGATGCGGGGCTTCACCTGCAGGACGCGGCCAGATCGCGGCTCGATCACGCGCAGTTTCTTGTCCTTGCACGTGGTGGTGAGCAGGCTGCCGTCAGTGTTGAAGGACATGCAGAGGATCACGTCCGAGTGGCAGTCTATCATCTTCACGGGCTCACCCACGTCCAGGTTCCAGATGAGGACCTGGGAGGGCAGACATGCAGGAGGCAGGCTCAGTCCTGCTGGGAGAGACGCCCTGTGCAGGGTCGTGTCGCTGGGATGGGGGGCCATGTCGGCGGGTTCTACATCATAGGTGGCTGTGTCCCCGTCACACAAATCCGCCACTGCCTTGGGCAGATCCTAGCCCCAGCCGGGGCTCAGTTCCTACTTCTAGCAAGAAGGATGAGTGTTCCTGGCTGGGTTCCATATCTATTTGAGAGCATACCTGGGGGTAGGGGCTGGGGCTCCATTCTACTCACCAGCAGCTTTGGGTTCTTCTTTTTCCTACTAGGAGGGTAGAGACTACTTCTTGGTTAAGAGGTGGTCAGGTAGAGAGTGTGGGCATAGAGTGGGTATTTTTTTTTCTTTTTAGAAATTTTTATTAGAGACTAGTTGAGTTCCAGTGCTGTGTTAGTTTCAGGTATGGAGACGGAATGCTTCTCTGGTATATCAGGGCTGGAGAAGGCAGTAAAGATGCCTCCAGCTTCTGTGGACCGCAGCAATGATGGGCACACAGAAAATGCTCAGCTGTGTGCATGTCGAATGAGTGAATGAATGAGTGACTGAATGGATGTGACATTGGTCAACAGGCTTGGGAAAGTAACAGTGCTCCCTCCAGCCCCCTAAAGATGCCCTTCTCTCTTCCTCTGCCTCCCTGCCGAGCTGGCTCTGGCCACCGTGCCCACTGGCTGCCCACCTTGTAGTCATAGCCAGCACTGAAGAGGATGTTGTTGGTGGTGGGGTGCCACTCGACCAGTCCCACACGCCGGCTGTGCCCGTGCAGCTCCAGGAGAGCCTCCGTCATGTTCCGCTTCAGCCCACCCTCGGGGATCTCCCAGATCCGCACCTGCAGAGCGGACAGAGGGCCAAGGCTGGTGGGCGCAGGGCCAGGAGAAGCCCCTGCTGCCCCTTCCTGGGACACCAGATCTGCCTAGTAACACATCTCCTGGCCAGGGCAGTGGGCAGAGCCTGGCGGAGGCTGGGGGGTGAGGGAAGGTTGCAAAGGGTGGTTAGAGAGAAAGGAGACCATCTTTTCTGTGCCTTTGGGAGGATCTTCTCTAAGAAGCCTCTGCAGACCTTGGCAACTATCCCTGGCATGTTTGTTTTTGTTTCTGTCTAGCCAGGCCCAGAGGACCACACATTGAGCAACTTTTAACAAGTGCTGTGTTCAAAGCCTATCTGTTTCCCTTCCCATACCCTTCTATGAATGCCTTCAGCCTCGGCGCCTCTATTTGTACCACATGGCCTGTCCTTCATTCTGTCCCCTGCCCAGAATGGACACTTGAGCAGAGGGAAACCCATCTGGGAGGCTGGGAGGACCAGGGCCTCTCCTGAAGATGATGAACTAAGGGGCAGAGAAGGGTGAGGTGCTGGACGCTGAGCTGAAAGCAAGTCGAGCCTGGATATAGTCTTGCTATAAACAAGTGGGATGCTGATAAACAAGTGGGAAGAAAGAGGAAGGTGGAATTTAGAGAGAGGAGTGACCATGTGACCCCAGAGAGAGAAACTGAGCAATTTCTCTGTCATCTTTGAATTGCACGCATGCATACTCAGTTGCTAAATCATGTCTGACTCTTTTGGGATCCCATGGACTGTAGCCTGCCAGGCTCCTCTGTCCATGAGATTTCCCAGGCAAGAATACTACAATGGGTCACCATCTCATTCTCCAGGGGATCTTCCTGTCCCAGGGATTGAACCCGCGCTTCCTGCATTGGCAGGTAGATTCTTTACCACTGTGCTACCAGGCAAGTTCGATCTCTGAATTACCCCTTGATTATTATATTAATGTTGGTAGGCTTCTGTTTCTCAAGCCAAACATACTTTGTAGTTTCAACTATAAATGGGGAGGGGCGGGGGTTGCAGTTTTTACCTTGCCTTGCCTACTGGCAGAATAAAATAAGCTACTGATTGTAAAAACTTGTAAAGTATAAAATGCTCTAAAGACCTATGGGATTAGAGTTCTTGTTATAATTATCATCATCATCATTAATACTATTTATTATCATCTGAGTGGAGAGGAAAAAGCACATGTGATTACAGCTTAGGACACCTTTATAACAAATATTTTGAAAATCTGAACTCCACACTTCCTAGAAAGGAGAAAAACAGGGAAAACAGCTTTGAGATACCATTTATAATCTTCTATTAATAAAACACCCAACTGAAAGAAACAGTGTTGACAAGATTATACTGGAGCTTATGGATTCAATTGGTGATGGTAGTATTACAAATCAGAGTAACTCTGTTTTGGAAACAATTTGGTAATCTTCAGTAGACTGTTCCCTCTTTGCTACTGCTGCTAAGTTGCTTCAGTTGTGTCCAACTCTGTGTGACCCCAGAGACGGCAGCCCACCAGGCTCCCCTGTCCCTGGGATTCTCCAGGCAAGAACACTAGAGTGGGTTGCCATTTCCTTCTCCAATGCATGAAAGTGAAAAGTGAAAGTGAAGTCGCTCAGTCGTGTCCGACTCTTCGAGACCCCATGGACTGGAGCCTACCAGGCTCCTCTGCACATGAGATTTTCCAGGCAAGAGTACTGGAGTGGGATGCCATTGCCTTCTCTGGTTCTGCCTTTAGTAGGAACTATAAAGACATTTGTATTATATTCTTTGACCTAGTAATTTCACTCTTAAATTTCAATATAAGCGAAAATCTCCATGCATGAGGGTGTTCAATGTAGAAAATTCAGAAACACTCTAAATGACCACCATTAGGGAAATAATTTAATATGTCATAGCAATATGCAATATTAGCCATTCAAAGATAATCGTGATGGCTTAGAACAAATAAGTGAAATATACTTAAAGAAACCCAAAGGCAATCCCAAAGACGGGAGCAAGGCTGGCAACTGGGGTTGTCCCTAAGGGAATTCCTTTGATGTGGTTTCCTTTCTTGGCACTTTATCCTCAGAGTATAGAAATGAGTATTTCCCACACATGTGTTCTCCTGAAGACCCAGCTCTGAACATACCGACCAAGGGAGGCTCCAGGTCTAGCCAGGGATTTATGCTTACTCTTGGGAGCACCATTCTCGGCTTCAAAAAACATATTTGAGAAAAGGTTTATAATTAGGGGACACTTTGATGTTTTTCCACCTTCAACGTTATAATCTCCTGTGGTTGTCCCAGCTCTCTAGGAAAGCCCAACACTCCACACAGCCCAGCATGCTGGTGGCAGCTGGGGGGAGGGAGGTGACAGAAAGGGGACCCAGTGTGCTCCCTGGTCTTTCCCTGACCGCCCTGTGCAAAGGCCTTAGGGGATGGGGTCTCACGTAGAAGCGGCAGAGAGGGTGGAGTGGGGACCAAGGTAGATGACGCAGTAGTCGTCAGTAAGACATGCATTCTTGGGGCTTCCCTGGTGGTCCAGTGGCTCAGACTGTGCCCCCAGTGCAGGGTTCGATCCCTGGTCAAGGAACTAGATACCACATGCAGCAACCAGGAGTTCGGGTGCTGCCACTAAGACCTGGCAGAGCCAAAAAAAAAAAGACACACATTCTTCTTGTCCTCCAGTGTCCCAGGGGAAGGTGACTGTTGAAGAGTGGAGACCAAAAAATGCTTGTGTTACACACCCCCCACACACATTCAATACCCTCCCCCCCACCTTTCCTTCTTTTTCATCCAAAGGGGTGCTATGACCCATACACTTCAGCGACTTGCTCCTCTCATGTAATGAGAGCTGGTGGGCATCTTTCCGCACCACTACACCTGGCCCTGCCTTAGCTTTTTAAGTGGCCAGAAGGACAGCTGCTTTGTGGCCGTGCCATGATGGGTTTAATCAACTCCTGTGAATGGACACCTGGGCTCTGCCCACTTTTCTCACTGTGGCAATTCATTCTGTGATGATGAGGCCTGACATACAAGTTTGGGCACAGCCAGGAGTATTCCTGTAAGACACATGCCTAGCAGTGTTTCACTTTTTTAGTCACTGTAAAATTGTCCTTCAAAGCTGTCTCCGGTTTCACCAGCAGAGTCTGTGTTTCTTTACCTATATCTCTAAAACTGTACCTTCAAAAACAGGTTTGCGGGACTTCCCTGGTGGTCCAGTGGTAAAGAACCTGCCTGCCAATGGAAGCGATACGGGTTCAATCCCTAGTCTGGGAAGATTCCACACGCCACAGGGCAACTAAATCTGCCCACCACGACTATGGAGCCTCTAGGGTTAGAGTCCACATGCCACCGCAGGAGAAGCTGCGGCCATGAGGAGGCCACGGTGTGCTGTAACTGGAGAGCAGCCCCCACGCAAAAACATTAGAAAGCCCACAGGTTTTTGTCCTTGGATCAAGAAGGGCTTCCTGGTAGCTCAGCTGGTGAAGAATCTGCCTGCAATGTGGGAGACCTGGGTTCAATCCGTGGATTGGGAAGATCCCCTGGAGAGGGGAATGGCTACCTAATCCAGTATTCTTGCCTGGAGAATTCCTGGACTATATAGTCCATGGCCTCACAAAGACTTGGACAGGACTGAGCAACTTTCACTTTCAAGAATGCCATTTCCCTGCTGTTGGATTTGCAGGTCTTTGATTCTTAGCAACACTGGGCATCTTTTTCCATGTTGATAGAGTACCCTTGTTTGCACTTGACAGGAAGCTTGAGATGCTTTCAGAGTCAAGGGGATGAAACTTTAAGGGGCAGGAAGATAGGCCAATGTGGAGGTGTATGGGGACAAAAGATCTTGTCTACGGACACCTCATACTGTATCTTGAGGACAGCAGAGAAGCACACACACACACACACAGGAACACACGGCATTCAGTGCACACACACTGACTGAGACAGGAGAGAAAATCTGGCCTTTAAGAAAGTTGAGCCTCACTCATTCCATATACACCTCTTATGAGCCAGGCCCTGGGTACCAGTGGGATGGATGCTGAGGTCATCCCATGCCTGCTCTTGATTGGCACACAGTGGGGTCGCAGGGCAGACAGCCCATGGGAGCACAAGGATGGGGGAGCCTGAATCCAGTCTGGAGGGTGATGGGAAGATCCACGAGGTGCAGGGTTAGAAGAGGAGATGTTGACCTACATTTGAAAAGACAGGTTGGGAATGTGGGGAAAGACGAGGAGACAGAAAAACGACTCCTGTGAGTGGGTACAGGCACAGTGGGTGGAAAATTACGGGTGGGTCAGCCTGGCTGGTGTGGAGCAGGCCAGCAGGTGACAGAGGAAGCCAGAGGCTGGACCCGAGCAGCCCTGCTTGAGCTGAGTCTCAGAGGAAACGCTTTTTCCAGAACAGCCTGATTCCTGAGGATCCAGCTAACTGAGGCATCGCTGGGTCGCATCACCGGCAGGGTAAAGTAGAGACACCAGGGAAGCTGTGGAGAGTGGGTCCACCCAGGCTGTAACCCAGGGCCCAACTAGATGACCTTAGACAAGCCAGTTAACCTCTCTGAGGCTCAGGCTCCTCATCCAGATGATAAATCGAGAGATACACACCTTTCAGAGGTTAGGGTAGAATGAATCTGGACGTCAGGGTCCTTGTGAGTCTGAGGCTTTCTAGCCGCCCACACAGGTTGGTTTGTTGGTGTGACAGCTCTGCCTGGTAATGAAGGGGCTAAGCCAAGGGGAGGGCAGGGGGCAGGTGGTATATATGCCCAGGCACAGCCGCTGGACTGGTTCCAAGTCCAGAGGAGCGAAGGGCTGCAGCGGGGGAAGCCAAGAATTGTTTTCACCGATAACTGCTAGAATTGTGTCTCAGATGGAAAATGCCCCACAGGGAAGGAAAGGGGAGTCTTGCCTTAAAACCCCATTTGATTCCAGCCACTTTGCTTCCTGGGGTCCAGTTTCTTCTGCTGCATATAGTAAAATAAAAGTCGCTCAGTCGTGTCCGACTCTTTGTGACTCCATGGACTACACAGTCCATGGAATTCTCCAGGCCAGAATACTGGAATGGGTAGCCTTTCCCTTNCCAGCCACTTTGCTTCCTGGGGTCCAGTTTCTTCTGCTGCATATAGTAAAATAAAAGTCGCTCAGTCGTGTCCGACTCTTTGTGACTCCATGGACTACACAGTCCATGGAATTCTCCAGGCCAGAATACTGGAATGGGTAGCCTTTCCCTTCTCCAGGGGATCTTCCCAGTCCAGGCATTACAGGCAGATTCTTTACCAGCTGAGCCACAAGGGAAGCCTTGCTGTGTATTGAGACAGTATTCGTTAATCTTCCAGACTTCTCTGCTTTCGACACCATTGAGTGTTATCACTGGGGAAAAGAGACTACTGCTGTTTGATCCACCACAACAGCTAACAGCTGGCAGCACACGCAATGGGAGCTCAGAGGAGGAGCTGGAGTTCACAAAGGGCCCAAGTAGCTGGAAAGGAATTCCAATCCCTAAACATTCAAGGGATTTGCTGGGAACAAAGAATGGATGGGTGCGGTAGGTAGATCTGCCCAGAGGTTGCTCTGGAAGCGGTTACTTCAACAGGAAGCCCAGTAGAGTCTGCCAAATTGGACTTCTGGAGGGAAGGGGAGGGGAGAAGTGGCAAAGCGCTTTCTCCAGCTAAGCCAGCTGCGTCTGGGACTGTCCCTTTCATAAGTCCCTGAGTCAGAGCCCTGTTTGTTAAATCAGCTACAATCAAGCCAACGAAATATAGCTAGCCACGTGTTGGACACTGGGGGCCAGTCCTCAGCCAGTAGCTCGCAGTCTTGCGGGGTCGATGGCAGACACGGCTAAGGCAAGGCGGGTGAAAGGCACAGTTCATGAAGCTGCAAAGCCAAGTGTCCTGGTACACAGGGGAGGGAGCCTGAGGCTGCGAATGCGAGAGCTGTGTGGCCCACACGCTCCTTTCCAACCCAGGCTCTGACTTATCGGCCGCGAGACTTCAGCCAATGTTCGACCTCTCTGAATGTCAGTCTTCTCAACTGCAAGAATAATTACACCTACCGTTATCGTTGTTATGAAGATGAAATAGACTATAAACCCTACCAAGCAGATGGCTAATACATTAGTAATACTTAACAATGCTTTGTTGTTTAGTGGCTAAGTGGTGTCCAGCACTTTGTGACCCCCTGAACTGTAGCCCGCCAGGCTCCTCTGTCCATGGGATTTCCCGGACAAGAATACTGGAGTGGGTTGCCATTTCTTTCTCCATAACAATGCTTGCTTAATATTATATACAAATTTTAGACAGGACACATTTTAGATGTGATTTCTATTTTTCATATGTGCTTTGTGGCCCCGAGTAGTCAATGAATGTGGTAAGAAGTCTGTCTCCATTTTACTGAGCAATGCAAATACATTTCCTATTCAAAATTATTATGTGATTATGAAGGTGTCTGGCTGGATCTCTCTGCTTTCTGATACANTTTTAGACAGGACACATTTTAGATGTGATTTCTATTTTTCATATGTGCTTTGTGGCCCCGAGTAGTCAATGAATGTGGTAAGAAGTCTGTCTCCATTTTACTGAGCAATGCAAATACATTTCCTATTCAAAATTATTATGTGATTATGAAGGTGTCTGGCTGGATCTCTCTGCTTTCTGATACATTGAGGACTGTGGTTGCTAGTGACTTAGGCCCAGGGCCTACTCAGCCCCTCTGAGAACACTGTTATCAAGTGACAGAATGCCCTGGTTCGGGGAACTGTTTGTTACACAGCTACAGCAAATAGTACTTACTGCCTACATCTGTGGTATAGGAGCTCAGAGGAGGAGCCGAAGTTCATAGTGGTCCTAAGTAGCTAGGAAAAGATATGGATTCCAACTCCTTAGTATTTACTTAAAAAACAATTCTTTTTGGTGTAGTGTAGGGAGGAGTGGGCAAGTATAAGGTATAGTTTCTGCCTTCCGATAGTATCCAATTAAGCTGTACTACATTACATAGCCATGAGCCCAGGATTTCCATCCAGCAAATCCACGGGTACACTGCCTAGAGCTGAGGTCAGAGCAACTCTTTTCTCTTGTCTTTTCTGCAGTGAGAAGAAAAACTTCATGAGGGTCTTGCCCAGAAGGTCTTGGAACACCCATCTCCTTATTTCTTCCCAACTATTCGGTTTGCTACTAGAAATGGAGTGCATCGCCACTAGCCTAAACAAGGGGTAGAGCCTCAAAGTTTGCCTTAACGTTGATATCTTCTGACCATGTAACTGGTTCCTAACGTGGGAAACAGATCACTCCAAAGAGAAGGAAGAAAGGCCAACCGAGGGTCTAGAAGAGAGCATGACTGAGCGTCTACTGTTGAGAATCTTACGAAGGGGCTGCCAGCAGATGAAACGAAATGGTAAACATGAGGTTGGACACAGGAAGGGATATGTGTTACTCACCATCATTATTATTGCTGTTATTAATGACTCTCCTTACATAGGTAAGGAAATGAGCCACAGAACGGTTAGGAAACTTGCCCTGGTTGCACAGCTAGGAAGGGAGAAGCTGGGATTCAACCTCTGGATTTGAACCAGGTAAAATGCCCTGTTTCTCTCCTCTGAACCCCTACCCCTGCTCATCCCTTCCTTCTTCCCTGGATGGAATCTGACAAGCTAGAGAGGGTGTGGTCCGTCCTTCTGCTCATCTATTCCAAGAAAGAGGTGCTACTCCCTGGCCCCAAGAACCTAAAAATTATCCCATCTGGGGCACAGACAACCTTCCAGGCCTCCTACTGATGGTCAGCTCCTCCACTCAAGGGTGGGGTCTTTAAATCCACTGCCTTATTTCTAGCACAAGGAACAGTGCCTGGCACATCACAGACACCGAAGACATGCTTGTTAAATGAATGAACCAACAGAAGAGGCTGAGAAGCCCAGACGCCTTCCGACCATCAGCAGCTTCAGCAATGAGTCACCCGTGGGGAAGCATGCTAGTTCTTGCTTTGGCCAGTAGTGAGCTGGATAGATGGCAAAACACCCCTTTAGTCCTGAATTGGAAGGGCGGCCTGGTGGGGATTTCTTTCCTAGATTTTAAGGCTTAGTATTCAGCTTAGTCCTTTTGGGAAACCAATGATGAAAGGCCTACTGGGGCCTCATGAAGCACAGAGTGATATACATAATGGAAAGAATTTTGGAAAAAAAAGAGTCAGGGTCTCTCTCTGTCCCAGCCCTCCAGCCTGCCCTCACTGGGACAGGATATCTAGACGCCTTGGTCCACATTAATGGTTATGAAGCTCTTAGTAGCCAAGGAACACTAGATTCATTTTGCTCTCATGATAAACCATTTTACAGCAGGGGAACCGGGGCCCAGAGAGGTTAAAGAAGCTGGTAAGGTCACAGATCTGGGAAGCGGCACAGCCAGGATCTGAATGTAGGCCCTTGGCCTCCCAAGCCTGGCTGCCTAATGATTGAGCCACCCCTCCACACTCTTGGAGTCTCTGCAGCTGCCAGGCACCTTGGTGAGGCCTCTCCGGGCTATGTGCTTCCAGCTCTAAAAGGAGTGTGATGCTCCCTTCCAGCTCCAAGAGGTACTGGTTCTCAAGTTTATATGTGTGTGTAGGAGGGCAGTGGGGTGGGTGGCTTCCGGCTGCTTCCAGCAGGGCTGACATCCTGCCCCAGCCCACCCCCAGCTCCTGGTGGGGTGGGGAGCATCACCTCTCCTGGGGGGGTTGGGTGAAGACAGCTGCTGGATGGAAGAGCAGTGGAACAGAGGGAAAGGAAAGATGCTGAGCCTAGGAGAGGGGCCCGTCTCCCTTCCCTTCCTCCCGCTCTCCTGGGATTGCTTTCTCCTCTCCTTGAGATGTCAGAAACCTCTCTCTGTGGCTGCTGGAGAAGGGCTGGGAGTATGAGGCTTGGAAACCCATAGCGCCCTTCCCTGCCGCCTGCCAGCCGCCCTCCCTAGCTGCGGCAGAAGCTATAAAAAGCACAGCCCTTCAACAATAGGTGACATCACCCAGCGGCGGAAAGAACTGGATTCTGCCAGATGCCAGGGAGAGTTACAGCCCCCAGCCTTCCCTCAGGAAGGGAGCCCCTTGGGAAAGGGCTTGGTATGCTCTTGGATCCCTGAAAAGAGGGGCTTCGACTCTTGAAGACCTCCTCATGCCCTAAGGGAGAGGAGACTGGTGGGGGGAGGGGGGCAGACTGGGGGATGGACTTCACTGGAGATTTTTCAAGGGATGGAGATATGGGAAAAGAGCTGGGAGTGGGGTGGAGGCCAGCTGGATCCCCTCAGTGTCCTCTGAACGTCGTGAGACAAGCAGAGGGTGGGGAGTGGGTGTGCAGGGCCTGCCAGGGTCTCTCTGGGTCCCTTCGGGGGCTGGTTCCCTCCCCAGCTCTGGCACGTAGCACGGTGCCTGGCATACAGTGCGTGTGCTGACTGACCTCTTAACCTTGGTTCTGGGTGTGGTGTCTGAGGTGCAGTAAGTTGGTTATGTGATCTGGAGTGGGTTGAAGGGTGCCTGACGCTGGAGGGGGCGATGGCAGAGATGGGAAGGTCAATCAGAGCGGTGCTGGCAGCGTTGACCAGCCTCCTCACCCCACCCTGGGGGCGGCTGGTCCTCTGCCTTTCTAGCTCCCCTCCTAGGACCTGGGCAAGGATGCCCTGCTCCGTGTGCCCTCAGCGCCCTGCACGGGCTTGGCATAGTGAGCTCACTGAGTTGGAGAGACTGAGTGTCAGATGGATGTGAACTGTCAGCCCCTCCAGGCTCTGAGCCTCAGTTTCCTCACCTAAAGCCAGAGCTGTGGGTAGTTGCTCAGGGTGCCGGCTGGGAGTCAGGAGACCTGGGTTCCAGGTCCGTCTAGGACGTAAACCCCTGTGTGATCTTGGGCCCTCGGTGTGCACTTCTGCAGGAGGGGCTTGTTTCCAGCCATGGCAGGGGCAGGGGGGATATTGACTCCAATGCCAAGACCTCTGGCCCTGAGGCTGGGGAGGGGCAGAGACATGAGGATCACTACAAGGGCTCCGAGCTGGCTGGACTGGCAGCTAGAGCGAGAGCTTAGTTCCTCTCTGTTCTGGAGACTTAATCCCCTTCTCTCTGGTGAGCAACCCCGGGCCAACCCCTCGCTCCCTGTGCCCCCAAGCCCCATGTTCTTTCTCTTTATACCCTCAACATGTACACGAGTCATACCCCGCTCCTGGGCACTCCCTTTCTCTCTGCTGAACCACATTCCAGCACCCGCCCAGCTGGCTGGGGTCCCATGTCTTCCACAAAGCCGCTGTGACCCATCCAGGCCCTCCCCCGAGCCCAGAGCATGCAGTGTCTCCATGCCACAAAGATGTAGGGGCTCCTGTTCAGATGGCTTGAGAAGCACAAGTCTCACTCAAAGTTCAGCTGCTCACCCTGGCCTCCCAAGCCTTCCCTCTCTGCTCCTGACCTCCGTTCACAGCCTCCCTTCCTGCCCAGTCACCATCTCCATTTTGCTGCAGAAAGTGACCAAACCTGATGGACTGTGCCCATCACAAACTCTTTCCCTCCTTTCTTATGCTGTGCCCTGCCCCTGATGTTGCTGCTCTCAGGAATCCTCTTGAACTGACTCAGGGCTTTGACTTTTAGGAGCTGGTCAAGCCCATTCCACTCTATTAGCTCCCTCTGCAACACTCCCTCTTAGTAGACACTGTGCCAGCTGACCTCCTTGCTACCCCCTAATTTATTAACCAGTGGGGACTATTTACTGTGAATCTTTTTCTTTGGATAATTCATTAGCTGGACTATATTCATTCTCATGTATTCATGGATCTTTCTATTCAATTCATCTACCTATTCACCTTCATTCATCCTGTCATCTTAACTTCCTTCCATTCATCTGTCCATTATCCATCCATTCAGTGATCTATGCATCAGTGTGGTCATCCATCCAAAGATCCATTCATCTAGCCATCTGTTTGTCCATCCATTCATCCATCCATCCAACCAACCATCCCAAGCAACCTACTAAGCATCTACTAGGTACTAGGCTCTGTGCTGGATGCTTGGGATTCAGAACTAAAAGGCCATGAGCTCTGTTCTCAGGAGCTCTCAGGCCAGTCTGGAAAGACAGGAGACATGAGCACCAAAGTTTCTTCTAGTTCCAGTATCCTGGGAGTCTATGACCTGCCCCCAGACTATGCCAGTGAGGACTAGAGAGATGCCTGTGGTCTGATCTTCCCTCATCTGGGAACACCAGGGGCTGGAGCAGCCCCTTCTCGCCAGCTCAGCTGAGGCTCTGAAATCCCGTCTTGCTCCCAGGCTGGTGTGTTGACATTGCTGAAGGGCAACTGAGGAAAGGCCTGGGGCCCTTCTCCAGAAACACAGACACTGCTGCCAACACCTGACTCGGCCTCCAAGTGTGCAAGTCAGCAGAGCCTGGGGAAAGGGCGACCAGAAAGCAGCTTCACATGCTGCTCTCCCTGGATTCTTTATCGCCCCTTTCCAAATTATCTGCCTCCTTTCTTCCCTCATCTCATCCCTCCAACCTGTTCTCTTCTCCTTCCCTCTGTCTCTCTGTCCCCTCCTCCTCACTTTCCTTCCCCTATTTCTTCTTTCTCCTCATTAAGTGGTAGGATGCATGGTGTTCAAATCCTGGGCCACCCCTGTGGGTCCTTGGACAAGTCATGACAAACCTCAGCCTGGTGTCCATCCCTAAAACCATGGCTCCCAGAGGACGCAACTACCCAGCCTGAAAGAACAGGGTCTCTTTTGCTCACGGCACATCCATTTCTCCCCCTTTCCCCTTCTTCCTTGCCCAAATTCCTCTTCTGATCCTTCTCCTTTTGCGATCACAGGTGAGTGCCAAATCACAGATTCCGTCTTTTTGTTCTGTTCTCACCTACAAAGTCAACACCTCTGAACGAAATCACGGTAAAGGCAGCAGACCTGCCATACAGTTCATGGGCTGGCTCCCTGTCCTCTTCCTCACTCCCCGTCCCGGGGCTAGCTGAGGGGATGACCGAGAGGGCAGAAGAGGGCCAAAGAAGGGAGAAGGAGGGGATTCAGGGAGGAAGGCCTCCAGGAGGAAGCTGGGAGGCGTCCCCGTGCGCCCACCCTCCCCGGGGAACAGCCCTCCTGCTCACCGACGTGTCCTCTGAGCACGAGGCAATGATGTTGTCGATGAAGGGGTTCCACTTGATGTCCAGCACATTGCCCTGGTGACCGCAGACCTTGGGGTAGTTGGGTTCGATCCTGCCCGTCTGCCAAGGAGAGAGAGAGAGAGAGAAGAGAGGAGGGGATTAGTTTGATGGCCCTGGGATGACCTGAAAGAAGAACCAGAAGGTCCTAGAGGGTCCACTAATGTTTCTGGATCCCTGCATCCGGCTGGGCCAGACTGCTCTGTGGCCGCATCCTCCCAGCACTGAACGGTGGTGGGAGGGTCCCAGAGCAGGGTGGGTGGCGCCATGCTGGTCCACACGACATCTGAGTGCAACTTAGAGAAAGGCGTCCCTTCCTCAAGGGAAAACATCTAAAGTTAAGATGTGACCATCCACCTGAACCACCAAAGCCGGGTGAGCAGCAGCGCTGGCAGGTCGCGGGCCATATGTCTGTACTTCCGCCCCATCTCTAGGGGGAGCTGACCCGGACAGGTTTGCATCAAGAGGCGGCTCTTTCCTGCCGCTCCAGGAATCGGTGGAGAGGTCTGAATCTCGGGGCACACGCACGCATGTTAATCTGCCTGGGATGGAACGGTGCTGTTCCCAGATGCGGCGCATGCTTGTTCAGTGTGTGCCCGGTGCCCTGTGGCTGCAAGCACAGTCTCTGGAGCCACACAGGCCTGTGTTTGAATCACAGCTCTGCCGCTTTTGAGCTCAGAGGCCTTCGGAAAGTCAACGAACTTCTCTGGGCCTCGGTTTCCTCATTTCCTTTCTTTCTTTTTTTCACTGCTTCAGCAACTTTATTTTCAGACACGTGTATAAAAAATCAGCTGGAAAGCTTGAGAGTGCAGCTGTCGTAAGAGAGGTTCCTCATTAGTATTGCTGTGAAGATTGAATGAGCGAATGCGCTTAACAAAGTACTTAGCGTGGAGATTATCATCATAGTGAATGCCCCATACCCGATACTAGTTATTTTCATACAGGTTAGATGACACCTCCTCCAGGAAGTCTTCCTTCAAAGAATTAAGCACTCCTCCTCGGTGAACTCATTGTATTCTGTCCTTCCCTCTATTATAGGTACCATCACAAAGAATTGCAGTCTGCTTAAATGGCAACCCACTCCAGTATTCTTGCCTGGAGAATCCCATGGATGGAGGAGCCTGGTAGGCTACAATCCATGGGGTCGCTAAGAGTCAGACATACTGAGCGACTTCACTTTCTGTCTGTTTAAGAGCAACTGAGGACTGCCTTGTCTCTGAATCTCCAGCAACTTACAAGTCTGGCAAACAGTAGGTGCTCAGTACATGACTTGAAAGACATCCTGCAGTGGAGATGTAGTCCACAAAAGATGGAACAAGGGGAGTCAGGGTGAGGGATAGTTCCATGCTTACTGGCTGCAAAGGTGCAAGAGAGGAGAAATGGGAGACAGAGGCTGTGTCTCCATCCTCAGGTTGTTCAGCATTACATTTTTGGTGTGTGGAGGGAACAGGAAGGGTTTTCCCAGTCACTGCCCATCAGCTAACAGTGGTTAGGTGATCAGAGGCACCTGAGGCAGGCCAAACCTCACTCTCCTTATATTCCTCAACTGAATAAGGAGGAAATCAACCAGTTTCAGGCAAGCCCCTGCTACACGTGCCTTATAGTTCACCAGTGTGATGGGGCAAGAGTTATTTCAGAGTGCGTGTCCTGCCGTAACCTCTTCCCCACCCACTTCTTGTCTGAATGTCTATCTCCAGGTTGTCTGATTTTTTTATAACACAGCAATGGCAGTGGTATGGAGGGTGAGGGATGAGGCTGAGAAACAGAGAGAGGAAAAAGGCCTCGGAGATTGTACTTGGGAGAAATTCACTGACACTGTATCCTGGGGGAAATTAGAGATTTAAGGAAAAGGATTTGGGGAATATGGCTCTCAGTTAAGAATGGGATCCCCTTTTGCATCTTATGAGGGATGCAGTATGAATTGGAATACCGTTTTCAATTACTTTTAGGCTGTTGGACTATGTTTCTTTAATTGAGACTCTGAGCAGAGACTGATCCACACATGGCCCTAGGATTTACTAGAGTTACAAAGTAGCTTCTTTAACTCTAGAAACCCTGGGAATTAGTCATGAGGAAATGAATGCCCAGAAATGTTAAGCAACTTGCCCAAGGTCACCAAGCTGAAAGCAAAGCTAGGAGTCCCACACAGGGGTGACCCTGAGAGCCGAGCTGAATCCCACTGCTTATTGCTGGCCAACTCCCCTCCTCCAGCTCTGATGTCCATGGGCTGACAGGCCCGGCATCACCTGTTTCCACAGCTCATGTGCTCTCTGCCAGAGCCTTCTCTCCTTACATCTGATCCTGAAGGCTGCCCTGAGTAAAGTTGTCTGCATTCAGCTTTCGGTACCCAGGCAGATCTCAGGGGCACTGAATCAGTCAGTCAGTAGGTAGCCAGCAGCTAGCAGCAGCTTCTGGTCAGCAGCCTGCAGGTGATGTCCTGGAGGGACAGGTGAAGCCACATCACAAGAGTGTATCAGAATGGGGAGAGGTCAAGTTTCTACACTGGGGGCGGGGGGGGGGCGGTGCTTCCCAGGTGGTGCAGTAGTAAAGAACCCGCCTGCCAATGCAAAAGATGCTGGAGATGCGGGTTCGATCCCTGGGTCCAGAAGAGCCCCTGGAGAAGGAAATGGCAACCCACTCCAGTATTCTTGCCTGGGAAATCTCATGGAGAGAGGAGCCTGGTGGGTTATTAGTCCACGGGGTTGCAAAGAGTCAGACTCAAGTGAGCACGCACCGATGCACCATCCTGACAGAGTGTATCCTTCCAGGTGGACTTTCCTTTTCAAAATGGATGCCTTCCCCAAAGGGATGGTTAACGTTGATTTTCATGACTGAATCACATTGTTGTTCTTGTAAATGGTGACCCGAGGAGTTCTGCAGTGCAGAACCTGCTCGGCTTTACACAGCACCCTCAATGGGAGGGACCTCTTTTCAAACTGGCAGCTCTGATTTTTCCTGTTTGATATAGTTATGGTGGGTTATTAGTCCACGGGGTTGCAAAGAGTCAGACACAACTGAGCACGCACCTATGCACCATCCTGACAGAGTTATCCTTCCAGGTGGACTTTCCTCTTCAAAATGGATGCCTTCCCCAAAAGGATGGTTAACGTTGATTTTCATGACTGAATCACATTGTTGTTCTTGTAAATGGTGACCCGCGGAGTTCTGCAGTGCAGAACCTGCTCGGCTGTACACAGCACCCTCAATGGGAGGGACCTCTTTTCAAACTGGCAGCTCTGATTTTTCCTGTTTGATATAGTAGGGCTTGTATGTATATATATGCATATTTATGTATATATATGTTTTGGCCATGTCATGTACCTTGTACGGTCTTAGCTCCCCAACCAGGGATTAAACTCTGGCCCACGGCAGTGAAACCCACTGAACCCTAAACCACTGGACTGCCAGGGAATTCCCCAAATTTTGTTTGAAAGACAAGATTCATTGCTAAGAAGAAAAGTTTGAAAACCACAGCTATATAGAGAAATCAAGCAAATTTTAAAATACAATTATTAACACCAGGAGAAGAACTGCATAAGAAAGCTTATACAATCATAGCGATAATGACTCTAAACCACTGGACTGCCAGGGAATTCCCCAAATTTTGTTTGAAAGACAAGATTCATTGCTAAGAAGAAAAGTTTGAAAACCACAGCTATATAGAGAAATCAAGCAAATTTTAAAATACAATTATTAACACCAGGAGAAGAACTGCATAAGAAAGCTTATACAATCATAGCGATAATGACTTATGGACAATGTTTACACTGGGGTAATAATGTAAATCCTGAATGTTTATTTAAACATGGACTTCCCTGGTGGCTCAGATGGTAAAGCGTCTGGCTATAATGCGGGAGACCCGAGTTCGATCCCTGGGTCGGGAAGATTCCCTGGAGAACGAAATAGCAACCCACTCCAGTACTCTTGCCTAGAAAATCCCATGGACGGAGGAGCCTGGTGCAGGCTACTGCCCATGGGGTCGCAAAGAGTCGGACAGGACTGAGCGACTTCACTTTCACTTGCAATGATGTAAATCCTGAATGTTCATTTAAACATGAGTTGTGCTATAGTATACTGGGCTGGCAGAGGTAGGAAAAATGTGTATGTGTAGAGTTAAGACAGGACATGGAGCTGCTAAAGAGCCAGATCCACATCTTCCATAATAGGAAGTCAATAGACAATGTCTAAGATTTTAAAAAATCACGACAGTGAAGAGAAAGCATGTCATTAAGAAATACAAAGAGAAGTACAAAAAGAAACAGCTCAAAACCCTGGAAGCAGCTAAGGAGTAGGAAATGAGGGGTGTAGCAAAGTAGGGTAAAGATGAGGGGACAGGGCCTGGTGTGCTAGTAAGCGTTTAACAACTGATTTCCAGGAAAGAAAGGCCCTGGTTTGGAACATCTGCCAATTTCAGTGGCAAATGCCCATCATTTCAAACTACCACGGTGCTATCACCAGAAGTAGAGTTAAAAGAGACTTAGGAGGCTTCCCTGGTGGGAACAGGGGATAAGAACCTACCTGCCAATGAGGAAGACACAGGTCTGATCCCTGGTCCAGGAAGATTCCACAGGCCAAGGAGCAACTAAGCCCAGGAGCCACAGCTGCTGAGCCTGTGTGCCGCAATTGCCAAAGCTGGTGTACTGCCACTACTGAAGCCTGTCCATGCAGAGCCTGTGGTCTGCCACCAGGGAAGCCGTCGCAGTGAGAAGCCCACGCACCGCATCGAGAAAGGAGCCCCCGCTCGCCACAGCTAGAGAAAATCCGTGTGTAGCCACGAAGACCCAGCACAGCCAGGAAGTAAGTTAATTAAATAAATCAGATGCATTTATTAGAAACAAAGAGACAGGAGCACACCAGACAGTAGTAAAATAATTAGGAAGAAATAAATTTTGAATATTTAGTACTCCTGTTTTTAACATAATTCATTTAATTGAAAGTTGCATAAATTTTAATAATCATGCTTTAAAAGTGGCAGGGAAAACTCCTAAAAATTTAACAACACGCAAACATTAAACAAAAATTTAAACACGAGCTGGTGTATGCCGCAATTGCCAAAGCTGGTGTACTGCCACTACTGAAGCCTGTCCATGCAGAGCCTGTGGTCTGCCACCAGGGAAGCCGTCGCAGTGAGAAGCCCACGCACCGCATCGAGAAAGGAGCCCCCGCTCGCCACAGCTAGAGAAAATCCGTGTGTAGCCACGAAGACCCAGCACAGCCAGGAAGTAAGTCAATTAAATAAATCAGATGCATTTATTAGAAAAAAAGAGACAGGAGCACACCAGACAGTAGTAAAATAATTAGGAAGAAATAAATTTTGAATATTTAGTACGCCTGTTTTTAACATAATTCATTTAATTGAAAGTTGCATAAATTTTAATAATCGTGCTTTAAAAGTGGCAGGGAAAACTCCTAAAAATTTAACAACATGCAAACATTAAACAAAAATTTAAACACGAGCTGGTGTAAGCCCACCCCAGCACTTCCCTTGCAGAGTTATAGGCCTCAGTACTATCAGACTTCACGACCCCTGTACAATTATTACTCTTAGAGNTAATCATGCTTTAAAAGTGGCAGGGAAAACTCCTAAAAATTTAACAACACGCAAACATTAAACAAAAATTTAAACACGAGCTGGTGTAAGCCCACCCCAGCACTTCCCTTGCAGAGTTATAGGCCTCAGTACTATCAGACTTCACGACCCCTGTACAATTATTACTCTTAGAGACCTGACAAAGAACAAACAAACCAAACGCATGTATCAGGTGTTCTAAAGGAAGCTTGTTCTGAAATTTTTTTCCTGAATTTGTAATAAATGTGAACAGTCCTCTCCCCAGACCCTTCAAATGCCTCTGTTTTCTGTTCTACTTTCTGGATGCGGGTGTGGCTAGAGACCAAATGCAGATCTGGTTCTTCACGGCAACCCAACACTGCTGTCTCATACTTGTGCCCATGGCCACACTAATAGCTATTATTCACATAGCAATATAATCAAACCTATTAATTTACAGACACCATCACATTTAATCCTCATAGGAACCCCAGCTTATATCTGAGAAATAGTTGTGTAAAGAGCTTCTCCCAGGTGGTGCTAGTGGTAAAGAGCCTGCTTGCCAACGCAGGAGATGTAAGAGACACGGGTTTGATCCTTGGGTGAGGAAGATTCCCCGGAGGAGGACATGGCAACCTACTCCAGTCTTCTTGCCTGCATGTCCCATGGGCAGAGGAGCCTGGTGGGCTACAGTCCATAGGGTTGCACAGAGTTGGACGCAACTAAAGCGACTTAGCACAGAACAAAGAGCTTCTAAGGAGTAAAGTCAAAGTTTCTCACTGTTTCATAACTTTAGAATCACTGTTGAGATGGTCAGCTCACAGAACTGTTCCAGCAGGAGGGTTCCCCGGGGTCCTGGGGTCTAACCTGCCATTTGAACCTCAAAAGGAGCTTGAGCCTCAACAGAGCTGCATAGGACAGAAATCTTGCTGCATAGGGTGGGAGGGGGTGCCTGTTACATGATGTTTATGATCACTGGGGAGATCTTCAGGCTGTTAGGGCAGCCTTGTCCTGGCCACCTGGAAGGACAAATCCAGCTGGGACAGACCTTAGATGTCAGAAGGCAGCTGTCGTGCACCCTGAGTCTTCTCAAGGAGGGGTCCAGAGCTGGAGATCGGGCTGCAGCTCAAATATTCCTGAGCTGCCAAAAGACAGAGCTGGGAGGGGCTGGGACGTGGCCTCTACAGGGCGCAGGGGCGTGCCGAGCAGGGCAGTGCCGAGCAGGGCAAGTTTCCCACAGATCTGTTGACAGGATCTCGGGCTTCTCTGGTGGCTCAGACGATAAAGAATCAGCCTGCAAGGCGGGCTACCCGGGTTCGACCCTTGGCTTGGGAAGATCCTCTGGAGGAGGGCATGGAAACTCACTCCAGTATTCTTGCCTAGAGAACCCCCATGAACAGAGGAGCCTGGTGAGCTACAGTCCATGGGGTCGCAAAGAGTCGGACACTACTGAGTGACTAAGCACAGCACAGGACGAAGATCTTTGTTTTTATTTGTATTATGTGTTTTTTATAATCTGGCCGTGCCACTCAGCTTGTGGGACCTCAGTTTCCAGACCAGGGATCAAATCTGGGCTGTGGCAGTGACAACACTGCCTCCTAACCACTAGGTCACCAGGAAACTCCCTCAAAGACTTTTAAAAGTTTCTTAGCCTTCGATCAATAACGCCACTTTGGGAACGCATTCCAGAGAAATGAACAGGGAAACATATGAAGACATTCACTGCCCTGTTATTTATAAGAAGGAACAGAAATAAAAGCTCAACGATGGTACATTGCGGAAATGAATTTTAGGATGCCAATATAATGGAATATTATGAAATCACTTAAAATCATATTTTCAAAAAATATTTAATGACATGGGAATTGCTCAAGGACTAATGGTAAGTGAAACAGTCAGAAGCAAGTTTATACCTAAAATGATCCCTAGCTATTAAAAAAAAAACACAGTCTGTAAGAAAATGCATCAAAAGGTTAATAGCGACAATCTCTTGTTAGTTGGATATTAGTGTTTCTCATTTTTCTGTAATGAACATTTATAATTTCTAATAAAAATATAAATGTCATTTAAAACACACACACACTCACCATAGTGTTTTGTTCCAGGTGGGAGATGATCACCACAGATTTGATTGAAAACTATCCCTCTCCGGTTTCGGTTAAGCAGGTCTTAAGAAAATGAGATGCAGGCTCATAGTGACCAGATTTACATGTTTCAGAAGCTTTGGTGGACCATAAGTATGGTTTGCTCATACAGGTTTCTTTACTCACTTGTTGCCACACAGATGCTGCTAAGTCACTTCAGTCGTGTCCGACTCTGTGTGACCCCATAGACGGCATCCCACCAGGCTCCCCCATCCCTGGGATTCTCCAGGCAAGAATACTGGAGTGGGTTGCCATTTCCTTCTCCAATGCATGAAAGAGAAAAGTGAAAGCGAAGTCGCTCAGTCTGTCCAACTGTTAGCGACCCCACGGACTGCAGCCCACCAGGCTACTCCGTCCATTGGATTTTCCAGGCAAGAGTACTGGGGTGGGGTGCCATTGCCTTCCCCGGCCACACAGATAGTTTAGGGTAAAATAAGATCCTTGAAATTGAATAGAATTATATAGCTAATTGAAAATATGTTTCAGTGTGTGTGTGTGGTGCATGTGTGCAGGCAGGCCAGGCTCTCCCTTGGAGAGGCTGGACGGTGTGGCTCATCCAGCAGATTGCCAGGGGAACGGCGGGTGCCCTGGGCCCCAGTCCAGGCTTTATTTGAACCCAGTGAACTGACTGAGATATTTTCAAAACAACCTGCATTGCAGCTTCAGCTTCCTAGAATTTCCCATGGTTGCAAAGCTGAATTTTGTACACAGAAGCAAAATGTTTTCTTACCTGGGGAATCAGCTTAGTGAGGCAGAAAGAAAAGAGTGAGCAGGAGGCAGGCTTTCTAGGCCCGGTCTCAGGCCACCTCATCAACCGAATGACCTTGAACGTGCCCCTTGGCTTCTCTGGGCTTCCCAGATGCCTGGACCCTGGGCAAATCCCTTTCTGCTTCTTCCTGGCTGCGCATTTTACTCTACGAAGCCAGGCACACCTGCAACCAGAGGGCCTAGCTTCTGGCACACCAGGACAGAAGGCACGGATGAACATCAAGTCATGGGGATGGCATCACTGGAGACAACAATGAAAAAGACGAGGATGGTGACAAAGACCGTTTGACAAGTGCTTACAAAGTGTCTTGTGCTCAGCAATTTGCATGCATTATTTTATGTAAGTCTTGTTACAAAGTTTTAGTAACTCCAGCAAGGACCTACTGTATAGCACAGGGGACTCTGCTCAATATTCTGTAATAATGTAAATGGGAAAAGAATTTGAAAAAGAATAGATGCATGTGTACGTATCACTGAATCACTTTGCTGTACCCCTGAAACTAGCACAACATTGTTAACCAATCTAAATTAAAAAAAATTAAATTTATTAAAATCACACAACTCCCCTATAATAATCCATTTTATGGATGAGAAAACCACACCCTGGTCAGTGATTTGCAGAAGGTGACGCAGCTGGGTAATGAGAAGCTGCAGTTTGCACTGGGTGCTGTCTGGCTCTGAGGCACCTCGGCTACACTGCCCTCCTATTTCAGAATGTAGGTGAGGGCCTTCCCGGTGGTCCAGGGGTTAAGGCTCTGCCTGCCAATGCAGGCGACATGGGTTTGATCCCTGGTCCGGGAAGACGCCACATGCCAGGGGTCAACTACACCCACATGCCACAGATCCTGAGCCCATGCTCTCAAGCTGTGCTCCGCAACAGGACAAGCCACCACGAGAAACCCACGCGCCGCAGTGAAGAGCAGTCCCTGCTCGCTGCAGCTGGAGACAGCAGGCACACAGCCGCCAAGACCCAGCGCAGCCAAAGGTGAGCGAGTACTTTTAAAAACGACGTAGGTGAGACACTTGATAAATAAGTGGCGGTCGTTGTTGAGTCGCTCAGTTCTGTCCAACTCTTTGCGACCCCATAGGCTGCAGCACACCAGGCTTCCCCGTCCTTCACCCTCTCCCGGAGCCTGCTCAAACTCACGTCCACTGAGTCGGTGCAGCCATCCAATCATCTCATCTTCTGTCGTCCCCTTCTCCTCCTGCCTTCAATCTTTCCCAGCATCAGGGTCTTTTCTAATGAGTCAGCTCATCGCATCAGGTGACCAAAATATTGGAGCTTCAGCATCAGTCCTTCCAATGAATGTTCAGGGTTGATTTCCTTTAGGACGGACTGGTTTCATATCCTTGCGGCTCGAGAGACTCTCAAGAGTCTTCTCCGGGACCACAATTCAAAAGCACCCATTCTTTGGCACTCAGTCTTCTTCATGGTCCAACTCTCACATCCGTAAATTAGGGGGGAAAAGTCATAAATCGGAAGTAGGCCTTCAGAATTTCTCATCAGGTTATCAGAAGGGACTGACTGGCGACTCAGCTGTGAAAACCCTTATGCTTGCCCCTGAAGACCCTCCCTTCCCCAACTCTGTCTTTCCTCTCCCTCGCCCTAGTGCTTCTCAAACTTTGCTTTTGTTTTAGAATCACATGGGAAGTTTTAAAAATTCCAGTGCCCAGGTGGGGATCCCATATCAATTTAATCCCAGTGTCTGGGAAAGGAGAGCCAGGCGTCAGTGTATTTTAAAGATTTCCAGCTGATTCCCTTGGGCAGTGAAGTGTGGGAGCCACTACCCTCAAGGCTCCACATTCTGCTGGGCCCTCAGGGAAGCACCTGAAAAGCTCATTCCTTCTGGCCCAGGAGCAGAGACTGTCAGTGTTGCTAGAAGTGGATGCCAGGGGCAGGAAGTCAAAGAACAGCATTGCATGTTTAGTGCAGGTCCAGATAAAGCAAATAGGAAGGAAAATGGTCACATCAGGTGATGTGCGACTTAAATGAAGCCCCAGGGCAACAGATAACTCTGACCCAGGAGCTGGGTGAGCTCACAGTGGAACCCCAAGCTTCTGCATGAGAGACGCTTTGGGCTCTCCACCTTTCTGCCTCTGTCATCACACTCCCTCCTCCACGTGCTGCCCCAGGTGTCCCAGACTATCCGAGTAGGCTGCCTACCACTGTCTTCCCTTCTCTTGATGGACGTGGACATTAGTGAGAGAGTTATTATAAACTAGGCAATGTAGTTCTTCTCTCTAAAGCTCTGAGCAGAGTCAGGCCCCACTGTGTCCAAGCCTCCTGGTGTGAAGGAGGCCTCGGCCTCCAGCTCTCAGCCTTGACACTTCACAAAGCACTTGCGCCTGCATTATCTAATTATTAATGCCCAGGGAAGGGGTGACCCAAGGGAACTTGCTCCTGGTCATCTCCACGTGGCAGTGACACCAGAACAAGACTGTGCAGCCTCAGAGCTCCGGGTACCACCACGGCCTTCTCAGCAGGGCCTAAGCATTGTGTGCCCTTCGTCCAAAGCAGGGGTCCCCAATGTCCTGTGTCTAAGGCCTGGTGATCTGAGGTGGGGCTCATGTTGTAATAATAGAAATTAAGTGCACAATAAATGTAATGCGCTTGAACCACCCCAAACCATTCTCCTCTGCCCTGGTCTGTGGAAAAATTGTTTTTCACGAAACCGGTCCCTGGTCCCTGGTCCCCAAAAGGTTGGGGACTGCTGGTCCAAAGTGTGGGTACCAGCACCCCCGGGTGTGCCCAATCTGCCAGCGGCTGTCCCCAACACACGAGCACATACAGGAACGCACGCTCGCACATTTACACATGCCCCTTCCCCCCATATAAACTACTCTCCACACCACTTCTTCCCCGGCCTCCGACTGCATTCCTTCCTTCCTTCTCCATCCCAATCAGAACTTCCTGGGCTCATGTTCCACACTTCAGGGCCCTGCACTCTTCAGCCCGTTAATCTGAAATGATATGTATAATAAATAAGAGCCTGCTAAGGAGAACACTGGAGGCTAATGGGTCAGTCCATTTCTCCCTGTGGGCCATCGATGTGCATGTTCGCAGCAAATGTTTAGAGAAGGTCTCTCCTGGGTGTCTGGACCCCTGGGCAGTCCTGTGGGAGCTCTGTTTTGGGTGGAGGGCTTTGTTCGTGCTAGAGCTCACAGGACTGTCTCGGGTTTCTGAAGGGGGTCCACTGATTTGCCCCCTTGTCTCCAGTGTCTGCCCTCTGCAGTTCTCTCTGATCCAGCTTACATACCGTTGTCTAATTTTTCCACCAGAGTGCAGCTCTGCTGCAATACGTCTCCCACTCTGAAATTTTCAATGGCTCCCTACTCTCCCTACTATCTTGACTTTCAAAGCCAAATTCCTTATGAGACATCAGAACTGCTCTGGTCCCAGCCTGACCCTGCCTTGATACAATCACCCACCCTACTGCTCATGCCACACGTGTGACTCTCCACACCCCCGACCTCCAACGCTCCCGCCACCTGATAACCTTTGGTTCCTGGCTCACCCCTGCCTCCAGGCTGTGAGCACCCCGAGGCCGGTGACCTTGCCTCCCCCTCCCCTGCCTTCAGAGCCTCATTTAGTGCCCTGCTCATAACAAGCACTTGAGCTGGGTGAATGACTATCAGCCCGCTTCCCACCTCTGAGTCTTTGCTCACGCTGTTCCCTCAGCCCGGACACCCTTCCCCATCTTCAGCACCCAGAAAACACCGTCCAGGGAGCAGACGCATCTCTTGACCTTTCCCATGCTGGGAGATAATACTGGATCCCGCTGTTCTGACCTGGAGAAATTCTAGGTCTGGGGCTGAGCTTCGGGGTAGATTCACAGTCAAAGGGCAGAGTGTGTAACAAAGGCTGTGATGCTCTGAAGGCCGTCACCCTGTCAGACAAAAGTTCATGGAGAGACCTCAGGAAGCCTCCCAACTTCATGACTTCCTGTTTTGAAATTTCCCCTCGGTCTTTTATCTTTGTGTTTCTCAAGCTGGAAAGCGTTTGCTGGTTTTTCCAGTTAAAATCCCTGGTGTGCATGCGTGCTTATGTTCTGGGGGAAAATGGTGGGAGCGGGTCCCCTGGGGGGCGTGGGCAGAGGGTTTGTTTGGGGAAGAGCTGTAAGGAATTCTCTTTCTCCTGGTACGTATTTGAGCACTTGGGGATGAACCCGGCTTTCCCAGGCTCCAGCAGGAAGAGGTAATAAGGCCACCTTTGTCCTCGGTCCTGGGCTGTGTCATGCAGCAGACCCCAGGGGAAAAGATAAGAGACTCCTTGAGGCTGAAATGGGAAAAAACTGAGTAACAATGGGTGTGTAAGTGAGTGTGAGTGTGTGTGTGTTGGGGAGAGGGATGCCTGGGACCTCAGTGTTCACACTAGTCCCTGCAGTTTCCGGATTCCTGGCTCCTTTTTATTAAGATAAAACCCCATGCTAAAACATAAAGAAAGTAAGAAAACTCCAACCTTACTGTGCCTGAAGAGTCTACACAGAGTGGGGTGTTTGAGGGGGGGTCGTCTGGCCCTAGCTGTTCACAGTCTCCTGGGGAGACAGACGAAGAGCTGGACAAGGTGCAGGGCGGGCTGTGCTTCGGTGGGGGAAGTGCCGGGGCTGTGGGAGTGCAGGAGGGGGGCAAGCAGTCGAGGCTCTGAAATCCAGAAAGGCTTCCCAGAGGAAGTGTGGAAGGCCCGAAAGATTGATAGCACACAGCCAAGGACAGCGCGGGGGATGCTTACAACACAGAAGGACCAGTCCCTGCCAGATAAGTGGAGAGAAAGACCAGAGAAGGGCCAGTTCAGACGGTTCAGGAACTCGCTGGCCTCATGAAGGGGTGTGGGCTTCGCCCCATGGGCCTTACGTATAATGGGGCTGGGGACCACAGAGAGGAGAGTCCCTCGCACCCCAGTCCTGCCTTCAGGCCCCAGTGTCCCACTGTGGGGAAGAAGGGGAGTGAGCCAAAATCTGTGCCTACTGGAAATGTAAAAGAATCGGCAAAAAATACAGAACAGCATCTATGCAGACTGTGGGGGAGACCTTAGTTTTGTTTGTTTTACAATGGGCCGAAAAGCAAATCTCTGGCGGTGTCAGAAAAGCAGGAGAAAAGGAGAGTGCTTGCACCATCTCGAGGCTGTCCACACCAGCCCTGTCCTTCCTCCCTGTCACAGAGCCAAGAGGACAAAAACCCCTCTTTCCATTTGCCGTCTGGCCCAGGGAGAAAGGACAGAAAGGTGGACCCTCCTGCCTGAAGCTCTTCCTGCAACCTCCCCACACACCTATTTCTCCTGCAGAGTGAAAGGAAACTCATTAGGGGCCATTATTTTGGGCCAGTCCACCCGGGGTTTGGCGAGCATTGCTACAGCTCTGTTCCAGTGGACGGGGCAGCAGCCTGGGGTCAGGGCTCCGGCAGATATTGTTAATTGCTTCCTGTGTCCCTCCTGAGTCCTGCCATCCTTGGAGATCTGAGCTGGACATGGATGAGATGAAGTCTGAATGTCTGCCTGGAGCCGCGTGACCCCCTAGAGCTCTGACAGCTGTCTGCTAAGCCTCTGAGACCCCTGGGTGCCTCTCCGCATTCACAGGAGATTCCCAGAGGCCTCGGGTACGTTAATCCTCACAAATAGCTTCACATCCGCCCCTTCCTCTCCAGGCCCACCCTGCCTCCCGCCTCCAGGCACTCCATACTCTCCCAGCTGCTCGCCTTCATGCCCGCCTTTTCCCAAACCCCACTGTGACATCGGCATTCTATTAATATAATGATTTGCACTGTGCAGCTCCTCCAGAACTTTCCACGGTTGTAACCATTTGTATGAATTTGGCAGTTTGGCATCCAAGCTTCCCTCCTGACGTGGGGACTCTTCTGCTATGGGCTGCACTGATGAGACGCAGTGCCTCGGCTCCCATTGTGAGAGCTGAAACGGGGCTCCTCCGACCTGGGGTCCCCCGCTGGCCAAGCAGGGACATGTAGCTGGGCTTGGCCAATCAGACCTTCCGCCCAGGGTGGCCAAGCTCTGATTTAACTTGGTGCTCACTTGTGTTCCAGTTCCATTTCCCAGCACCCAGCCCCTTGGATCTATGAAGGCCCCCGACCCCCTTTTGGTCAGGAAGATCAAAGGCGACTTTTATGGCCAGCTAGGGATCCTGACTGAGTCAGCATCCTTGTCCCTAGCTTGATCAGATCCAGCTCATCTGCTCGGCCCTTGAGGGACTCACGCACCCTGTTCCACACCCTCCACCAACTTACCAACCAGTTTTTTCAATGCTACTGAGGGTCATACTTCTCAGTTTTAAATACTGTATCTCAGGTCTTTACAAATACTGCAATCTCCCCACATCCCAGTATTTTGATGACCACAGTTTTTTTTTTTTTTTTTTTTNCGCACCCTGTTCCACACCCTCCACCAACTTACCAACCAGTTTTTTCAATGCTACTGAGGGTCATACTTCTCAGTTTTAAATACTGTATCTCAGGTCTTTACAAATACTGCAATCTCCCCACATCCCAGTATTTTGATGACCACATTTTTTTTTTTTTTTTTTTTTTCTCAGACTGCTTCTCACATCTAGAAGAAAGACAGAACTTCTTTGCTAGGTCATGTGTGTCCTAACCCTTGAGTCGGGAAAATACGGTCCCCAAACAGGGTGCTCCTCACTGGCCCATGACAGCCTCACTCCCCTTCCCCACCTTCCTCATAACACACGCCCTTCCCATGCTGGGCCTCTGGACCTATGCAAACCTTAGCCATCCTTCCCCTTAGCTTTCACAGCTCTGCCCATAACTCACCACTTGTGATAATACTGGTGATCACTGAGGGCCTTCGACATGTCAGGCCTGAAACCAAATGTTATTTCAATTATTTACCAAGATAACTGTATAAAGTACATATCATTGTGTCCATTTTACTGAGGAGGAAGCTGAAGCTCAGTGAAACTAATTAACACAGTGTAGGGCCAGGACTCAAGCCTCAGTCTGTGTGACTTCTGAGTTAGAATGTAATCTACCTGAGCGGCAGTGCTTGGTCTAGTTCTCTACTGTAAATCCAGTGTCTGGAATTGTGCCTGACTGATGGTAGGCTCTCGGCAAAATTTCACTGAATGAATTAATGATGCCATAAACTTTGGGCCTCATCGGGTCCCCTGTACAGTTGCATGGGTTGTGCACTGCACAACTCAAGGGAATCCAATTCACATGGTGTGGAGCCTTCTGTGGTGCCCTGCTCCTTCACTTAGTACTGCCTTGTGTTTGCTCTGTTTCATGGTTGTTGGTTGCCTCTCCCGAGAGATTATCAGTACAGTCATCTTAAATGAGATAATCATGGAGGTTTCTCAACAGAGTGTGGGACAAAAGTGAAACCTAAGACACGAGAGACATGCTTCTTATGCCCTCTGGCTACAAACACAAGGTCAGGTCTGTATTCAAGATGGAACGACGCCCCAGCCTCATGTGCCAGCTGCACCAGTGCTGCTTCTGACAGCAGTGGGAGTGGCATCCACACTCCCCCAGGCTGGACCACTCCTCTGCCTTATCCTCTGAGCGAACCCACCATCCACCAAGAGCCTGCCGACTGTGCAGAGGGAGGCCAAATGCCTACCACCTCCCCTGCTTAGACACCACCAAGGCTCAGCCCTGGGCTGCCACTGGCCCCTGGAAGCTGTGAAATGCATGGGCAGAGCAGCGGACCTCTGGCTCAGACCCTCAGCCTTGCTCCATCAGGGACATCTACGAGACCAGAGAAAGGGATGCACCACCTCCAAGGCAATGGCCCTGGGACCTCAAAGGCCTTGAAAACTCCCTTTAAATAGTGAGTGAGCAGCCCAGTCCTTAGATGCCCTCCCTCTCCAAGCCTTCTCCTGGCTGAACCTGTGCAGGCTGGTGATCCTCAGGGCTTGGGGCTGGGCTCGTGGGAGAAGGAGCCTGCTGCAGCACTTTAAGCGCTCAGGCTCTGGGGTCCAGTTTCGACTCTGCTCTCATTGATGGTGACTGAGCAAGTTCCTTCCTCCTGGGCTTCTGTTTCCTCATGACAATAAACGCATGCTCACGCGGCACAGCACCTGGCACTAAGTAAGCACTCAATCGATATCAGTTATTATCTCCAAAACGAGGGTTTGCACTCTCCTTCTATCCCTGTGCTCTGCACAGCAACCCCACCCCGGACACTCCCTCCGCTGCCCTGTGCTCTATCTCATGGCTCCATCCCCCTACCCATCCAGGGCTGGGTGTGTGTCTAACCCATCTTTATATACCCCAGGCCTAGCACAGCCCCACCCAGCACGCATGCCCAGAAGTGACTGGTGAACAGAACTGAAACCTCAGGGTCCTTCCAACTCTGTCTATGGTGACAAGCTGAACCTCCACCCATACGCTCATCAGACACAGACAAGGACCCTCCCTGGGCTTGCCGCTGGCCACCTAGAAATGGGATCCTGTCTCTGAACGTCAGCTCCATGACAACGTGTGTTCTTCTCACTGCTGTAACCACAACACCCAGCAGTGCCAGGCACACAGTAGACTCTACTGTAAATACTTATGGATGAATGCAACAGTGAGAAGCAGGTGGCGTTTCCAGGAAGGTGCACACCCTCTCCCGCACCTGGAGGGCCAGGGCAGGGCTTTGCTCCTCTGCTCCTCTTGTCAAGCTGAGTTGGGCTGTCAGAGGGGCAGGGAGGGGAACACACCCCCTGTTTATGCCTGCCATCTGGCCTCTAGCCAGATCCATTATCTTTCCAGACTTGGGGCTACTCTAATTCTCAAAAGATAAATGGGACAGGAGGCCTGGCCTGGGGTGAGCACTGAGGGATGCAGCCATGAAAGCCTGGGGCTAGGTGAGTGGTGCTTGTGTGTCTGGAGGCTCCGCATGGGAGCCGGTGTGGGCCGCTCCTCTGAGCCTGGCCCTGGCTGCCCCACCTGCCAATCCCTGGCACACTCAGGTTGCCCAGTGGCCCCATGGCCACGTTCTGGGGGCTCTGTGTGGGGGAGGGCAGAGAGGGCTTCCATCAGTGTAGAAATTTGGGCTTCCTGATCCTTCAGAACCCACACTCTGCGCTGTGGAGCCCTCGGCCATGTCTGGCTTGATGGTCTGCCCACACTGGGTGGCAAGGGGTTAACCCACAAGCAGCGGCATGGGTGCTGAGCATCTCCTGGGCGGGGTGGGGGGGTGGGNTCCTTCAGAACCCACACTCTGCGCTGTGGAGCCCTCGGCCATGTCTGGCTTGATGGTCTGCCCACACTGGGTGGCAAGGGGTTAACCCACAAGCAGCGGCATGGGTGCTGAGCATCTCCTGGGCGGGGTGGGGGGGTGGGGTGTCAAGTGCATGACCGGCCTCAGGAAGGGATAATGGCACTCGGAGTGCAAAATGGAGGCTCTTGTCAGTTTCCGAAGGCCTAGCTCTGTCTCCCTGGGCAAGCCTTTGGTCCTCACTGGGCCTCAGGAGGCAAGGGTTTTCATGGAGCCTGATCTCTGCTTGGTGGGGGAAGGAAGCCCCTGGTCCGGTCCAGCCTCAGGTCTAGTTGCAAAGACCCTGTGGCCAATGACGTCAGAGGACCGGGGTCTGTTCTTGACGTGATGGTAGAGGAGACGTTGCCCTCCAGCCATGGAGGCAGGAGGCAGGCCCAAGAGGAGGGGAGGGGAAACGTCACCCTCTGACCCCGCAGTCCCGATAGCTGAAGACAATGACCTGCAGCTAGTTAAAGGCCAAGGTGGGCCAGGAGGAGGAGAAAGAGGTTCCACTTGAATTCAGGGTCCTCCCTTGGAGTGTCTACCTAGCTCACAATGACTCCCTTACCAAGACTTTTACCCATAGATGTTGAGGCTCAAAGCTATGTTAATTCTTAACACACACTCACACACACACATACAAAGCTGACTGGATCAGAATGAACATCTATTGATAATTCAAGTTTAGCCAATCAGATTCTCTGATCTGTCCCTCCCTTCCTTCCCCTCCCCCACCCTCCCAATACACATGTACATTCAGCTGATTGGATCAAGATGAACATCTAATTCAAGTGCTGAGCCAATCAGATTCCCTGATCACCCTATTTAAAGTTATAACCCCCTCCTTCCTCCCACACCTCTGTCATCATCCTTAGTTTATTTCTCTTCCTAGCATTAGTTACATACACTACGGTTTACTTGTCTGTCTCCCCTACTAGATCATAGGTTCCGCAAAGGCCAGAATCCTGTCTGTTTTATTCTCTGCTGGGTCCCCACTGCTTCCAACAGTGCGTGGCACATAGCAGGGGCGCAGCAAAAACTGGATGAGCAAGTGAATTCTTCCCGGGAAATATAATAATGGCTTACATTTACAGAACACCTACTATGTATTCGTGCTTTCTAAACACCTTAAATATGTATTAACTTGTCATGATCTCCATTTTACAGACGACTTGCCTAAGGTCACACAGGGAAAGCTATCCCACAAGTGCTATGTATCTGTATGTGTGTATTACACTATTAATAACCTTGGTTTTACAGCTTACAAACATGTTTATTAACATCTTACTTGAGTCTCACCACTCCCCTGCAGGAGGCACTATTTTCTTAATTTTAGAAATGAGAGAACAAAGGCTCAGAAAGGTTAACTGACTTGCTCAAAAAAGTGAAACTTTTTTTTTCGCCAAAAATGGGCCAGAGCTGAAACCACAACCTAGGATTATACACCCTCCCCCCAAGTCCCTAGGTCTTTCCAGACATCAAGACACCCTGCCGGCATCTAGAAGATGCTGTTCCAGCGTCAGAAGCTTATGCTTTCCCTGGGAAGATGAGTTAGAGGAAGGGACAGATCTGTAGGCCCAGGGAGACGTGGAACTCATCGAGGATGGGGAATTGGCACAAGCTCATTTCCGTTCAGTTACTGAGAAATCCTCACAGAGGACGGACAGCAAAGCAAAAGGCAGACCCTGGAAGGGGAACTCCAGAGCAGACTGGAAGAGGGATACAAAGACTCCAGTTCATGCTGGATCAGAGGTATCCTCAGCATCATGGCTGCCTTCTTCAGATTACCTTCTGCTCTAGTTCCCAATTAAAGTATGGCTCACGGAGCTGAGAACAATACTGTACTTCCAGCCTGTGGTCTGACCAGTACCAAAGGGAGGGGGAAAGACTACCTCTTTCTTTCTTGACCACAGGATTTTGCTACCTTTTTATAAAAAGAACTCTGATTCTCTCAGCTCTGAAATTCCACCATTAGGAATTCATTCCTTACACTTTGCAGCTCTTAACATCTATTGATTAGAGCAGAGTGGTAGGAGATATTGTTGGTCATTGTCAGCTCATTCTGCATGAGCTCTGGGAACTTTCCTAGAGGCAGAACTAAGGGGGAAAGAGCATTAGGGCACTGGTGGAAAGGTTGGAGAGGGGGAGAAAAAAAGAGGATGAGGTGGCTAGGGTCACTGTGAACCCTTAACCTCAGAACTATCTGTGTCCTACAGGGGAGCCCCTATCCACGAGCCTGTCTCTGGCAGTCAGGGGCCCTGCCCCTCCACCCACCAGCAGTATAGGCCCAGAGAGGAGAGGCATTTGTTCAAGGCCATGCAGGAAATAGCAGATGATGCTATGCCCAGGGCCACACCCAGGCTTCCAGACACTCAGTCTCCAGTCCCAGCCCTGTCAGTTTTGGAGGCGCCACTCCCACAAAGGGGGCAGTAAGGTCACCCCAAGAAGACACAGGGCACACATCAGTTACCTGAGTGCAGTTTACTGGCTTCACTCTACATCAGACACTGGTGGGGCATTCTGCTGACCCGTCTTGCCTTTCTGGCACATATGTACAGGGGCTATCCCCCCACTGCCTTCATGAAGTCCTCTCATCAGGAAGCTCTTAGACCAAAGGGTTGCTTGTTATCTGGAAATCCTACCGGAGCCAGAGGAACAGCATCGTGGCCAAGCAGGGAAAGCTGTGCTACCGCCATTCCACCAGCAGAGGGCGGCGGCTGCGCTGCTCTCAGCTGCATCCAAAGTTGTGATGGTATAGGAAATTTATCCCACCAGCTCCTCCTAAGGCTCTGGTTCCTGAGACACACTCTTGCCTTCGCTTAAATGCTTCCAGGCAACTCTAGCTTACTACTGTGCTATATTCACTAGAAATTTCTTCTTTATATTGAGATGAAAATCTGTCTTCTTGAAACTCTCACCATGAGCTTCTGGGCCACACAGAAAAAGTCAACCATTTTTTTATCTGCCAGGTCTTGAGAGTTAGAGCTGGCCACTTGCAGTGCTGTGTAACTTTTAGCAAGACACTTTCCTTTTCTGGGTGTTTATTTCTTATCTATGAGACAAAGGGAAGCATCCTGATAAATCTAAGGCTCCTGCCAACTCTGACATTTCAAATGACACTCCTTTCACAGTGACCACTAAAGGACAGAAGAGGGGATGCTCTGCACACCCTCTTGGGGGAAATTTCTGGTATTCATGCTGCCTTCCAGGCACTGTGATATCACCTTCAAGCTGCAGCCTGTTCTTAGACCCTTTCCACAGGATCTGGGTTGTCCTGGCCACTACACACTCACCTACTTCCACCTGAGCCCCTCTTCAGCCCCGGCCACACCTGACACCTTCACTAAGGGCAGCTGATCCAGCTGCCATGCAGGGGGCTGCTCGTGACTCATGGATCTCATACCCCGGGTCTTCTTATCCTGCCTGGCATCCCCTGGCCACTTGGTGGGGAGAGGAAGGACAGGTTCACGGGTGGCAAGTCCCCACCTCATAACCTGGAAGCGTCTCGATGTTTTCTTTCCCTTTCCGCCTCTCCTTGGGCCTCTCATCCTGGATTAGGATTCTTCTTGGTTCTCAGAGAGCCTTTTCTGATTTCCAAAGCTCAGTCACTGCATCGTTTGTGGTTTCCTTTGAGAATCAGACGAACTCACTGTCCTTAGACATTTTTGCTTTAATTTCAAAAGTTATCCATACTCAAAGGAGACAACTTGAAAACACCCCGGAAGTACACACACACACATACACACACCCCAACTCCAGATTCCCAAGTTGTTCTACTATCCTCAGGAATAATCACTATTATTTTTGGTCTAAGTATTCCCTAATGTGAACTCAATGAGCAAGTGAAATAAGGGCCTTTTGTTCCTCTTCACTATCCCTGTGGGCCTCCCATCAGGCTCTCCAGGGCTCCCCCAAAAGTCAGGCATAATCAGAACTTTGTGTGTTGATGCACAGCTGCCCACAGCCCCCTGGGACACTCTGTGTTCCTACGAAGTACTTTAATCTTGAGATGTGGTGGGAGGCAGCCTCCAGGTGGCCCCCTGCAATCTCCACATCCTGGTGTATACACTGTACCCTCCCACACTGTACTGGGGTCAGTGTGTGATGCTAAAAAATGCAGTGAAGGCTACAGAAGCTGTGGCTTCTGCCTTGGGCTCTCTTCTTCTCTTGGGTCACCCCTCAGAGGAGGCCAGCTGCCATGAGTGGGGACACTTAGCTTGTGGAGAGGCCTAGGTGGTGAGGAAGGAAGACCTCCTACCAACAGCCATGTGAGAGTGAGCTGGGAAATGAGATTCCCCAACTGACCCTTCAGATGACTGCAGTCCCAGCCAACCGCTTAACCTCGTGAGAGATACCGAGCCAGAACTACCCAGCTACGTTTGCGGGTCGTTTGTTATGCAGCAGTAGAAACTCATATGGACAGTTTCCATTTGTTGTGAGGGAAGCATAACAGGCATTAGCATCAGAATTTGACATGAGAAAATGAAGCACAGAACAAATTAGCCATGTAGGTGAGACTTTCATCTCCACGCTTGTCCACTGCCAGAGAGGAGCGAATCTGATGCATGAACTTTCTTGGGTCTCCAGTTTGAGCTCCAAACCCCTGATATTTCAGAGGCCCCCTCCTCACCTAAAAATAGGCAGCAATTTAAAATAAGGAAAGATGGGAAATAGAGAGGAGAGATAACTACTGTTCTACCTTGGTGAATATTAGCTTCATTTTATAACCAGCTGGAGAGTTTTGTTTCCCTGTGCCATTAAATATTCGACATGACCATTTTTAATGGCTGTATGGTATTTCATAGTAAGGCTATATCACAGAATATAACACAATCCCCTACTTTTGGATCCATAAGAGGTTTATAATTTCCATCACTTTAAAAAGGCCATGGTCAACACAGCAGAATCTTTGTACACATTTGTAATATTTTTTTAGAAGGAAAATTCCAGTACATGTAATTGCTGGGTTAACAAGACTGCACTAAACAATGCTTTTGTTATGGATTTTTAAATGTCCTTCAAAAAAGCTGTCCTAATTTATATTCCTATCAGCAACTCAAGAGGATGACTGTTTTCCTCATATCTCTAATAGCACAGGATGTTGTAATATCTTTAACTTGCTTATTTTTAGATTAAAAAAATAAGATCTCATGGTTTTCATTTGCAAGTCTTTGATGTCTGGTAGGATTGATTATGTCTCCATTTGCTTATGGGACATTTGCATCCCTTTCCTTGTGAATTACCTCATTGTATGAGGTACACAAATTTTTTCTCATGGGATGCTTCCCTTTTTCCTAGCAAGCACTCTTTGTATTAGTTCTTCACATTTGGTGCCCCTTCTCACGTTTGATCCATGCGCTACAACGCTTGATACTAAATACCTCTACTTTGCCTCTTGGTCCCCATGCGGTCCCATATCTAGCTGGTTATCTATAAATTATTTTTAAAATTATTTATTCACTTGGCTGTGCTTGGCCTTCGCTGTTGTGCACGAGCTTTCTCTGACTGTGTCTCGCGGGCTCAGCAGTTGCGGCACACAGGTCCAGCTGTCCCGAGGCCTGAGGCATCTCCCTGGAGCAGGGACCGAACCTGCATCCCCTGCATGGGCAGGTGGATTCTCAACCACTGCGCCACCAGGGAAGTCCATAAATAATCTTTTTATTAGCAGGATTTTTTTGTAGAACCCAAAGAACCACCCTTGAGATGATCTTTCCAGTAAGTTCAGATTTATTCCTGGCCCGGGGGCACAGAATCATAGCTAGCTCAGAGGCAGTTTTGCTCATTGTTCTCAGTGATACACCAAAAAGTCAGGGCCAGTCATGGGAACGGGTTCCTCTTGTTAGCTTTCCTGGCGCCGGCCCACTCCTGCGCTTATGCAAAGAACTGCAATTGCTTTTAGAGTAACCCCTGGGCCAGAAAAATCTACCATAGGCCTCACACCAATACCCACTTTGCCAGAGAGATGCCCTGTCGTGGTTTCCATTATGGATTTCACCCATCTGTAGGTTAGGAAAGGTACCTGTATAGATTTCAGACACTCAGATGCAAATAAGCTACCGTCCAGGAGTAAACAAGATGCTTCACTTCTCAAGGTCAAGTCCTGTCTCCAGACTTCCTAAGGAATCTATTATTATGTGTATTTCTTCGCCAGCTCGAGTAAGAGGCAAGCTTGAGCTTGAAATCCTCCAGTGGCTTCCCATCGCACTTAGGTGAAAATCCTAACTGTTAGGAGGCCTCCAGAGTTCTAGGTAATGTGGTCCTGCCTATCTCTCCACTGCACTCCTGCTCACCCACGATGCTCCCCTTGCGTCAGCCTTCTTTTCTGTGTTGGGCCTTAGCATGTACTATCCCCCAGCTGAGACACTTTTTCCTGTGATCTTTTAAAAATGTATTTATTTATTTATTTTTACTTTTTGGTTGCATCCTGCAGCACGTGGGGGTCTTAGTTTCCCGATCAGGGACGGATCCCATTACCCCTGAAGTGGAAGCATGGAGTCTTAACCACGGGGAGTCCCTTTTGCCGTGGTCTTTATATGACTGGCTCCGTCCCATCCAAGTTTTCAAAGAGATCTTTCTTGACCATCTTATCCTATACATACCTCCCAAGTCTCCATTGCATTGCTGAGATGTTGTTGTTATTTTCACAGCACGCAGCCCTATCTGAAACTATTGTTCCCAGTGTGTGTCCTTATATTGTTTGTGACTGGCCCACACAGCTCCCGAGAACAGGGACCCTGTCAGTACACTCTGTCTGCATTGTATTCACGATCCAGACAGTTCTCTGACCTTCTGTAGCTTCCCTTGCTGCACTCCCTCCCATCCCAAGCCATGCCTGCAGATTGCCAAATCTGGGCATTTAGGGGGCAGGCAGACACAACCCAGGCCATCTTGCTGACTGAGACTTGCTATGGGCCAGGTACCGCTAACCTCTTGACCTACATCATCACCTTTCTTCTGGATCTATCATTATCCAGCTGAGTGACTTTAAATAAGTTACATGACTCTCCTGTGCCTCAGTTTCTTCATCTGTAGAATGCAGCAGGCCCTGTTTCACAGGGTTGCTGTGAGCGTTCAGTAGGACAATAGGCATGTGAGTGATTATTGTTCTCCTAATAACCCTACCAGGTAGGATTTGTTAGTTCCAGTTTATAAATAAGAAAACCAAGGCTTTAGGGTCTATAGCTCAGCTGGGAAGTGGCTTAGTCAGGATTCTAAGCCCCAAGGCCTGTGACTTCACAGGCACATGTTCTTCTTAAAGAGACAGACCTAACCGGTCTGAAGTCTTTTCCTTTCTAGTGACTGCCTAGACACAAGAACAGAACAGGCTTTTTCTGCATTTTTGCAGTGTGAGGCAATGCCACATTACCCCAGGCTTCAGTGCACTCTCCCATCTCACAAATGAGGCAACCTGAGGCTGAGAAGGAGCATGTGAGTGAGCAGAGAAGCCTGGTACAAAGCTGGTTCACCTAGTTCTGCTCCCAGACACTCAAGCAGGCTGAGTCTCCATGTGAGGGGCCTGACTGGGATCTTGGAAACTTTTGCCTTGTCCATGGGGGCTCACCCATTACATCTCTGGTCCAGAAGTTTAATTTCAAAGATGTGTAGTCAGGCAGGCTTGGAACTTTGGCCGAGACACGGCACCACCCTGAACCTCAAAAGATTTCCTCATCCAAAAAAGATCTCAGTCTAGTATCCTGGTGGAACCCTGGCTACTGGGAATAGAAGGATGAGTGGGAACTGTCCCCAGCCTCAAGGAGCCCAGCAGGTAGTAGCAGGAACAGGTGTGAAACAGACGGAGACCCTGGGAGTGGCAGGGATGGGTGTGAGCATAACCAGCTGGGAGATCAGAGGGAGAAGCAACACAACTCCGGGAGGTTTCTCCAAGATGGCACCCTGGAACTGAGTGGGCAGGTCAGGCAGGCATCAGCCATGTGAAGAGTCGGGGAAGGGCACGGAGGTGGGAAAGGCCAGGATGGCTCAGGGCTGGGATGGATGTGGTGAATCTCAAAGGAGGAGTGGGAGATTCAATGGAGCCAGGCAGGTGTGGACTTAATCCGGAAAGGGAGGGGAAGCCTTGGGAGAATTCAGGGCTCCAAGAGAGTGAGAGGAGACTCAGAAGGGGTGAGGCTGGAGAGAAGGACCTCAGTGCCTGTTTGTCATGCAGACTGGCACTTCCATTGTGACTGTGGATCCTCTCGTGAACCCCAGGAGGAGCTGAGACTCGTAACTTGCCCAAAGTCACAGAGCTAGTTTCTGGCACCAAGATTTGGACGCAAGTCTTTCAACCATAAAGCTGTGTATTACTTATATACCCAACCCCCAGCCCCACACGCCTCACTTTGATGCCCACTCCAGCTATCCAGGAAGAGCTCATTCAGGGAGAAGGGAAGCACCTTCTCAGGCCATTTCCCTTTCTTTGTCTGGGGCTCAGCCTGGAGAGCTCAGCTGGGCAGGAGCAGGAGAGGGAGAAAGAAAGGAAGAAAGGAAATTCCCACCAGCTGTCAGGAAAGAGACTGTCTCTTAGAAATGCTACCAGCCTCTCCCTGGGTGCTATAGAAGATCGAACACTAGCGGTGGGGGAAGCTGTCACCTTTTGCTTTCACATGAGTATCACCACACCCAGTTCATGTCCTAAAACCTCAGCTCCCCCTCCTTCTCTCTCAGAATGTCTGAGATCATCTGATGCCTTAGCATATGCCAGGCCTTGTGCCAGCTGCACAGAATGTCACCAAGAGATTCTCTGTCTGAAGTCTCTTCTCTACCTCAAACTGGGGCACCTAGTTTTGGCAAGTAGAGTAAGTTGTTAATAGTAGAATCTAGGTGGTGCTCACTGCAAAACTATTTAAACTCTGACGTATGTTTGAAAAGTTTCATAATAAAATGTTGGCAGAAAAAAGCTATCTTTCCCAACCCAAAGTATTTACCGGATAAACATCTGATGTATCACCACCATTATCTGAGGATAAGACACTGCCATTATTTAACACTTTCCTGGAGGAATTAGCCAATGAAATTAGAAAAGAAAAAGATACTAGAGGTATAAAAATTATAAAGAGGTGAAATTATCACTACTCACAAACGATATGATAGTACTCCCAGAAAACCCAAGAGAACCACTGAAAAACTATTGTAAACAGTGTATTTAGGAACACGAGGGGATAAAAAAATTAACATAGAGAAACCAGTGGCTTGGAAATATTCAATCACCAATTAGCAGATATGATGGAAACAGGGCCATACATACCATAGCAGGGAAAAAAACTAAACACGTGTAACAAGTATAAGATGTAGGAAAATTTTTAACACACTACAGAAGCCCACAAAAGACTGGAACAAGTGGACTATGTTCATAGATAGTTAAACTAAACATTATAAGGCTGTCTACACTGTTTAATTTATTCTATGAATTGAATATAATCCTGATAAAATAGCAGAGGGTTTTTGTATCTATATAAGCAGATTCTAAAATTATATACTAAAATAAACAAGCAATGAGGGTCAGCTAACATTTGAGAAAAGACCATGATGAATGATGACTAGCTTTATTGATATTAAAACATATTGTAAAGCCTTAGTGACACAGCATTATGACATTGGTACATGAACAGAGAGACAGATCTGTAGAAAAGAATGAACAGCCCATAAGAAAAACCCCAATATATTCAGAAACGTAGAATGGAGTAAAAACTCCATTTCAAATCAGCAGAGGAAAGAAAGATTTTTCATTAAGCAGTATTAAGACAACTAGATAACCACCTGGAAAAAAATTCAGTTGGATCTATATCTCCTACTTTACACCAAGATAAATTTCAAATCAAGCAAAAATTTAAATATAAAAGTGAAATTGTCAAAGTATTGGAATGCCTGGTAGGAAGACTATAAGGAAAAGACTCTAACCATAGCCCAAGATACAGAAGACACAAAAGACTGGTAAATCGGACTTCTTGACATTTAAAAGAGGAAATCCCCAGTGCAAAAAGCACCACTTGAAAGGTATATTTGCAACTTATATCCTAAAAAAGGGACTAATTTCCCTAATACATAAAGGACTTTTAAAATCAGTAAGAAAGGAATCAATTGAAAAAAAGGGTAAAGGATACGGATAGACAATTCACACAAAGAGGAAATGTAAATAGATGTTAAACATATAAAGATGTTTCAACTTCATTTTTGATCAAATGTTAAATCAAGTTACTTCGATAAAGTTTCCCACTTACCATCTTGGCAAAAATTTTTAAAGTATGGTAACATTCCATTTTTAAGGGGTGTAGCATATTCAAAAGCAGAGACATTACTTTGCCGACTAAGGTCCGTCTAGTCAAGGCTATGGTTTTTCCAGTGGTCATGTATGGATGTGAGAGTTGGGCTGTGAAGAAGGCTGAGAGCCAAAGAATTGATGCTTTTGAACTGTGGTGTTGGAGAAGACTGTTGAGAGTCCCTTGGACTGCAAGGAGATCCAACCAGTCCATTCTGAAGGAGATCAACTCTGGGATTTCTTTGGAAGGAATGATGCTGAAGCTGAAACTCCAGTACTTTGGCCACCTCATGAGAAGAGTTGACTCATTGGAAAAGACTTCGATGCTGGGAAGGATTGGGGGTAGGAGGAGAAGGGGACGAGAGAGGATGAGATGGCTGGATGGCATCACGGACTTGATGGACGTGAGTCTGAGTGAAGTCCGGGAGATGGTGATGGACAGGGAGGCCTGATGTGCTGCGATTCATGGGGTCGCAAGGAGTTGGACACGACTGAGCGACTGAACTAAACTGAACTGAGGAAAATACACACATGTATACTTTGCTGGTGAGAATATAAATTGTTACAACCTCAATAAAAGACAATTTTGTAAATGTCTATCAAAATTTCAAAAGCACATACCTTTTTCTTCTTGATTAAAAAAATTTAACTATGGCATATTTATATCTGATAAAAAAACAGAGATCTCAGCTGTATAACTTCTTAAACTGGTACATAGGTACACATTCACGTAATTATCTCTGCAATTAAGATTTCTATCACCCAAAAATTTTCCTCATGCCAGCGCAAAATGCAGGCCCTGTTCTGACTTCCAACGCCACAGGTCGGTTTTGTCTGTTTCTGAACTGTGCGTAAATGAAGTCATACACTGTGTATAGTTTTGTGTCTGGCTTCTTCTCAGCATATTTTAAAGATCCATCATTACTCCTGTGGGTAACAGGAGTCATTCCTTATTACTGCTGTGAACTGTTCTATTTTATGAATTGATCACAATTTGTTTATCCTGAAGGGTATTTGGGTTGTTTCTAATTTAGGGCTACTATGAATAAGGTGCTATGGACATGCTTCCACAAGTCTTTTTTTGGATACATGTATTCTTTTTTTCTTGGGTATAAACCTATGAATGGGATTGCTTAGTCATAGCATGGAGATTTGCTTAACTTTATTAGACAAGGCGGAACAGTTTTCCAAAGTGGCTGTAACATTTTACAGCCTCACCAGCAAAGTAGGAGAATTCTAGTTGCTCCTCACCAACACTTGACATTGTCAGTCCTTTAAATTTTGGCCATTCTGGTGGGTGTATAGTAATAACTTATGGTCTTCATTTGCATCTTCCTGAGTAACAATGGGCAAATCATGAGGATAAATAATCTACACAAAAATGAAGGGCAAATAAATGTTAAACAAAGAGATTTTTGGCCTCAGTCTTGGTAAACAATGCTAATTAAAACCACTCTTAGAAAGTAGCATCTTTCATAGGTTTAGCGGTCATTAGAAGTTTATTGGTCATGGTACTTTCATGCAGTGCCCATTCAAGTCTTACACACCCCATTTTTTGACCATTTTTAAGTTCAGTCACGTGTTGGAGGTACCAGTCTTTCCTCAGATGTATGCATTACAAACATTGTCCCCATGCCTGTGGTTTGCCTTTTTACTTTCTTCATGGTACCTTTCGATGAGCAAAAGTTTTTAATTTTAATAAGGTCTAATTTATCAAATGTTTTATAATTATTTTTTAATATCTATTTTTTATTTGGCTTAATCAGGTCTTAATGGCAGCACTTGGGATCCTTAGTTTCAGCATGTGGGATCTAGTTCCCCCACCAGGGATCAAACCTGAACCCCCTGCATTGGGAGTAGAGAGTCAGCCGCTGGACCACCAGGGAGGTCCCTATAAGGGTTATTTTTTTGTGTCCCGTTTAATAATCTATGCCTACTACCATGTCAGGAAGAAATTCTTGTGTGTGTGCACTTCCTGGGAGAAAGCACATACCTCTTGAACCACCAGCTCAACTTCTAGGAATTTATTCTACACATATATGTGAAACAAGACATGCCCATAGTTCTCTGTAGCATTGTTTGTGAAAGTCAAGTTTGGAAACGATCTAAACACTCCTCAGCAGGAAATATGTGGCTCAACAAACGGTGGTACGTCTAAACAAGGGAATATTGTGCAGCTGCAAACACAAATGAGGAAACTTACTGTATTTGACATGGAAAGATCTCCAAGATACATAATGACGTGAAAAAAAGCAAGATACACAGAGAGCAACGTAAGTACTGTGCTATATTTGTATAAAAAGGGATAAGTGTGTGTGTGAATATATATACACATTTCAGGAAAGACATTTGAGAAGCAGCCTCCTGGTAGAAGAACTGAGTACCTGGAAGCTAAGCATGAGAGGCACACTTTTCACTGCAGGTCCTTTGCTTCTGAAGTTTATGAAGATTTTCCCTAACTGAAAAGAAATACTTAGACACACGTTATTCTCAGTAGGTAGGTTTTGTATATGTGGACATTGGTGAGAAGGGGCAGCCCAGAGAGGGGAAGAGCTGGAGCAAAGGTGCAGAGGAAAGTCAGGTCCCCCACGCCTGGGGAGGCGAGAGCACTCACAGACTGTTTTGCCCAGCCTCAGCACGGCCTCTGTGTTATCTTCCAAACAGCAGCAGTTTGCCCTGTCTCAGGTGTAAACCCCCAGGAACAAGCCCTCCAGGATGGCTGGTAGCACTGAGCCCACAGGGAAGTATCTACCACTGCCAGTACTGTGTTGGGGTACTTGATCTACCCTGTGTTATCTAAACCTTGTTCCTTTCTAGTGACCAGTCTTGTGAATTATGTCTCTTGTTGGACAGAGGAGGACAGTGAAGCTCAGAGAGGTTGAGTAACTTGTCCAAGGTCACACAGCCATGCCGTAGCCAAACTGGACCCTGGCCTATATACCCTCCCTTCTCTAGACCTCTGGAAGAGGAGATGGGGAAAGGGAGGGTGGAAAGAGTTAAGCACCCAAGAGGAAGCAATCGGGCTCTTCCCTGGCTCTTTCTCAGGCAGCCCCTCCCCCCACCAGGTTGCTGTTTGGCCTTGGGCCCCATCTGCACCCCCCACCCCCTCACCCCCCTGCCGACTGCAGGAAGGAGGCACAGATGGCAGGCGAGGATGAGGCCCCCAGCCAGGCTCACCCAGCTGTCACTTTGGAGAGCACCATGCACCTCCTCCTCCTCCTCTCCTGAACAATTGGGAGCTGGCCAGCCTGGCCCCAGCTGTTCCCTCTTCCTGGTCCAGGGCTCCTNCCTGTCTCTTATACACATCTCCCCACCCCCTCACCCCCCTGCCGACTGCAGGAAGGAGGCACAGATGGCAGGCGAGGATGAGGCCCCCAGCCAGGCTCACCCAGCTGTCACTTTGGAGAGCACCATGCACCTCCTCCTCCTCCTCTCCTGAACAATTGGGAGCTGGCCAGCCTGGCCCCAGCTGTTCCCTCTTCCTGGTCCAGGGCTCCTGCAGAACCACGCTTCTGAGGCCTTTGTCTCCAGGGGAGGAGAGACACAGACTCCCGGGATGTGAGAGCCAGACAAGAAAGACCTCAGAGGACAATGGGTTTGACATCTCATTTTATAGATGGGGAAACTGAGGTTCAGAAAGGCAATGGGACTTGCCCAAGGTCACAAAGAACAGGCAGAGAAGTCAGGCTTCCCCATCCCAGCAAAGCTTAGGATTTGGGGGTGCCTCACAGGGGTGCTCAGGCAGGTTTACTTCCCCCTCCCCACCAAGCTTCCACCAGAGCAGTTCTGCTTGTCTCAATTTAAATACAGTTATCATCTGCCTGCGATTTTACGTCAGGGGTCTTTATCCTGGGTCCACAGACCCTTTAGGAAGTCAGTGAGCTCGGCTAGGAGGAAAATCATGTCTACATTTTCACTAGCTTCTAACTGAAATTTAGTATGTCGTTTGTTTATAAATGAAGCAACAAACCCAGAAGCATTAGCTGAACCTGTAACTTTTTCATCAATAGACTTCACAGATATTTGCAGATCACCTTACTCTATCAGAGTTATCTCAAGTACTGTTTACGCTCATCACTGCTCTGAAACTATAGTACTGATTAGGCTGTCCATTTGAGCAGGGTATTTAACGTACTAATAAAAAAGCACATTGACTACTAGATCACAATTCTGCTATATATTTTGATAACTAAATTTCAATTTAATTGGCTTTCTTTATAATCTTATATATTTTATTTTATGTACTTAAAAACTCTGTTCTGTGGAGGGGTCCGTGTGTGTGTGCGCGCTTAGCTGCTCAGTCAAGTCCGACTCTTTGCAGCCCCATGGGCTGTAGCCCGCCAGGCTTCTCTGTCCACGGAATTCTCCAGGCAAGAATACTGGAGTGGGTAGCCATTCCCTTCTTCAGGGAATCTTNATTTTATGTACTTAAAAACTCTGTTCTGTGGAGGGGTCCGTGTGTGTGTGCGCGCTTAGCTGCTCAGTCAAGTCCGACTCTTTGCAGCCCCATGGGCTGTAGCCCGCCAGGCTTCTCTGTCCACGGAATTCTCCAGGCAAGAATACTGGAGTGGGTAGCCATTCCCTTCTTCAGGGAATCTTCCTGACCCAGGGATTGAACCTGAGTCTCTTGCATTGCAGGCAGATTCTTTAAACTCCTGAAGGGGTCCAGAGGCTTTTCCAAAGAGCCAAAAGTGTCTAGGCCTGGTGTCCTCAGAAGTTAAGAATGTTTTATTTGAACAAAATATTTCAGGGTTGAAAACTAAAGTTTGAAACTTTTTGTACTAGATCTGTAACCTCGTAAGACTGATAAAATTGGAACTGAATTCCCTTGAGATAAAGGAGTATGCCTGGGAGTGTGGGCATGGGTGGCTGGTGCCTTACGTGGGAAGCCCACACACACACAGAGACTTGCTCTGTGCCAAGCACCCTCCCAGTCTTTATGTAACACATCACTGACTCCTCAGAATAGCCTCAGGGTGCATGCATGTGAAGTCGCTCAGTCGTGTCCGACTCTGCGACCCTGTGGACTGTAGCCCGCCAGGCTCCTCTGTCCATGGGATTCTCCAGGCAGGAATACTGGAGTGGGTTGCCATTTCCTTCTCCAGGGGATCTTTCCGACCCAGGGATCGAACCCGGGTCTTCTGCATTGCAGGCAGACGCTTTATATACTCTGAGCCACTAGCATTTCTCCCATTTTGCAGATGAGAAAACAGAGGGACAGAACAGTTAGGTCACTTGCCCAAAGCATGTGGCTAGTAAATGATGGAGCTGGGACTTGAATCCAGACCAACCAATGCCAGAGCCTTTGTGCTTTATCACTGGGCATCCGGCATCCCTGTCTGTGTAGACGTGAGCCTCCAAGAAAAGTCCCTTTGGTGTGGGTGCTGCCAACTGGGTGCTTTACTTGGTGGGGGTGGGGTGATGGGAATGGGATCTTGAGGGTCTGCCGCCCCAGCTGATCATCTGACACAGGGGGCACTAACTGGCTGTGCAACCTTGACCAGGTCCATTGACCTCTCTGGGCCTCAGTGTATCCATCTATAAAATGCGGAGTTCTAAGCATTGTCACCCCCACCTTCCCCCTCCTGTGTTCACTTGAGGGATGACCCACTTGGAAACCTAGCATAGGTTGCTTAGCAACTAAAATCAAGGTCTTCGCTGTATAGAATGGAGAGTGAGGACAGGCTAGCATGATGCTAGTTGGTGCCACAGAGCAGTCTCTTGTCTTAACAGGCTGAGTGCTGTGACCTATCCCACCCCATCCTATCCCTCAGTCGAGGTGACCTGACCCTCTAAGAGTCTTGGGATGGGGATGGAAGTGGGAGAGGGACTTGAGGAAGATCTTCCTGAAGAGAAACATGCCTAAGGACAAAGTCAGACCTGGAGTTTCTGAGGCTAACAGTCATTGTTCTGGAAGCTGCCAAAAGATGGTAGACTAGTGAGGGTCTTGGCCAAGGCCTCAGGGCCCTTGGAGACGCTCTGCTCCCAGCCAATCCTTCTCAGTTCCACCCCCCATTCTCCTCCGGAGCCCTCCTCCACTTCTGCTCCTGTAGTGCGGGAGTCCGTGGACCCAAGGAGAGGGAGCTTCTGAAACTACAGCCTCAGGCCTGACAGACTAGGGCATGGGGAAGGCTGCCCTGTGTGGACAGATCCCCCTGCCTGTGAAATTCCACGGTTAGCAACACATTCCTCTGGGTCTCAAGCTTTGGTCTCCTTGAAACTCACTCCCTGGTTAAGGAAGTCATCATCATCCCCAGCACCTTAGGAGGTGTGACTTTGGACTCAGGAGCTGCTAAGTGCAAGGATTTCTGGGAAAGGGCACAGAGGGCAAGCAGACACGCAGGGTAGAGTTGGATAAGACACTTCTCCTTGGGGCCAAGATTTCTCCTGGGTAGAATGAGGTGCTGAGGAGACGAATCAGGGCCCTGGGGAGGTGGGCATGGGCTACGAGGACTGTGTGGCTCAGGGCATAGAATCCCACACTCATGCCTACCCAGTGGGCCTGTGCCTCGAATCCAAGCCAACTGGATTTTAGAGAGCCTCTGTCCCAGATTCCCAGTGCCCTTGGCCTTGCCCACCCTCACCAACCTGAAGCTTATTCTAGCAACTGCAATAATAGAAGCAGAACAGCATGGGTTTTTCTGAGCAGCGGCTGTATGCTGGGTGCTACGGTAAACCTCTGCAGGCCTCACATCTCATTTAAGCCGATGGAGAGGAGGACCCCAGACAATCAGGCGGGCTGAGTTAGAGGTACAAGAGGTCCATGCTTGTGCTAGTAGCTCAGGCATGTCCAACTCTTTGTGACCCCATGGGCCACAGCCCGCCAGGCTCCTCTGTCCACAGGGTTTTCCGGGCAAGAATGTTGGAGTGGGTTGCCATGTCCTACTCCAGGGGATCTTGGGTCCCAAAGCAGGTGAGGCCCCTGCCCTCATGCCCTTCCTCCAGGCACTCACCTGGTACGTGAGTGTGCCCCTCCCCCTCTCTGGAGGGCTCTGGGTGCCTCCCCTTTAGGCAGTGTGTGGAATGCTCAGGGGATTGTCTGGAGGCCAAAGACAAGCCTCCCTGCTTGCTGCCTGTGGATGCAGGAGCCCACGGGCTATTTCTGGGCCTGAGTGGACGGAGGAAGGGGAGGAGATGGGCAAAGCCGTGATGTCACCACAGCTTTTAGCTCTGGAGCACACACTCCGTGCCAGGTGATGTGCTAAGTCCTGATACAGAATCTTATTTAATCATGGTGGCACCTGAGAAATAAGTACCATTATTATTTCACAAAAAGGAAACGTGAGGCACAAAGAGAGTACATACCCAGGGCTCCTGGCTAAGGGACGGATTTCTAAAGGTATGCGAGTCTCCATCAGAGGGAAAACGGGGAGCAGGTGACTGGCAAACTGGCTTTGCTGGGGAAACACTGACTGGGACCGCCCACCCTGGCCGGGCCCCACAGTAACCACCTGTGTGAGTTATTCACCACAGGAGGTCCTGCTAAGAACACGGAGCTAACAAGCCACCACCAACTGGAAGAATTCGGGAAGGGGCAAAAAGGGATATCACGTGTCCTGCCAACCTCCCAGGGTCCTCCTTGCTGGAATCCATCCTGGCTGAGCAAAGCATGTGCCACCAGGAAGAGCCCTGAGTCAGAAAGATTGGCCAGAGATAGCCCAGAAACTAATCCCATCAGCATAAAACCCCAGACTCGGAGTCATGGGCCAGAGAATCCTCCTGGATTCCCTCACGCTCTTGCTCTCCTGGATTCCCCTACCCTATGCCCCTTCCCGATAAAGTCTCTTGCTTGTCAGCACATGAATCTCCTCAGCCAATTCACTTCCGAGTGTTAGACAAGAGCCACTCTTGGGCCCTGGAAGGGGTTCCCCTTCCTGCGACAGTTTGGAATCTAGGGTGGTGCCTGTGGTCAGGGGGAGGGCCCAAGGCCCAAGTTCACAGAACCTAGTGGACCAGGTCCTATTACTTCCAGCTTCACTGACTCTGCTAGGAAAGAAAAGAATGAATCAAATGGAGGCCCTGGCCCCAAAGCAGAGGGGTGGACTCTTTGACCCCTCCAGGATACCCACCAGCCAGCCTGCATCCCTAGTCCATATCCCTTCCAGAGACAGCACCCAGTCCAGTATAGAGAAAATCAAGGAGCGACACTCCCACTTCTGCTGAAGAGCCTGCCTTCACTTTTCTCAAAAATAAGCAGTCATTCTTCCAAAAAAGGGAAAAACACCAAGCAAGGCTGTCAATCTCAGGCCTCAGACAAACGCAACGAAGTTGAGGCTTCTCTCTCTTTCTTCCCCTTTCCCCCAAGTCACTTACTGTACACGCAGGCTGTCACAGGCTTTGAGATGCAAATTGCACCAAGCAGAAGAACAAAGAACAATTGGAGAAAGATCTGAAAAATGGATTCGGAAAAGGTTCTCTTAATTCTTTGGGAGAGGGGAGACCTCTCCACAGAGGGGAGTGGGGAATGAAGATTTGGGGCTTTTTTATGGGAGAGAGAAGGATTGAGAAGCCCAGGGCTGACAATGGGGAGTGATGGGGAGGGAGTGTTATAGAAGTCATGCAAGCCGAGGCTCTGGGTGAGCAAAAACAGTCTGCTTTGATTACAGCCCTCAGCACTGAGCCGGGCACTTTCCCCTCCTCCTTTTAATATCAGGCATCACACATGTTACATACTTTGACTCATGGAGCTAACCTGTCTGCCAACATTCAGGTTTGATTCCAGAGCAGTTGGGTTGGGCAATACCGCTCTAAGGGCTTGAAGGGGAGGATGCAGCCCTCTTCAGCCTGGGCAGCCCCTACAGGGCACCACATGGTCCTTGGCGCTTGGAGGTGAGGGGCTCCCAGACCAGCAAAGAGAAAACCCCAGCCGGGAGACGTGGCATGGTGCTTCTGGGACCGAGCCGCAGGTCACACCCATGCCCACTTGCTGAGCACCTTCTGTGTGCAGGCCCTGTACACATCAGACACCTCCCTGCCTCAGGGGCTCTCAGCCTAATCAAGGTGGTGAGCTGGACTGCAAACTCCATGCAGGTGGAGATTGGTCTATTTCCAATGGCGTTCCCAGTTCTAGAACTGTGACCGAAACAACAGGTGCTCAGTAAGCATTTATAAGATGGACGGGTGAGTAAGCGGGTTGGCGGGGGGGTGGGTGAGTGTATAGGTGAGTGGGTGAATGAATGGAGAGACAGGTGGCTAGACGGATGGATGAGTGGATGCATGGATGGACAGATGGATGGACTAACCACGTGGAAAAGAAGGAAGCATATACACAGTACTCCAAGCAACAGACACAAAATGCCCCGGGTGGGTCCTGGGAGGGGAAAGCTTCATGGAGCTGGCCTCACCGGAACTGGTCCTTGAGAGATGAGAAGGAACAGTTCTTATGCTCTGCACAGTGCCTACTAGCACACAAATGAGGACATATTTGCATAAAAGAGGGGAACGGAATGTGAGAGCTAAATTGAACTCTAGGGATCATGTGGCCCAACCCCATCACTCTGCAGAAAGGAAAACTAGGGCACAGAAAGGTAAAGTGACTCACCTAAGGTCACTTGGCAACTAAGTGGCATGGCAGAGACTCAAGCGACTCTCTGAGCCCTGTCCTATGCTGCTCTCTTACTCCAGGGCTCTGCTCCTCTCACTGAGAGGCCTTGTGGATTTGTACTGCTTTTTCTGCCCCAGTCCCCCCTCCACCAGCCATCCCTGCAGGGCTGGGGAGATCCGGAGCAACTGTCCAGCCTTGGTTAGACCTCCACCCTTGAATAGCAGAGCCAGGAGAAGAAGCAAGAGGAGGCCACATTGCTGGGTTGGGGGAGGACAATGCAGTACCCCACCCCAAGATCCAGGGGGAAATGTTCCACCACCAGATTGCCAAGACTGAGCAGACATGAAGGGGGAAAGTGGAGGCCACGGGCTTACACAGGAGATAGGAGTGACCCCTATCTGGAGATCAAATGCAGCATCCCAACCCCAGAATTCAGTTATTTGCATTATACACAGCTAAATCCGAACATGAATGAACCAGGGATTCCAGTTTCTGGAGAATGCAATTAATGTCCATCATTCTGAACTGCCAGCAGGATGAACAGTTAGGATGAACCTGTTCAACAGGGGCTTCCCTGCTGGTTCAGTGTTTAAGAATCTGCCTGCCAATGCAGGAGACACGGCTTTGATCCCTGGTCTGGGAAGCAAGATCCCACATGCCACGGGGCAACTAAGCTTGTGCACCACAGTTACTGAGCCCAAGCTCAAGAGCCCGTGAGCTGCAAGCACTGAACCTGCGTGCCACAACTACTGCAGCCCACGTGCCCTGGCGCCCAGGCTCCACAACAAGAGAAGCCACTGCAATGAGAAGTCTGCACAGAGTCGCTCCCACTTGCCACAACTAGGGAAAGCCTGCGCGTAGCAATGAAAATTCAGCACAGCCAAAATAAATAAATACATACATAGAAATAGCTTCCTCCCTGAACCATGGAGTTGGTTCCTCGAGCAAGACATGGGAAGGACTCCTCAGAGACCTCCAACCCACTGGTCCACCAATGAGATGCCCCTTGGACATATCAGAGACAAGGCCTGCTGCTACTTGGGTCTCAGTGCCAGGCATGGGGCTGGGGGCCCAGTGCACGCCCCGTGACTGAAGGAGAAGTGCTCTCCTGTGTGGTCCTCTGCTCCAGGATGCCTCCCCCCACCTCTCCTTGCTGACTGAGACTGTTGCTTTGGTCCTTCAGAGACAAAGCTTCCCTACCTTCTAGCAAATACCTGTTCTCGTGGCTTCCAGAAAAGATGGACACATGAGGTATCAGAATACCACAGGAGTTTACAAAGTACTGGCTGAATTAATGTTCCATGTTGAATTAATTCATAATGTTCATTCATTAACTCATAATTCATTAATTCATAATGTTCAATTAATGTCCAACTCCACTTGGAGGTGTGGAGATGTTCAAATGATGGTAATAATAATACAAGGCACCTCTAGACACATGCCTCTTCCGAGTCCTCTTAGTGAGCCAGCATGTGGCCAGGGGAGAAATTCAGCCACTCGTGTGCCATACAAGTTTCCAAGGAGTCTCTTGACTTCTCCAAGGCTCTGCTTCATCATCTGTAAAATGGGACAAACAACTGTACTTTCATCATGGGGCTGGAGATGAGATTCGAAAAGAGCTGGTATGTGAGACCCCCAAAAGCTCCCCAGAGCTGAGGACTGCTGGGTTGTAAGGGGAACCCAGACCCCTGATGTCCAGGCCAGGTTTCCTTCCTTTCTGCCATGTATCACGTGGGTAGCAGGGAGCTGGCTAATGCTTAGCCATGCCAGGCCCGGCTTCCAGCTTCAGCCTGGATGTGGAGGTGGCAGGTGGGCAGCCCTGGTGGGGTGTGGCAGAAAAGGGGTGGAGTACCTGGGGAGGCCCAAGCGGTTAATCAGGCCTCTGGGCACCGTGCCTGCTCTCTGGAATATTCATAAGGCCCCTCCAGCTGTGCCAGGCAATCAGGGTGCTGATTGCTCCCCCATCTGCAGCTTAACATTCCACTCCAGAGAGGACAGAGCTGGCTGAATGTTAACCAGGGGAAAAACTGGCCTTCACAACAGCCGCCTGAACACGAGCTTGGGAAAGACAAATCCACCCCTTTCAGATCTGCCAGCTCAGCCAGAACTTACCCATCCACCAGCGTCATGGGCAGTGGAAAGAGTTTCAGATTCAGAAATAAGTGGGCTGGTTTCCGGTCTGGTTCTGCAGCCTCAGTTTCCCCAATGGTAAAATGGGGATGGTTCTACCAAACCCCTTAAACTCAACATTCAAAGAACTAAGATCAGGGCATCCAGTCCCATCATTTCATGGCAAATGGATGGGGAAAAAATGGAAACAGTGACAGACTTTATTTTTGGGGGCTCCAAAATCACTGCAGATGGTGACTGCTGCTGCTGCTGCTGCTAAGTCACTTCAGTCGTGTCCGACCCTGTGTGATCCCATAGACGGCAGCCCACCAGGCTCCCCCATCCCTGGGATTCTCCAGGCAAGAATACTGGAGTGGATTGCCATTTCCTTCTCCAATGCATGAAAGAGAAAAGTGAAAGTGAAGTCACTCAGTCTGTCCGACTGCTAGCGACCCCATGAACNTCTTGTCCGACTCTGTGTGACCCCATAGACGGCAGCCCACCAGGCTCCCCCATCCCTGGGATTCTCCAGGCAAGAATACTGGAGTGGGTTGCCATTTCCTTCTCCAATGCATGAAAGAGAAAAGTGAAAGTGAAGTCACTCAGTCTGTCCGACTGTTAGCGACCCCATGAACTGCAGCCCACCAGGCTACTCCGTCCATTGGATTTTTCAGGCAAGAGTACTGGGGTGGGGTGCCATTGCCTTCCCTGGTCTTAGTGACTAGACTTCAATAAACAGAATTTGATATCCATTGAAACATCTCTGCTTCTCTAAAATTACCTTCATTTTTATAAAATATAACTAAATCAAGATTAACTCATCCATGTTAAGTCTGATTAATTGATAAAAAGGCCTCCCAACAAGCTCAAAAAGTAGCAAATTTATTTAATAAAGTCCTTGTTGGCTCAATGGTAAAGAATTTACCTACCAATGCAAGAGATGCAGGTTCAATCCCTGGGTTGAGAAGATCTTCTGGAGAAGGAAATATCAACCATTCCAGTCTTCTTGCCTGGGAAATCCCATGGATAGGGGAACCTGGTGGGCTACAGTTCATGAGGTCACCAAGGAGTCAGACACAACTTAGTGACTAAACAACAAAGCAGTGTACATAGGGATGGTAACAACATGCATTACAGTCCAATGAAAATGAAAATTTTGTTCAGCAAAGTGGGTCAAATACAAGCAATCTAATGCTGGCACATCAGTCCAATTTCTATCTCAATGGAGATATTTTCCCCTTCCTTTTTTCCTGTATCTTTTCTACTTCTGTCTCTCTAATAAGGATATCTGTGACTACCTTTAAATGCTATCCAGATAATCTTGGATAAACTCTTTCACTGAAAAGACTCTTTTCCCAAATAAGTAATATTCACCCTGTTGTAGTATAAAGTAAGATTCACAAGATAGGAAGAATAGGAAGTGGGCATATTGTTTTGAGAGCTACCATTCAAACTCACTACAGAGATGTTCTGGCAGACTCCTCAGAAAGATCTATTAAAAACTGGATCAGGGAAGGNCCAAATAAGTAATATTCACCCTGTTGTAGTATAAAGTAAGATTCACAAGATAGGAAGAATAGGAAGTGGGCATATTGTTTTGAGAGCTACCATTCAAACTCACTACAGAGATGTTCTGGCAGACTCCTCAGAAAGATCTATTAAAAACTGGATCAGGGAAGGAAAATCAGTTTTCTATCTTTGGGCTTCATGTCCAAGTCTGACATTTTCATTTGCTGTCATCATCTTTGTGGAGAACAATCTGAGGATAAGGGCACCTCATGCAGGAGTGGGTGATTACCTAGCTCCTGTTCCTGATGACCTCTGAAGTCTTTGTCATGAAAGATAACTTTCTTTATTGTTTAATCATATTAGACAAAAGTTTTCTTTTTTTAATTATAACTAAAGTCTACTCACTGATAAATTTCAGATATCTTACAATCACCTCAACCACCAAGGATGATGACAATTTTATAGATATTGAAACTGATTATAGTGGATGCTAATGGTTCCTCAGAAGGATGCTATTCACCAGTGACTGGTCTTACTAATTACTGATATGTGGTGTGAGCTCATTTCCCTTGCCTCATGGGAGGGATAATTCTGAGGTATGATCGTCATGGCACTTTCCATAGAATCAGACAGAAGCTAGTCTCAATACAGGACCACAGCTTCCTTCATTCCTCTCCCACCCCCATGTGAGAGTTGGACCATAAAGAAAGCTGAGCACCGAAGAACTGATGCTTTTGAATTGTGGTGTTGGAGAAAACTCGAGAGTCCCTTGGACTGCAAGGAGATCAAATCAGTCAATCCTAAAGGAAATCATTGCAAGCACTGATGCTGAAGCTGAACCTTCAGTACTTTGCCCACTTGTGAAGAGCTGACTCATTGGAAAAGACCTTGATGTTGGGAAAGATTGAGGGCAGGAGGAGATGGGGGAGACAGAGGGTGAGATGGTTAGATAGCCATCACTGACTCGACTGATAAGAGTCTGAGCAATAGGAGATAGTGATGGATAAGGAAGCCTGGCGTGCTGCAGTCCATGGGGTCGAAAAGAGCTAGACATGACTGAGCCACTGAACAATAACCACCACCCAACCCCCAAGAGGGTTGATTAAGACAGAGTTTGTTGGACTGGCTAAACAGAGGCAAGCCACCATTGTTTGTTATTGTCGTCATTCTTCCTCCCTGGGGGAAAGCTTGTCATCACAAATTTTGAGGTCTCAGCAAGCTGGCTTGAGGGGAAACTGAGGAAGGAAGAGAAGCTTCTGGAAGAGTCGGCCTCAGGCTTGGCCTCAGGGCAGGTGCCAATCTTGTAATTCTCATCTGCCCCAAACCTCTCAGAGAAGCAAGAAAGGAATGGGAAGGGCATGTGACAGTAGATGGCCAAAAACTCAGAAAAGAACTACAAAAGCAGACAGCGGCTTTCTGCGTGCTCAGGAAAATAGTCTGGAGCCACGCAGGGCGGGGACAAGAGTGTGCCGCTGTGAGTTCACAGCACATGAGTAACGTCCAAGCAACGACCAGAACTCGCCAAGAAACGGCCGGAACCTTGCCTGTGTTTCTGTTGAGTAATACAGGAAACTGTTTTCAGAGAGATTTCTATCTAAACTGGAGCTAAAAGAATCTTCTTCCTTCATCTCTCCTGGCAGATCAGGAGGGGGTTCTGAATTGGGCATTATTGCTACTGCTGTTTGTTAGCCCTGTCCTCCCCACTCCTCCGAGACCAGCCAGCCCACAGCAGTGGGCTCTGCCCTGACCACAGGGGCAGGAGACTGACAGCTTTGACCCAGGCAGCTGGGGAAAGGCAGGCCCCTCTCTGGGCTCAGAACTCTGTTCCATAGTCTCAGACATCAGGGTCCTGCCTCGGACTAAACCAACTGCTCAGCCCCAGGATCTGCCTTGCCCCCACCCTTCAGCCCCTCACCCTCACTCAGGGTACTTCCTGCTAGCATTCACTACAGCAGCTCAGAAGCACGTGTTACTTTGGGGGAAAACGCTGGACAAAATACATAAAGGGAGGGCTAACCTGAGTCCTTACTCTGGGCTGTTTGTTTTCTGAAACCTCTTCACATCAACCAATTGTTTTTATTTCTCCCCCCTGCCCCCTAAAGTACGAAACAGTGTGCTCATCTAAGATAAATTTAGTAGATACAGTTAAGGAAAAAGAAAAAAAATGAAAAGAGCACTCATAATGCCAATATTCAGAAATAACCACTTTTAAACCCATACGTTTATATAGAAAATGAAGTCGCTCGGTTGTGTCTGACTCTTTGCAACCTCATGGACTGTAGCCTGCCAGGCTCCTCCATCCATGGGATACGCCAGTATTCTCGTCTGGAGTATGGGCAAGATCTTGCCTGGGATCTTCCCGACCCAGGAATCGAACCCAGATCTCCCGCACTGCAGGCAGGCTCTTTACCGTCTGAGCCACCAGTGAAGTTTAAAAAAGTGAAAGTCACTCAGCTGTGTCCAACTCTTTGCAACCCCATGGACTGTAGCCCACCAGGCTCCTCTGTACATGGAATTCTTCAGCCCAGAATACTGGCGTGGACAGTCACTCTCTTCTCCAGGGGATCTTCCCAACCTGGAGATCGAACCCAGGTCTCTGCATTTCAGGCGGATTCTTTACCATCTGAGCCACAGGAGAAGCCCATATATTTCCCCAGTCTTTTCCAAAAAGGCGGATGGCTACATAGATATCATTTAATGGGATTAATTAGATTTTTACCTTTTTCTTTCCAGCTAACAGTAGGTGATAAAATTTTCTTATTAAATATTCCACTGCATTGGTGGTTCCTGAAGTGTGGTCTGGGGACCCTTGGGGATCCCCAAGACTTTTTCAGGGAGTCTGTTGGGTTAAAACGATTTTCAGAATAATAGGAGACATTGTTTGCCTTTTCACTCTTGTTCTCTCAGTTAAGCATACAGTGAAGTTTTCCAGAGTCTGTGATGTTTGATATCTCAGCAGGCTGAATGTAGAAGCAGATATTCAAATTCAGCTATCTTTTATTCAGCCAGATTAATTTAAAGAGATTTGCAAAAATATAGAACAATGTAATTCTCAATTTTTTTAAAAATATAATAACTTTTCATAAAATACAGTTTTCTGTAAGGATGTGAAATGGGTTTATTATTAGGCAAACAACAAATGCATATTTTTGAAATTCCTACATTTTCATTTTGAATATGCTAAATATTTTTTAAATTTTATTTATATGCTCGTCATTTATTTTTGGCTGTACTGGGTCTTTGCTGCTGCGGGCTTTCTCTCGCTACGGTGGGCAGGGGCTACTCTCGAGCTGTGGTTGCAGGCTTCTCACTGCGGCAGCTTCTCTTGTGACGGAGCTAGGTATACGAGCTTCAGCCGCTGCGGCCCATGAGTCCAGTAGCTGCAGCTCCCCGGCTCTGGCGCACAGGCTCAGTAGCTGTGGCACACGGGCTTAGTTGCTCTGAGGCATGTGGGATCTTCCTGGACCAGGGATCAAACCCATGTCTCCTGCATTGGCAGGCGGATTTTTTCTCAGCAGGGAAGTCCCCTGACTATGCTAAATAGTAACAGGTACATAGCTATATAAGCAAAAGCTCTTTGGGGTCCTCAGTAATGTTTAAGAGCATAAAGTGATCCTGAGGCTAAACACTTGAGAACAACTACTCTACATCAGCACCTTTGGTGACTGTATAGCACCCCTCTGTGTGGATGGTCCTGAATTTGTTCACCCATTTCTTTATTGATGGATCTGCAGGTTGCTTCCAATTTTCACTGTTATAAAAGTGCCGTGGAAATCCTTGAGTACTTGGAACTTCTCCAGCAGTCCAGTGGTTAAGACTCTGTGCTTCTACAGTAGGGGGCAGGGGTTCGATTTCTGGTGGGAGAACTAAGATCTCACATACTACATGCCATGTGCAATGTGGCCCAAAACCCCACTACCACCAATAGAAAGCAGATGGCAACCCACTCAAGTACTCTTGCTCCCATAGACAGATGTAGCCTGGCGGGCTAGAGTCCACTAAACAAACAAGCAAAAAAACACCACCACCAAACAAACAAAAACCCCAACACCACCTCCAAAAAGCAGGTCGAGCACCTATATAGAGTGAAAACTCCCAAAGTGAAAGAAAACAGAGAAACCAGCTGGAAGTCTGAGCCATCACTGTTAGTCTACTATTAAATTAAACAAAGTGTATCACAGGATATGAACAAATGAAGCTGAAAGACTCTGTGTACACTGAACATACATGCGTGTGTACAGATACATATGTTTCCAAAGACAGAAACTTAGGCTCTCTAAAGAGCTCTTTTTCCCCTTGCTGTCCATGAAGTGTTTACAGAAACGGACCATATTCTAGAGCAGAGTTACAGACAACATGAAAGTCTTTGGTACCATTACAAAAATGGAGAGGAGCTTAGAAACTTCCAAGCAATTTGAGAGAGAAATTTCATTTCTCTAGAAAATAATTTTAAAAAATGATGCTTGCAAAAAAATAAGTACAAAAATGCCATAAACTTTAAAAAATACATATGCTTGAGAGTATTTCTGTAGAATACATTCCTAGAAGTGGAATCACTGGGCCAATGGACACATTTTTAAATGTTACTAGATATTGCCAAGTTAACTCTGTTAACACCTCACCAAGAGTAATACGTTAGTCCATCAAATGCTCAGAGCATATTTGAGTGCCTGCCCTCACATCTTTGGCAACACCAAAGATTATGACTCTTTTAAATCTTTTTCTACTTAGTAGGCTAAAAGATATATTCTATTTTCTATAAATTGCTTATCATAGCCTTTGTCCATTTTCTAGTGGGTCCTCTTATTGATTTTTCTTAATTCTTTATATATATATATATATATCTTGGATGTGCAACTTTTGTCTGTTATATGTTGCTAATATTGTACTCAATTATGTTGCCTGCCTTTTAATTTTGCTTACATGTCTCACTAGACTACAAAAATTACCTTTAAAAATATTACTATAAATTTATTCTAATCTACTAATCATTTCCTTTATGGTTTTATGGATTCTTAACTAGCTTAGGAAGCCTTTCCCTGCTTTATGATTTTAAAAATACTCTCCATTTCCCTCTAATACTTTACAGCTTTTCTCTTTCTTTTTTAACGTTTAGATTTTCAATCCATCTAGAATGAGTTTTTGTTTTGTTATGGTGTGAGGCATTGACTGTTGACCTTTGCAAACCATGTAGTGGAGTATGGCAGGGTGTCAGCAATGGACTTGAGCCCCAGTAAGAACCAGCCCATGTGTTTCTAGCGACCTGCAAGCCTGCCTACTGCAGCTGGAGGTGAGCTGGTCCCTGTGTGGATAAATGTCTGAGCCCATCTGGCTCAGGAGCAGAGACAAGCTACATTTCAGAATCCTTCCTAATGGGATAGAGCTGCTATAAGCATCTGCAAAGTCAACAGGGAGAGCTGATAACACTTCCAAGAAAGAACCAGAACATCTTTACCAGGTTGTTTGGTTCTCAAAGAGCTTTCTGCCCATCATCCTCTCGATGCCAACATCGCTATGGAAGTGGAAGGGGATATAAGGGGTCCACTTTACTGCTACAGGAAAATAAGGTACAGAGCGGTTAAGCGACACACCCAAGGTCACACTCCTGGTAAGAGAGAGAGACCAGCCAGAACCTAGACGTCCTGCCCCCAAGCCCACAGCTCCTCACCCGGCTCTGTGCGCCAGGCTCCATGTCAGTGCCACTGTGGCTTCCCTCTTCTGTGGGAGGGAGGGTCTGGCCTATGGCTTTCCCAAATCTGAGCCCCCTCCACTGTGGGCGGGCGAGACTGGAAAAACCCATCCTCCACCACCAGCTGACAGAGGCTTTCTGGTCCCAAGGATCTCTTGGGCACGTACCTCCTCCATTCCCCGAGTGTCTGGCTTGGCGGAGGACGGAGAGGAGATGAGTCACGCAGGGGAGGGAGAGCTCAGCCATAAACAAGCGGGACTGACAGCGAATGCTTTCCCCAAAGCATGTGACCTCCCACGGGCCTCTGGGGACTCCATCTGAATGGCAGAGCTTCAGAATTTCGTGATTGAGGCTCTGCAGATTGAATTTGCTAGATTCACGAGAGCAGCCACAGAAGAGAAGAAGCTTTTAGAGAGGAGGTGGGGGATGAGAGAGAAGGTAAATTATTCCTAGTCCCTCAGTGAAGAGCTTGAAATGCTGTTTTTAATGGGTGTGTCATTTTTGCAGGTGCCTGCCCGATGTGGCTATGCTGGATCTTCAGCCTCTCCAGCTCCAGAACTAAAGGACACTCAGGAAGGACATTCGCAGAGCCAGATCTAGCCTGGAGATCAGATGATCCAATCTCTCACGGTCAGTGGGAAGCCCAGAAACCCCAAAGCAAGTGACTTGTCCAAGCTGGCGGTTCTGGGAACAGATCTCAGTCCGCCTAGAGAAACGTGTCCTCTCCTGGATGTTCCTCAGGTCCCCCAGCTGCACCTGTTCCGGTGATTCTTGGGGAGAACTTTGGGGAAGGTGCAGCCACTGGACACATGATGAAAAAGTAAAAGGTGGGGGCCAGGGAGACATAGTGCAACAGGCCCAAGAATGACCAAGCGGGGTTCCTCTCTGCCCTGGGGCGGCAGCCAGGCCTAAGGAGGTGTGGGGGGCCTACCTGTTCCAGGGGGATGACGAGGAAGGAGCCGCCCCCCGCGCTCTCGGTGACGATGGCCAGGAAGCGGGCGTTGACGGCACAGAAATGGTTATCATGCACATTCTTGGTGATGGGGATGCCGTCAAAGCAGTGCTCCCGGTTGGCCACCTTCCCATAGACGTTCCGGAACTTGGAGCTGCGGTACTGCGGACGCCAGGACATCTGTAAGAGGCCGGGAGAGACACGGGTCAGGCCAGACTGTCCCTGAGGAGCTGCGCTGGGCACGGGCGTGAAGGAAGCGGCTCTCGAGAATTTAGGAGGTGAGGAAAGCCCGGTGCCTGCCCTCAGGAGGCAGAAGGGAAGGGACCTCCAAGAATCAGACGCCTGGCCCTGTGCAGGAGGATTTACTCTTTCAATAAATTCCCGCAAGAGCAAAGACTGGCACGAGGGCACTCACCCATTTCTTCGTTCAGTATACCCGCCCACACCACCTTTCAGAAAGGATGGAAAAGCCTTTCACGTCCAAGGGATGTGCCATGTGATAGAGCCGACCATCCATCCAAAACATGTCTGGGCTGCCTCTTGCGTGTCAGAAACTGTGCTTAATTTAGTACGGGACGTGCAGACAGAGGAGGCTGGGTGTTCACAGAGACACAGAACACTTCTGATGATGAGGGGTAGGGGAGGAAGACGGCCCCTCTATGTGCAACAAGGCAAATGACCCTCCCCCGATTGTCTCTAGGGCTCCTAACCCACGAGAACACCCCAGAAATCTCAGTCCTATACATCATCATCAGGCCCAGAGAGGTTAAGTGACTTGTCCAAAGCCACACAGCTAATGAGTAGGGCCAGGGACACAAGTCTCCTGACTGGAAATCTGAGACTCTGCTATGCCAGATTACTCTTTGGAGCAAGGTTTCTCCATGTGTGACCCACAGGTCACTTGTATTAAAAATCTTCTGGGATGGGGGAGGTTTCTAAGCCTCCCATATCATTTGTTAGAAATCCTGATTCTTGGGTCCCGATCTAGACCTACTGAATCCAATATATTGGGAATGGGGCCCAGACATAGGTATTTTATCCAGTTTTCCTGCCCCAGTGAGACAGAAGCACACTGAAGTTTGAGAGCCCTTGTTCTAGAGAATGGAATGGCAGGAAGGGTGTCCACCATCCACAAGACAGAGTCCAACAGACCAACCAGCTGGCCCCTACTGCATGCATGTCCCGTGCTGGGCACTGCAGAGAGCACAGATGCGCACAGACGGACGTGCAGGTGAAGGACAGGGTGGGCAGCCCGACCCTGCAGTGCGGCTGTAGGATGGCGCCTCCTATGGGAAACCCTACGAATGGGTGCCACGGCAGGTGGAGCCCAAGTGGGTGCCCTCCTGGCAGACAGGCATCCAAGCTCAAAGTACCCAGCTGGGGTCTGGCATTCAGTAGGAGCTCAATACGTGTTTTACAAATGTGAACATGCGGGCTTCTCTGGTGGCTCAGTGGTAAAGAATCCACCTGCCAATGCAGGAGACATGGGTTCGATCCCTAGTCCAGGAAGATCCCACATACTGCAGAGCAACTAACCCAGGGAGCCGCAGCTACTGAAGTCTGCACGCTCTAGAGCCCGTGCCCAGCAACAGGAGAAGGCACTGCACCGAGCAGCCTGTGCACCACAGTGAAGAGGGGGCCCTACTCGCCGCAACTAGAGAAAAGCGCGCGCAGCAACGAAGGCCCGGCACAGCCAAAACTGAATGCTTACAATTGTAAAAAAAAAAAAAAAAAGCGAACATGTTTCTGACCCGACTCTGCCATTATCTGCCATCATCCACCCCCTGCTCTTCCTGTCCAGTCTCCTGATATGCCTTGAGTCTCCCAACCCATCTCAGGACAGAAATTTCTTCAGATGAAATTCCCAAGGGGATGGAAGGCAAAAGGAAATAACCGCCACAGAATCAGGAAACCAACCCTGGAAATTTGCCTGAAAACAGAACTTTGCATTGGATTTAAATAAAACCAGGAGCTCAGACACAAAGGCCTCTTTATTGAAGCAAGAAGTTCAGATCCAGTGAGGAGAATCCCAGGGATTCTTCAGGCAAAGCCTCTTCCTGCCAGCTCTCTGTCCTCTCCTCCCTCAGGCCACTGCCCTCCCCTCCACTCCTCCCCACCTCCCAGCCTCTGCCTACACTGTACCCCTTCCCACCTGCCTTCTCCTCTCTCTGCTGAGTTCTGCCCACGACCGTTCACGACAAAGTTCTGCTGGAGAGCCAAGAGCACTTCTGGCTGTGTGATCTTAGGCAAGCCCCTTCTGACCAGATCCTCAACAGGGATACATCAGTGATGCCCTGATTGCAGTCCCAGATGGTCACTCACTATCCTTTACATGAGATGAAGGTTTTAATTTTATTAGCCAGGTGTATTTTTTATTTATTTTTTACAGATGTTTTTGACGTGGGCCACTTTTTAAAAAGTTTTTTTTTAATTGAATTTATAATAATAAATTATAATATTGCTTTTTGTTCTATGTTTTGTTTTTTGGCTGCTAGGCATGTGGCATCTTAGCTCCCCAACCAGGGATCGAACCCGTACCCTCTGCATTGGAAGGCAAAAGCTTAACCACTGTACTGCCAGGGAAGTCCCTCATGTGTTTATTTTAATTTGTATTAGAAAAAACATGTAACTTAATCCACGCTTTTACAGATATTAGTGCTAAGAAAGCTAAGTTTGAGAACAATGAATTAATTCAAAGAAAAATACAGTATGAAAAATATAGTATAGGTGGTATATGGTCCTGGCAGAAATTTTGTCTAATACTGAGTACTGGCAATCACTCTGTCTCTTTCAGGTAGAACATTCTAGATTTCATAGTCCTCCCAAAGAGAAAGGAGCCTGCTCATTCCAATATCTTGTTTCTTGTAGGCACAGATCTGGTCTGGAAGGCCTTTGCCCTTTTCTCTGCCCTGCCCAACCTTCAAGGCCTGACTTGAATCTCACTACCCATCCAAAAGTCCAGCAGAGAGAATCCCTGTTGGGATCAGCCCCAGCCCGCATCCAGGGAAAAGCAGAGAGCATCTTGCAGCAAGCCTGGCACTGCTTCTCCCCCATCAGTTGATAGACTGGGGCCGATCTCTCCACAGGACCTTTGGAAGGATTAGGGGAAGGAGGCCAGGCGGCCTGTATCTTCACCCTGCATGAAGCCACAGCGAGCATGCCTGACAGAGCGCTGGACTGGGAGTCTCCATTTCTGGATTTTCACTCCTCATTCGAACTCCTACTGGTCTCGGAAAAACAATTTGCCTCCTCAAAATGTTCTAAAACAAGAACCATACTTTCTGACTTTATGCGGTTACTTTAAGAATCAAAATGAGATATGTAGATACAAGATCTCATCCAAGATAAGATTGCACCACTGCTCCTGTGGGCCCAGTCGACTGAGAGGTGTCTGGAAAGCATCAGACACAGACCCTGAGTTCAAATATCTTAGGAGCCTTTGGAGAAGATGAAACCAATGCTTGAAAAGCAGTGAGAGGCCAGGGAAGCAGAGGACACTGGAGTAGGCTTCATGGAGCTGGGGGCATCTGCCAGCATGGGACACTGAGAGAGCCCAAGGCACTGTCCACAGTCCCCCGAGAGGTGGGAAAACGGAGTGGGAAACAGACCCAGCCCAAGTCGGACGCACAGAATTCACTGGGACCTGCTCTGACTCTGCAGACCTGATTATGTTTTTTCCAACTTCTTATCATAAAATACTTCAGAAAACAAAAATAGTTGAGAGCATGGTACAGTAATCACCCACCACCTAGGTTTATATGCATCAGCATTTTGTCACAATCCTTTTCCTCTCTGTGTGCCTGTCTTTCTTTCTTTCTTTCTTTCTTTTCTTTCAGTTTTGTGGAATTAGTTGAAACAAAGCTGCCGGCATCATGACTCCTGTCCCCTTATTACATCAGCCTGCATTTCCTACAAAGGAGGACAGTTTCCTGCATGAGCATATCATCATTACCGTATCTAAGAAAATTAACAATTCCTCAGTACCATCTAACACCCAGCCAATATTCAAAATTCTTCAAAATACCTTTGACAGGGACTTCCCCAGTGGTCCAGTGGTTAAGACTCCACGCTCGCACTGCAGGAGGCAAGAGTTTGACCCCTGCTCAGGGGACTAAGATCCCACATGCCATGCTGTATGGCCTTAAAAACCAAAGAAATGCCTTTCACAGCTATTCCATATTTTGAATCAGGATTGGGAACTGTGTTGTTCCCACGTATTTCATTTGGTTGTGATCTCTCTTTTGCCTCCTTTAAATCTAGAACACTCCCATTACTTTTTTTTTTTTTTTTTTATTTAAAGTGACACTGACTTTTTAAACACCCCAAGTCAGCTGTCTTACAAAAAGTCCTCGTGAGGGACTTCCCCGGTGGTCCAGTGGTTTGGACTTCACCTTCTGGCACAGGGAATGCAGGTTTCATCTCTGGGCAAGAAGATCCCAGATGCCTTGGGGCTAAAAAATCAAACCATAAAACAGAAGCAATGTTGCAACAAATTCGATAAAGACTTTAAAACACAGAAGAAGAAGAAGAAGAAGAAGAAGAAGAAGAAGAAAATGTTCTAGTGATTTGTCTCATGTTGCTTTGTGGTCTCTTCAAAGCTATTCTTGGATTCCCTATAAAGCTGAGGAGTCAAATGTAAAGCTTTGATACAATTCACTTTAAAGATGCCCCTGTTATTAATCTCTGGCTTGGGTGAGCGTGAGCATATAGAGGAAGGGACAGAGGGAACTCGGGGGCACGCACCTGGCTGAGCTGGTGGCAGTGAGGGCGGCTGGCTAGTGCCAAGCTGTTCTGGAGGGTAGTGAACAGACAGCTGGAGGACCTGGGAGGCCGGATCAGGCACTGGCAGACACTGTGGGCCAAAGCGGAGCATCTGGAGGCCCCAGAGGTCTGACCGCTCCACCCGCACTTACTTCATTCTGAGGTCAGATGCAGGGGTGTGCAGGCAGGCAACAGCAAAGCCTCCTCCCGCTGCTGCAGAGAGAGGAGGCCATGCTGAGGCTGGCACTGAAGGAGACACCCAGACCTCAAAGGGAAATCAGTGTGGCAGCCAAGAGGTCCCCTGAAAATTTAGCTCTCTGTGCTTTGCCCCTAGCCCTCAAGCTCAGCCCAGATCCTGGTGGATTCCCCAAAGCTAGTTCCAGTGAGGGCAGGGCACACACTCTCTCTGAATCTCCCAGGAGCAATCAGCACAAGACTGAGATACATTAGAGCTCCCTAAGAGGAAGGATTTTCTTAATGGTGAGAGGGCCTGAAATGGAAAAAGAAGGTATCATGACAGGTAATGAACCTCCCATATCTGGGAGGATTCAAGGTTCAGGTAGATGACCTCTGGTTAAGGGCAATGTGGAAAGGAGATGGGACTAGATGGCCTTCCAGCACCCCCACCCCAAATAGACCTTGTGTTGCACCAGAGAGGAAGGCTGGGGTCAGAGAGTCCCAGGTCAGAGGCCACCCGGGCCAGTGACCTTCCTTCTCTGTAACACAGGGATTCCAATGTCTCTCCAGCTGGGTTGCTGTGACACAGAATGACAACGGTTCTCGTGGCATTTGGCATCTCCTCCTAGGCCTCCTCACATTGCCGATCAGTGCACAGTCACTTATTTTAAGGTATGAATGTTTTCTCTCTCCCAGTACTAGCCTGTAGGTCATGTGATCATCCTACTCCTTCTGGGCCCTGCAGAGTCCCTCCACCCCAGGCCTGGCCCTGGACTCCTGCTTAGCAGGTCTTCTGGTGACCCTGGTTGAATATTGGTACGGTGGGAGGGCAAGGGCCAAGTGCAGGCACACTTGCCCGGTTCCTTGGATGCAATGGGATGAACCTCACTCCAGGGCTGTGACTTCACTTTATTGAGATTTTGAAGTTTCAGCTCATATCCCCCACTCCTGGCCACAGGATGAGGGCCCTGGTCCTTATGCTCAGCCCATGAGGGCTCTGGGCCCAAGCCCTTCTTTGTAGTGTTTGTCTTTCTGATGACACAGCCCTGTCTCCTCTGGGCTCCTTGTCACCAGGATGCCAAGGCCTCTGGAACTCAGTAGAGCACTCAAGATGAGGCTTAACGGGTCCCTTGCCATGGACAGCACAGTATCAGCAAGGTGCCCAGTTCCATGACCCTCCCCAGACACCACCTCCCCATCTCCTCGTTTGCCCCAGGTGCCTCTGTCCAGTGGGCAGAGCTGGACGGGTACTACAATCCCATTGAAAATATNGTAGAGCGCTCAAGATGGGGCTTAACGGGTCCCTTGCCATGGACAGCACAGTATCAGCAAGGCGCCCAGTTCCATGACCCTCCCCAGACACCACCTCCCCGTCTCCTCGTTTGCCCCAGGTGCCTCTGTCCAGTGGGCAGAGCTGGACGGGTACTACAATCCCATTGAAAATATCTGGTACATATGTGACTAATCTGAGGCTCGGGGAGGTTAAGAGGCTGTCCCAAAGTCATAAGCTGTGAAAGCCACAGAGCCGGGCTCTCGGGCAAGAACTTCTGACTCTTATAAAGACATGAGTGACCTCAGGTCCTGGTTCCATCACTTAAAGGCAAAGTCCTTCTTGTCAAGTTTCTAAACTGACCTAAATCTCTGCTTCTGTAGCCATAAGAGAGGAACAACTATGTTATTTGCCCAGTAAGTTATAATAAGAATTAAATGAGATAATTGGGTAGAGTGCTTAAGGAAAAAAAGGAACTTCTGACAAGTTTACTGTTCCTTCCAACATAATACCCACCTTCTCCTTTTTTGGCCTCTCCACCCAAGCTATTAATTACTCCTCCCTGCATTTTTCATGCAATGCATGGTATTATACAAAAGTGTAAAGAAACTGTAGGGGCAGGGTTTGGGGCAATGCCCCAAAGGTTTCTATCTTGGCTGTTATTTGCTAGCTGTGTGACTTCAGACTAGTTATGCAGCCTCTCTGAGCATCAGCTTCTTTATCTGCAAAGTGCAAATAATGTTGTCCAAATTGCTGAATGCAATGACGTGACCAAGGGCCAAGTGTCTGGCAAGGTATCTGGCATGGAGTGGGGTGACGCTTATCACACGCTAGTTCCACCCTCTGCCTTCTCCTGTAAGGGAGAGACTCTGACCTCAATTAAGTGTTCACTTGGGGAGGCCGGGCTCTGGCAGGAGAAGAGGGGGGCTGGGCTGGGCGCAGGGTCAGGAGGAGGGAGGGAAAAGCTCTGGCCTCCAGATGTGCACGGTTGCCGGGCCTGCTCCCTGGTGGCCTCTCCCTGGGCGCAGGGCCATCCTGGTCTCCCTCTGAGAGGGGTGGGCCCGGAAGGAGGAAGTATTCATTTTGCAGCTGAACGGCTCTTATAGCCTCTTAAGAAATAGAGGCAGGCTTTTTTCTCCTCTGAGATAATTGTTATGAACACTCCACATGGATACAAACTGTATCCTGTCTTCCAATCCCCAAAATGATGCATTTTGGCCAGCAGGAGCACTTTCTAGATGATGATGGCTAAAATTCAGTCCTTTAACTGGAACACACACAAAAATACATGGGGGTAGTTTTTGTTCTCATCTCTAACTAGGATGGGGTGGGGAGCTCATGGCTACATCCTTGGGGAGAGTTGTCAGCCGGGGAGCGCAGGAGGCCTCAGGATCTGCCCTGGTGGCCACTGGATACTTGTTCCCATGGGCCAGCCCATCAGGACCTGTGGCAGAGCCACCCCCTGTCCCTGTGCCGTCAGAGAAAGGCTGATATCTTGAGTCTTGTCTGGGTCATCACCCATGTGACCCAGGGTAAGGCACCTTCCTTTTCCAGGCTCGGTGTCCGTTTCAATGAAATGTGGATATCAGCCACACCTACATCTTGAAATCCCTATCAGGATGGGACACGTGGGGACACCAGGGACAGAGGCTTTGCAGAAGGTATGCCACTCTAATCAACGACAGACACTATCATCAATATCTCTGCTGAATTCGCCCATAACATTCTGGGTTCACAAGCCATCGCTGGTCAGCTGGTCCTCCTCCATCTCTGAGCCAACTTTGCTTTCCAGAGCCCAGGACTGGACACATGGGAGGAACACGACACATGTTCTCAGACTGGAGGGAGCAGAAGTAGATCAGCCCAGGGCCCTGAGAAGCTTGTCAGGTCAGGTGGGAATTACTGGTGGACTCTTCAGTTTTCTCCTCTGTGAAATGAAAAGCTAGGATCTTTTTTAAGCAGAAGAACACTTTCTCTAAATAAAATATGACTCAGAACTCCAAAATGTAAAACGGGCAAAGTTGGAACTGTTTGCATTCAAATCCAGCAGAGAACTGGGAGCTCCTTCCAGCAATGGTCCTGGGACTGTGCCGTGGAACCCAATCCGAGAACCTCTGGCGCGAGGGGAGCGGCCGGAAACCCAGGCTCCAGTGGGCTCAGCCACTAACCTACTAGGGACCCTCTGGTGGATCCCTGCTTCTTCGCCTGCAGGAGATGGCCCACCCTCCCAGCTCTGGCATTTAATAGTCTTACTGGGTTCTCACTGGCTTCCAGGACTTCTGAAAAGATCTTGAAACCACTCAAGAAATTTCTAGCAGGAAGAAGCTGGACCACGAGTGTTTGCGCTTAAATGCTCTCTTTCTGAATCTGCTCGGTTTGAGCCTCCAGGGATCCTTCTGGATTCTCTGCACCCCACAGCACAGGCAATCGCAGCAGGGGTGCAGAACAGCGGAGGCTGACCCACTGCTATACTGAACAGCACAGACTATAGATCATTCCCATCACTGCAAACTGTTCTATTACATGGTGCTAGGAGAATATCAATTAGCTCACAAAAGTCAACATCCCAGAAGAGACTCCAACAGAACCTCTACATCGGGGAGTTCTGGCTAGGGTGCACAGGGACCACAGAAGACCAGGATCTGGAGCCACCGCACTGACTTTCTCTCCATCTCTAGCAAATTCGGAATTCTTAGGTTCCAGGCCAGCTCTCAGAGCCTCTTGGGAAAACCCCTCAATCTTCTCAACCATGAAAAGGGGCTTCCTCCCCTGTCATGCTCCACCCTGCCTGCCTCACACCATCAGGGAGCAGATCAAAGTCAAGCGGGAAAGAACACGGTTGGGATGGTGCCTTCTCCACAGACTACAGATGGAAGATTCAGATCAAACATCCACGGATGCTGCACTCTGCCCATCACCCAACACAAGTCCAGCCAGATATGGAGTCTATTCCGGGAGCAGGCTTCCGCCCCGAATCCCTGCAGCCTTTCCTGATCTGCTGAGCAGGACTGGTGGACACGTGAACAGAAGGCTGCCAGCCTCCTCTGCTCCAAGCTCTTCAGGAGAGCTTCCCATCTCCCCTGAGATGACTCCTGAGCTGGGCAGTTGTCAGATTCTGAAGTCCCCAGATTCTGTCCTGGGCTCCCCCTTTTCTAGCTCATCAGACTAATAACAATAGCTTACATTTAAGGGTGGACTGTGACCCAAACATTTTACAATCATTACATCCTGTAATCCTTATAATAACCCCAAGGTATAGATGCAATTATTATCTCTATTCATAGATGCAACTAAGTTTGTCCGAGGTCACTTAAGTGGAGGAACTGAGATCTGAACTCAGACCTCACACGAGGGTCTCTCGTTGTTCACTGTTCAGTCCCTAAGTTGTGTCTGACTCTTTGCAACCCTGTGGACTACAGCACACCACGCTTCCCTGTCCTGCACTATCTCCCAGAGCTTGCTCAGACTCATGTCCATTGAGTCAGTGATGCCAACCAATCGTCTCACCCTATGTCACTCACTTCTCCTCCTGCCCTCAGTCTTTCCCAGCATCAGGGTCTTTTCCAGTGAGTCAGCTCTTCGCATCAGGTGGCCAAAGTTTTGGAGCTTCAGCTTCAGCATCAGTCCTCCCAATGAATATTCAGGATTGATTTCCTTTAGGATTGACTGGTTGGATCTCCTTGCTGTCCACGGGACTCTCGAGAGTCTTCACCAGCACCACAGTTCTAAAGCATCAGTTCTTTGGCAGTCAGCCTTCTTGAGTGACTTTCTTGACTACTTCCCAGTAGTGACATGACTACTGGAAAAAGAACAGCTTTGACTATAAAGGTCTTTGTCGGCAAAGTGATATCGACACTGCTTTTTAATACATTGTCTACATTTGTCAGTGTTTCTTCCAAGGAGCAAGCATCTTTTAATTTCACGGCTGCAGTCACTGTCCATAGTGATTTTGGAGCCCAAGAAAATAAAATCTGCCATTGGTCTCTTACTTTACGTGTTTGCTCCCCAACCACACTGGATGTTACTGAGAGCAGCAACTATGTCTTATCCTTCATTCTCTTTCCTGGGCTTACCTTTCTTTAGGCTTAATATAGTACTGATGAATGTTTACTAAATATGTGAATGAATACAGGAACAAGAGGACAGGAAGAAGGAAGAATGACTTCCTCTTAAAGCCTCTAAAAGCCCCCAGATCAGAAAACTTGACCATCTCCTTATGGGGATCTGCAGGCTGGTTCCAACTTGCAAGATCCAACCTGGGCAGAAAGCAAAGAGAAGGAAGTATCTGCCTCCCTATGAACTCAACTTGTCTTACATGTGGTCCTGACACAAAAAGACTTTTATAGAACCATAGCCTGCCAGTGCAGAAAAGGACCCTTGGGTCCACTAAAATCTAGCTTCTCATTTCACAGACTGAGGCCCAGAAAGAGGAAGTGACTTGTCCAAGGTCACACAGCAAGGTCACCTGATGACCAGTCTACACACTGTAAGCCTCCTTGTGGGAAGGTGGGGGGTAAACGGATATGGGGGCACGGTTAAGGGGATTGGATATGGCGCTGCCATCTCTCCCCTGCAGGCAGCTCTGGAGAGAGTGTCTGGGGTGGGCAAGCCCCATCCAAGGAAGCACCCACCCTCTCCTGGGGTTCTGAGTTCTGTATTCCTCTGCCTAGGGAGGGAGGGCGGGTGGAGCTCAAAGCACAGACCCAACAGATGGTTTCTATTTGCAGCCACTGCGCCTGGTCTGTGCCAGACTCCTGACCTATTTTGAGGAACTGAGGGCCTCGCTGGCTCAGGGATAGACTCCCACTCGCACCCCTTAACCCATGATTTGGCAAGAGACCAGATGGGTGGTTCAGGGCCAGTGGAGATGGGGAGTGGAGGAGGAAAACCTTTGAAAATGAGGCTGGGGTGGAGGCCTGCAGGCTTGAACTCCAGAGCACGGATCCTCAAAGTGTGGCATCACCTGGGGTGTCTGCGGAATTTCAGGTTGCTGGGCCCCTCGGCAGGCCTGCAGGACGGTTCTCTCAGGGAGTGGGCCAGGGACTCTACGTTTGAATGAAGCTTCCAGGTGATTCCTGTTTTTGTAGTGTACTGCCTGTGGGCCAAGAGCACTGGCACCATGCGGGAGCTGGTTAGAAATGCAGAATCCCAGGCCCTGCCCGGGACTGAAGCAGAATCTGCAGGATCCGCATGCATCAGAATCACCCCCGCAGGCTTGTCAAAACACAGACCACTGGGCCTCACCTGATTCAGGAGTCTGGGGCTCTGGGAATATGCATTTCTAACAAGTTGCCTGCTGATGACGAAGCTACCTAGGTCCCTGAGCTGTACTACAAGGGGCACGGTGCCCTTTGGGTATCTGTAATATGGACATAAGTCAAACCTTTTTTTTCCCCCAATGCAGTGTGAGGCACCAATAAAATAATAACATGTGTGAAAGTGTTTTGTGAATACTTTGTGAATTATTATTTTTAAATAGTAAAGACTATGTAAATTACATCAATTTGTACTTCATTAAGTGTTGTAGATGATCTCACTGGCTTTGACAGTCACCCTGACTTATAGTAGATCAGTCAAAGAGCCATCCATTCCTTGAGGGCTTTATTCTGCATCCCAGGATTATCCAGCACAGGACAAGGCAGGCAATAACTGCTCAATAAGGACTGGTGGAATTCAACCCAAGACGGCTGATTCACTCTCTTTCCAACCTCTACTTCTCACATCCTCTCCTTAGAGGCCCTCTGGTCCCTTGTTAGGTGAGATTTTTTTTTTTTTAAGGTTATTTGATAATTGTGGCTAAAGGGTGAGCTTTAAGGAGACTCCAGGCCCAGTTGCCACCCCCAGGCTCCTCCCCTGTGAAATGTCCTGTCTGACTCTCGGGATGAGTTGGGATCCCATGTTGAGAGCACCTGGCCCATTCCCTGGCACCTGGTGGGTGTGTCCTCCAGGCAGAGGTTCTTCCCCCGCAGGATCTGATCACCCAGCTAACTCCAAGCCGGGGCACCGCAGGGGAGATTTATGGGCAGATCTAGCACGGAGAAGGCAATGGCACCCCACTCCAGTACCCTTGCCTGGAAAATCCCATGGACAGAGGAGCCTGGTAGGCTGCAGTCCGTGGGGTCGCTAAGAGTCGGACATGACTGAGCAACTTCACTTTCACTTTTCACTTTCATGCATTGAAGAAGGAAATGGCAACCCACTCCAATGTTCTTGCCTGGAGAATCCCAGGGATGCCGGAGCCTTGTGGGCTGCCATCTGTGGGGTCGCACAGGGATGCCGGAGCCTTGTGGGCTGCCATCTGTGGGGTCGGACACGACTGAAGCGACTTAGCAGCAGCAGCAGCAGCACAGGCTGATGCTGCCCCCTGTCAACAAAACCTCCTAAAATGATGTGTTGGCATGCTCTTTGGAAAAGAAACAATTGGAGCTGTCCACAGGTGGAATCCCATGGGCCTCCCCAGAGCCCTGCAGCGGGGCCCTTCTGCTTGGTCCCTGTAAGCAGGAGGCTCTCAGACCGTCTACCTCATAGACCAGGACCATAGCTTCCTGTTGCCTGTAAATGCAGAGAAAGATGGGCTGATAAACAGTCCCTGGGGGAACATGTAATGTGGCCTGGGCCTTCTCCTTCCCAAGAGATCATTTATCTAAATTGCATCCAGGGGAGGGCTGCAGGATCTCTGTCAGTGAACAGAGGAAGCCAGCCCATCTCTCAGTGCCTCAAATGAGAAAGGAAAGGTTTTTACATTCCTCTCAGTCATCTTGGGCATAAGACAGGGCAGTGAGCACACAGCAGGCCACATGCACAGAGCTTACTTGAGGAGACTCTGCACTGTCCTCCAAAGGATGTGTGTGGGTGTGTGAGTGTGTATGTGCGTGTGTATGTGTGTAAGAGTCAACATTTCCTCTAAGGTGCTGGGAACAATTCAAGGGGACTCACTAGCTGAGGGTCTAGAGACAAGAGCAGAAATTTTTGATTAAATTTCACATTGTTGTTGCTGTTTAATCACTAAGTTATGTCCCATTCTTTGCGACCCCATGGACTATATCCCGACAAGCTCCTTTCTCTATAGGATTTTTCAGGCAAAGACACTGGAGCGGGTTACCATTTCCTTCTCCAGAGGCTCTTCCTGACCCAGGGATAGAACCCAAGTCTTCTGCACTGGCAGGTGGATTCTTTACTGCTGAGTCAACAGGGAAGTCCAAATCTAACATTACTGAGAAAACAAAATGGCTTTTGTTTGAAAATCCTTCTGACCAACGACTGTCTTATGATGTTCTGTGATAGCGTGCTAGGTCGCTTCAACCGTGTCCAACTCTGCGACTCTATGGACTGTAGCCTGCCAGGCTCCTCTGTTCATGGGGATTCTCCAGGCAAGAATACTGGAGTGGGTTGCCATTTCCTCCTCCAGGGATCTTCCTGACCCAGGGATCGAACCTGTGTCTCTTATGTCTCCTGCATTGGCAGGCGGATTCTTTACCAGGTATGATGTTCTACCTGTCACCAACTGCCTTATGAAAAGAATCTGGGAGTTAATTTAGGACCCGGCAAGGAAGGAAGACTCCACCTGGATCTTTGGCTAGTTTCTCGAGCACAGCACTCGTTCCCCAAACTCACAAGGGACACAGCCTCCTTCTAGGTGGCCGTGTTGTGTCCCAGGGGACCTCCAGCTCAGCTCTAGAGCTCTGCCCAGTAGGAGGGACCCACACTCAGCAGTGACAGGCTGCGGGTTTAAATGTGAGCTCCATGAGGCAGTGGCTGGTTACAGAGAGGAGGGCATGGGGAGGAGGACAGAGAGAAGTGTGAAGAGCACCATTTTTTCTTTCTAAATATGTCACGGTGCTTTACTCCTTAGTACTTTCTAACCACAACCTGCCCTCTCTTCTTCCTCAGCGCATCCGTTCACCCAGAGAGGGTTAGGATTATTCAGACAGCAATCCGAACAACTCAGCTTCTGACATCCACTGCTGGATCTGCAGCTACACAACAGTCTTAGGGGCCAGACTTGAGAGTCTGTTCTTGACTCCCATTTCCCCCTAAGAGCCAATGTTGAGAGTCTCCTGGATGACTGGACGGCAGAGTGTCCTGGTCAGACACCAGAAGGAGGGGAAGCCCACTTCTTGCAGCAGGAAAGACTGAGATGAGAAGGAAACAGAGACGACAGGAGATTCAGATGCACACCCTGATCTTCCACACGCTGGGCCTGAATCTCAGTGAGGAGGCAGGTGCGTTTTGTAGGGTGAGAGTGGTGCTGACGGCAGAGGGTAGAGGTGTTTCTCTCCACCTTCTTCACTGGTATTCTAGAAGGAGAGAGACCACTACTCAGGATGGCCCTGGGCCAAATAGGAGGTGGCCTCTTGGAATTGAGACAGCCAAGGGGGATGGTCAGACAGGGAGGGGCAGGCATGCACTCTGGAGCCTCTTTCAGCTCTTGGGTGCTGAAGGGAAGCCAGCAGTCCGGTCCTGCACACCCCACAGGGAGCTCATGGGAGATCCAAGAGCCACAGGCCAGCAGGAGGTTGCCATGGCGAGGGGCAAGCTCACTGAAGCAGAGGCTGTGAGGAAGACAGGCCTGGGGTGAGATGGACAGTGGGCCAAAGGCCCAGCAGGGGATGGATGCTGCCCTCAGGGCCAAGGGAAAATGGACTACGAGTGTGTCCACTGCAGACTCCAACGCAGATGCCCAAGGAATGCCCTGCAAGGGGACACCAGCCACCCCTCAGTGGACAGCAGCCAGGACACGTCTGAGGACCGGCCAGAGGTCTCCCTCCTGCTGACACCCCAGGTCAGGTAAGCCCTGCTGTCTGCATCTCCAGGTGCCATTCCACAAAGAATCGGAAGAGGAGGAGCTCTGAACAACGACCCTTGGGAGTCACTCAAGCAGAAGCCAAATTAGCTCAAAGAGGCTTGAGTCTTAACCTCACAAGACTGTCTAACTTACTGAACCAGACTGGCTCTACTGCATGGAGCTCCATGTATTTCATCACTGTGACCCGTCAAGGTGGGGCTCCTGAATGAGATCACATCAGCCTTAGAGAAAATAATCTGTATCTCCTTACACTCTATTATACACAAAATAAACAAAGACCTACTGTATAGCACAGGGGAGAAAGCAATGGCACCCCACTCCAGCACTCTTGCCTGGAAAGTCCCATGGACAGAGGAGCCTGGTGGGCTGCAGTCCATGGGGTTGCTAGGAGTAGGACATGACTGAGTGACTTCCCTTTCACTTTTCACTTTCATGCATTGGAGAAGGAAATAGCAACCCCACTCCAGTGTTCTTGCCTGGAGAATCCCAGGGACGGCGGAGCCTGGTGGGCTGCAGTCCATGGAGTCGCTAGGGGTCAGATACGACTGAGTGACTTCACTTTCACTTTTCACTTTCATGCATTGGAGGAGGAAATGGCAACCCCATTCCAGTGTTCTTGCCTGGAGAATCCCAGGGACGGCGGAGCCTGGTGGGCTGCCGTCTATGGGGTCGCACAGAGTCGGACACGACTGAAGCAACTTAGCAGCAGCAACTGTATAGCACAGGAAACTATATTCAATATCTTGTAATAACATATAATGGAAAAGAATTTGAAACAGCATATATATTCTGTGCCCCACATGAATGGTGTCCCCTGGAGTTATGCACGCAGGGGCAGGGGTGCCTGCAGGTCCCTTCACAATGAAGAAGAGGCCGCAGAAGCAGGAGGTGGAGTGAGAGGTCCCATCACCACGAGGCCAGGCTTGAGCACACAAGACAACCAGGGCATCTCGTGTACATGTAGCTCTGAAACGTCGTCCCAGGCTTCTGGTGCCTGGGCTTGTGGCTGCTCTGCGATCTAGGGAGTCAGCCTGCTGGCCACTCTCTTGTCTTCCATTAGTAACGGTCAACAGAGAGAGTCTTTCTACCAACAGAGATCCCACTCAAGCAATGCAGAGGGACAACGTTGGGCCTTTCTTGGGCAGCTGCCCTCAGCCACTCTAGCCCCCAGTCTACACAGGCAAGTGTCTACACTGGCAAGTGGAAGTGTCTCATCCCTGGCAGCTCAAGAGAAGGGACTCTTCTTGAACAGGCATGTCAGGACTTTCTCTGCGGTGGTTGCTGGTGTCAAGAGGCTAGGGATATGGCTGATTCATGTCGATGTATGGCAGAAACCATTACAATACTGTAAAATGATTATACTCCAATTAAATATAAAATTAAATTAGAAAATAAAATAACACACACACACACACACACAGAGGCCAGTGAATTGGCTCCAGCGGGTCTCTGCCCACACTGTCCCTGGGAACTCGGCCTTCCTGTGCACTTGTGGTGTTTCCTGGCTGCAGGTCCCAGGGGGCACTCAGTGTACACTTTGTGGTCGGATCTGTCCTCTTTACATGTAAAAAGAAGATGCGAGAAGGCTGTAAACTGGGCCCACACGCCAGCTTTGCAGGTTGGAAAGAGCAGGCCTCTAAAATCAGACAGACCTGTGTTTAAATCCAAGTACCACCACTTACTTAAATAAGCAGGGTGACAATACCCAGACTTGACATACTCTTTTCCCAATTTGGAACAGTTGGTTGTTCCACGCCTGGTACTAACTATTGCTTCTTGTCCTGCATATAGGTTTCTCAGGAGACAGGTAAGGTGGTCTGGTATTACCACCTTTTTAAGAATTTCCCACAGTTTGCTGTGATCCACACAGTCAAAGGCTTTCAGATAGTCAATGAAGCAGAAGTAGATGGATATATATGTATTTTTGCTTTTTCTATGATCTAATGGATATTGGCAATTTGATCTCTGGTTCCTCTGCCTTTTCTAAATCCAGCTTGTACATCTTGCGCAAATTGGGAAAGGAGTACATCAAGGCTGTATATTGTCAGCCTGCTGATTTAACTTATATGCAGAGTACCCCACACAGAATGCCAGGGTGGATGACTCACAAGTTGGAATCAAGATTGCCAGGAGAAATATCAGCAATCTCAGATATGCAGATGATACCACTCTAATGGCAGAAAGTGAAGAGGAACTAAAGATGAAGGTGGAAAAGGAGAGTGAAAAAGCTAGTTTAAAACTCAGCATTCAAAAGGCTAACTAAGATCACGGCATCCAGTCCCATCACTTCGTGGCAAATAGACAGGGAAAAAGTGGAAACAGTGACAGACTTTATTTTCTTGGGCTCCAAAATCACTATAGACAGTGACTGCAGCCATGAAATTAAGAGATGTTTGATCCTTGGAAGAAAAGCTATGGCAAACCTAGACAGTGTATTAAAAAGGAGAGACATCACTTTGCCAACGAAGGCCTGTATAGTCAAAGCTATTGTTTTTCCAGTAGTCATGTATGGATATAAGAATTGGACCATAAAGAAGGGTGAGCACCAAAGAATTGATGTTTTTGACCTGTGGTGCTGGTGAAGACTCTTGAGAGCCTCTTGGACTGCAAGGAGATCAAATCAGTCAATCCTAAAGGAAATCAGTCCTGAATGTTCACGGGAAGCACTGATGCTTAGGCTGAACCTCCAAAACTTTGGCCACCTGATAGAAAGAGCTGACTTATTGGAAAAGACCCTGATGCTGGGAAAGATTGAAGGCAAGACGAGAAGGGGGTGGCAGAGGATGAGATGGTTGGGTGACATCACTGACTCACTGGACATGAGTTTTTGAGCAAACTCTGGGAGACAGTGAAGGATAGAGAAGCCTGGTGTGCTGCAGTCCATGCAGTTACAAAGAGCTGGACACGACCCAACAGCTTAACAACAATCACCACCACTTACTAGGCATGCACCACACTTTGGACAAGTTCCTTAGCTTTTCGGAATTTGCATTCTCATCTGTAAAACTGGAGGAAAACAATGCCTACCCCTCTGGGCTGCTTCCATCCTCTTGGTCTCCCTCGAGTGTCCTGCACATGGGGTCAATAGCCAATTGCTGGGTAAGTGACTGGATTTTCGGGGTTGGAGGGAGGGAGTCAAGCATAACTTTAGAACTGTTCCATGACTCTGCCATCTGGGTATTCCCTGAGAGCACTGGAACAAGTGCCTGGAAAAGGGCGTTGTGGCAGATGCTCCTGACTGGGTACATGCCAGCCATCCCCATCCCTTCACACCACAGCTAGAGTGTGGCCCCACACCCGCCACAACTAGGGAGAAGCCCGCGCAGCAAGGAAGACCCGGCGAAACCAAAAGTAAAATTCGTTAGTAAATGAATTCCTTTAAAAAACCAAGAAGGACAGTCGGATGCCCTGCCAGAGGCATCCCCGACAGCCCTGTTTTGTCACCGCGCTGCCGTTCTGTTGAAAGGGAAAGACGGGGTGCTGGCGGTTTTGCTCATTACCCCTCTGGGCCCTGTGCCAGATGTTTTACATACATAGCCTCATTTTCATCTCTACCCTCCTTCCTCATGGTTTCTGTAGTAATGACAGCATTCAGTGAAATAAAGAAAATGGGCGGGGAGAGGGATGGTAGGGGAAATTTTCTTGCAAGCTTCCACAGTGTTGCTGGATGGGAAAGTGCTGTGTGGGTGGTGGTGTAGCAATGGGCAGTATGAGTCTGATGACCACTTTTTTCCCCCAGTGGTCGTCATTATTACCCCCTGAGTTGTGCAACTTTTCCTGCAAGTGCACAAGAGGCAGAGGTATCAGCCCACCCCAAGAAACTCCGCTGAGAGAGGAGAGAAAACCTGGAAAGGGAATGGAGGGGCCGTGGTTTCCTTTGCCCTCTGGCAAAGATGGGTCTGCCAGGCCTGGATGAGGCTTCTTCATAATCTCTAGAGCACTGGGACAAGTGCCTGGAAAAGGGCGTTGTGGCAGATGCTCCTGACTGGGTACATGCCAGCCATCCCCATCCCTTTCCACCCACTTCACTACAGAAGGAACACTCACTGTTCTAGCATCCCTCACACTTAGGAGATACCCTATCACCCAGTTCAGGGGGGACTCTTGGGAAAGGTTTTTTTTAACTCCTTAATCGAATGAGAGACATAAAAGCTCTTTCTTACCAAACTGGGGGGTAGAGCGTCTGAAACGTGGAGACCTCATGGAGGCAGGTCACAGGTAATGACAAATCCGGAGACAGCTGCTACCCTCACCCTTTCTGCTACATCTTTATCAATTGGGATGCATTTGACTGTAACTAACAAGAGCAGTCAATCAAGAATGACTCAAGCTCTAGACATAGGCACAGTTTACTGAACAAGAGGTCTGGAGAGAGGAGGTCTAGGGTTGGTTTTGTGGTTCAGCTTAGTCGTGCATGGATGTGAGAGTTGGACTGTGAAGAAGGCTGAGTGCCGAAGAATTGATGCTTTTGAACTGTGGTGTTGGAGAAGACTCTTGAGAGTCCCTTGGCCTGCAAGGAGATCCAACCAGTCCATTCTAAAGGAGATCAGTCCTGGGTGTTCTTTGGAAGGAATGATGCTAAAGCTGAAACTCCAGTACTTTGGCCACCTCATGCGAAGAGTTGACTCATTGGAAAAGACCTTGATGCTGGGAGGGATTGGGGGCAGGAGGAAAAGGGGATGACCGAGGATGAGATGGCTGAATGGCATCACCGACTCGATGGACATGAGTCTGAGTGAACTCCAGGAGTTGGTGATGGACAGGGAGGCCTGGCGTGCTGCGATTCATGGGGTCGCAAAGAGTCGGACACGACTGAGCGACTGTACTGAACTGAGTGTCATTAAGTGAAGAAGGAAATGGCCACCCACTCCAGTATTCTTGCCTGGAGAATTCCATGGACAGAGGAGCCTGGCAGGCTGTAGTCCCTAGGGTCACAAAGAATTGGACACAACTGAGCGACTATCACTCACTAACTCAGTGTCTTTAAGAACCCAGGTTTTTTCTATCCTTCTTGTCTCCCTCTTTATCATGTTAGCTTTTGATCAGGGGCTCATCACCTCATGGGCCCACGAAGGCTGCCTCAGCTCCCGGCATTATATTCCCAAATGCTAACAAAGCCTAGAAGCAGTATATCAGCCAGTTTGGTAAGAAAGAGCTTTTATGTCTCTCATTCGATTAAGGAGTTAAAAAAAACCTTTCCCAAGAGTCCCCCCTGAACTGGGTGATAGGGTATCTCCTAAGTGTGAGGGATGCTAGAACAGTGAGTGTCCCTTCTGTAGTGAAGTGGGTGGAAAGGGATGGGGATGGCTGGCATGTACCCAGTCAGGAGCATCTGCCACAACGCCCTTTTCCAGGCACTTGTTCCAGTGCTCTCAGGGAATACCCAGATGGCAGAGTCATGGAACAGTTCTAAAGTTATGCTTGACTCCCTCCCTCCAACCCCGAAAATCCAGTCACTTACCCAGCAATTGGCTATTGACCCCATGTGCAGGACACTCGAGGGAGACCAAGAGGATGGAAGCAGCCCAGAGGGGTAGGCATTGTTTTCCTCCAGTTTTACAGATGAGAATGCAAATTCCGAAAAGCTAAGGAACTTGTCCAAAGTGTGGTGCATGCCTAGTAAGTGGTGGTGATTGTTGTTAAGCTGTTGGGTCGTGTCCAGCTCTTTGTAACTGCATGGACTGCAGCACACCAGGCTTCTCTATCCTTCACTGTCTCCCAGAGTTTGCTCAAAAACTCATGTCCAGTGAGTCAGTGATGTCACCCAACCATCTCATCCTCTGCCACCCCCTTCTCGTCTTGCCTTCAATCTTTCCCAGCATCAGGGTCTTTTCCAATAAGTCAGCTCTTTCTATCAGGTGGCCAAAGTTTTGGAGGTTCAGCCTAAGCATCAGTGCTTCCCGTGAACATTCAGGACTGATTTCCTTTAGGATTGACTGATTTGATCTCCTTGCAGTCCAAGAGGCTCTCAAGAGTCTTCACCAGCACCACAGGTCAAAAACATCAATTCTTTGGTGCTCACCCTTCTTTATGGTCCAATTCTTATATCCATACATGACTACTGGAAAAACAATAGCTTTGACTATACAGGCCTTCGTTGGCAAAGTGATGTCTCTCCTTTTTAATACACTGTCTAGGTTTGCCATAGCTTTTCTTCCAAGGATCAAACATCTCTTAATTTCATGGCTGCAGTCACTGTCTATAGTGATTTTGGAGCCCGAGAAAATAAAGTCTGTCACTGTTTCCACTTTTTCCCTGTCTATTTGCCACGAAGTGATGGGACTGGATGCCGTGATCTTAGTTAGCCTTTTGAATGCTGAGTTTTAAACTAGCTTTTTCACTCTCCTTTTCCACCTTCATCTTTAGTTCCTCTTCACTTTCTGCCATTAGAGTGGTATCATCTGCATATCTGAGATTGCTGATATTTCTCCTGGCAATCTTGATTCCAACTTGTGAGTCATCCACCCTGGCATTCTGTGTGGGGTACTCTGCATATAAGTTAAATAAGCAGGCTGACAATATACAGCCTTGATGTACTCCTTTCCCAATTTGCGCAAGATGTACAAGCTGAATTTAGAAAAGGCAGAGGAACCAGAGATCAAATTGCCAATATCCGTTGGATCATAGAAAAAGCAAAAAAAATATATATATCCATCTACTTCTGCTTCATTGACTATCCAAAAGCCTTTGACTGTGTAGATCACAGCAAACTGTGGGAAATTCTTAAAAAGGTGGTAATACCAGACCACCTTACCTGTCTCCTGAGAAACCTATATGCAGGGCAAGAAGCAATAGTACCAGGCATGGAACAACCAACTGTTCCAAATTGGGAAAAGAGTATGTCAAGTCTGGGTATTGTCACCCTGCTTATTTAAGTAAGTGGTGGTACTTGGATTTAAACATAGGTCTGTCTGATTTTAGAGGCCTGCTCTTTCCAACCTGCAAAGCTGGCGTGTGGGCCCAGCTTACAGCCTTCTCGCATCTTCTTTTTACATGTAAAGAGGACAGATCCGACCATGAAGTGTACACTGAGTGCCCCCTGGGACCTGCAGCCAGGAAACACTGCAAGTGCACAGGAAGGCCGAGTTCCCACGGACAGTGTGGGCAGAGACCCGCTGGAGCCAATTCACTGGCCTCTGTGTGTGTGTGTGTGTTATTTTATTTCCTAATTTAATTTTATATTTAATTGGAGTATAATCATTTTACAGTATTGTAATGGTTTCTGCCATACATCGACATGAATCAGCCATATCCCTAGCCTCTTGACACCAGCAACCGCTGCAGAGAAAGTCCTGACATGCCTGTTCAAGAAGAGTCCCTTCTCTTGAGCTGCCAGGGACGAGACACTTCCACTTGCCAGTGTAGACACTTGCCAGTGTAGACACTTGCCAGTGTAGACTGGGGGTAGAGTGGCTGAGGGCAGCTGCCCAGGAAAGGCCCGACGTTGTCCCTCTCCATTGCTTGAGTGGGATCTCTGTTGGCAGAAAGACTCTCTCTGTTGACCGTTACTAATGGAAGACAAGAGAGTGGCCAGCAGGCTGACTCCCTAGATCGCAGAGCAGCCACAAGCCCAGGCACCAGAAGCCTGGGACGACATATCAGAGCTACACGTACACGGGATGCCCCTGGTTGTCTTGTGTGCCCAAGCCTGGCCTCTGGTGATGGGATCTCTCTCACTCCACCTCCTGCTTCTGTGGCCTCTTCTTCATTGTGAAGGGACTCGCAGGCACCCCTGTCCCGCGTGCATAACTCCAGGGGACACCATTCATGTGGTGCACAGAATATATATGCTGTTTCAAATTCTTTTCCATTATATGTTTTTACAAGATATTGAATATAGTTTCCTGTGCTATACAGTTGCTGCTGCTAAGTCGCTTCAGTCGTGTCCGACTCTGTGCGACCCCATAGACAGCAGCCCACCAGGCTCCGCCGTCCCTGGGATTCTCCAGGCAAGAACACTGGAGTGGGTTGCCATTTCCTTCTCCAATGCATGAAAATGAAAAGTGAAAGTGAAGTCGTTCAGTCGTGTCCAACTCCTAGTGACCCCATGGACTGCAGCCCACCAGGCTCCTCCGTCCATGGGATTTTCCAGGCAAGAGTGCTGGAGTGGGGTGCCATTGCTTTCTCCCCTGTGCTATACAGTAGGTCTTTGTTTATTTTGTGTATAATAGAGTGTAAGGAGATACAGATTATTTTCTCTAAGGCTGGTCTGATCTCATTCAGGAGCCCCACCTTGATGGGTCACAGTGATGAAATACGTGGAGCTCCATGCAGTAGAGCCAGTCTGGTTCAGTAGCTTAGACAGTCTTGTGAGGTTAAGACTCAGCCTCCGAGCTAATTTGGCTTCTGCTTGAGTGACTCCCAAGGGTCGTTGTTCAGAGCTCCTCCTCTCCTGACTCTTGTGGAATGGCACCTGGAGATTGTCTGATCTCATTCAGGAGCCCCACCTTGATGGGTCACAGTGATGAAATACGTGGAGCTCCATGCAGTAGAGCCAGTCTGGTTCAGTAGCTTAGACAGTCTTGTGAGGTTAAGACTCAGCCTCCGAGCTAATTTGGCTTCTGCTTGAGTGACTCCCAAGGGTCGTTGTTCAGAGCTCCTCCTCTCCTGACTCTTGTGGAATGGCACCTGGAGATGCAGACAGCAGGGCTTACCTGACCTGGGCTGTCAGCGGGAGGGGGACCTCTGGCCGGTCCTCAGACGTGTCCTGGCTGCTGTCCACTGAGGGGTGGCTGGTGTCCCCTTGCAGTGGGCTTCTCCCTAGTTGTGGCGGGTGTGGGGCCACACTCTAGTTGTGGTGTGCGGGCTTCTCCCTAGTTGTGGCGGGTGTGGGGCCACACTCTCCTTGTGGTGTGCGGGCTTCTCCCTAGTTGTGGCGGGTGTGGGGCCACACTCTAGTTGTGGTGTGAGGGCTTCTCTCTAGTTGTGGCGGGTGTGGGGCCACACTCCATTTGTGATGCGTGGGCTTCTCTCTGTGGCGGCTACACTGGTTGTGCAGCTCTCTAGGGCACAGGGGCTCAGAAGTTGCAGCTCCCAGGCTCTAAAGCCCAGGCTCAACAGTTGTGATTCGTGGGCCCAGCTGTTCCATGGCGTGTGGGAGCTTCCCAGATCAGGGATTGACCCCGTGTCTCCTGCACTGGCAGGTGGCTTCCCGTCCACTGTACCACCAGGGGAGTCTGGGTTCTTGGTTTTTGAAGTGCTTTCTCCTTTCTCTCGTGGTATTCACACGTACACTCACCCAAGCTCCTGACTCCCCAGTGAGTTGGGGTCACAGCCACAGGGTCAGGGTTCTCAATTAGCCTTTTCTTCAGCCCCATCCCAAAGTGCTGGATCTGGTCCCCACCGAGGCTGCTCCTGGTGCTGGCCATCCTATGGGCCCCCATCCACTTCATGAGCACAACACAGAGCCCGTGAAGTTGTTGGGTGCTCAGCGTTTTCTCATACATCTCTGCATCTCAGTCCTGGCCCAAGGTTGGGTTCTTTGCTCCAGGCCTCCCTGGTCACCATGGAAATCAAAGCTGAGGCTTCCTGAGTGCCAACCTACTGGCCGCATCTGGCCTCTGCAGCGTCACCCCTGCAGGTACAGTCTCTTTATTGACCCCATTATGGGAGTCAGACCACCCCCGTCTGTACGGTGCTTTGAGGAGAACAGACAAAGGGGCCCTTCCTCTCGGCAGACGCAGCTCCAGGCCAGAGCCCCCTGCTCCCTGGGCAGAACTCAGGCTGGATCACAGCCCCACCTGCTTCTCGGCCAGGTGCCCTTGTGCAGGGCACAGCTCACACCACTCTCCATGGCGGCCATGCATGGAGCTTTTCCAATTACCCTCCTGTGTTTCTGACCTAAATGCTATTCTCGAAACCGATAACTCTAGAACTTTTGACATGGAGCATTGACAGAACACCAAGACCTGCCTAGTACCCCCTAGCACAATCCCAAGGCTCACCCAGCACTCCCTGGAGGGCTCACCTCCTGAGCGCCTCTCTGCTAACACAAATTGAACTAAAAGCACCTCTGCCACCTAGTTCCAATTCATTCCTCCCTGTCCCACCTGGAGGAGAATCACACAGCTGTCCCTGGAGACACAGAGGTCCCTTCCTCCTGTGTTAGCATCCCACCCTGGTTAGAAGTCTTCCTCTACCATTAACCAGCTACTGTCACGGACCAGTTGCTTTACTTCTCAGGGCTCTGTTTGCAGGGCAAGTGGAGATAACAGTGGTGCTTCCTCATGGGTTAAATATGAGGATTAAGTGAGAAAATGCAGGTAAATTGCTGACAACATCTGACACATACTATGCGATTCCATACATGCAGCTACTGAAAAATCCTTTGACTCCGCAGTTCCTACTTCTTTGTCTGTGACATGGGTAAAGCGATATGTTGCAAGTTCTAATGCTTTTGACAATATGTAGGATTCACTGTGTGTTAGGTACTGCAGTTATAATTTCACAATATCCACTTACGTCAATCTCACAGCACTCCAATGAGGCAGGTGCTATATCTTCTTGCAGGAGAGGAAACGGAGGCACAGTCACTTGCCCAAGGTCACCTTGGGAAGCGGTAGAACGGGGATTCAAACCGAGGCCTTCCAGCTCCACTGGGTGTATGCTTAACAAGTAAGCTGTGGGGCCTCGGTGGCTATTGTGAGAACTAAATGAGATAATGCATGCGAAGTGCTTGGCACGGAGAAGCCACTCAATACACGGTCATTATGCTAATGAGGCATTACTCTTGAATGTTCATCATCATTATTACTAATATATGCAAAGTGCCCACCCAAATCAAGCTGCCTTTTCATCTTTCTCCCTCCCTCCAGCACTGAGGCTGCTGTGTTTTGGTGGTGGATGGGATTCCTGGCACTCTTTGTAGAGGGTTCCTGCTGGGTTTCCAGTTTGGGGGCAGGGAGAGATTTGGGGTACAAAGGAGAGGGTGAATAAACTCCCTCGGAGTAGAGCCTCATCGAGCTAGTGATACCTCAGACACACACCAAATCAAGTTGGTCCAACAGGGGGACGCTGGGAGGTGGGGATAAGTAGGGGGGAACTGGGGGTCTGTGGGATGTGGAAGCAGATGGAGGGAGACCAAGCTGCCCCTGCAAGATCCAACTCAGCAAACAATAACTGAGACACCCAAGACCATCTCCGAGGCCCCGTGCAAATGCCCCTCCCTCCAGGAAGCCTCTCTAGATCTCCCAGCTGAATCAACGTCTTCCTTCCCTCTGCTCCAATGATACCTTTTTTTTTTTAACTGTACCATGTGGCACTTGGGGTCTTAGGTCCCTGACCAGGGAGTGAATTCATGCCCCCTGCATTGGGAGTGTGTAGTTTTAATCACTGGACCACCAGGGAAGTCCCTGATCCTCTAATACTTTACATTTCTAGCCCAACCCCACCCATATAATGCCTACTTTGTTTTAGATTCCCAGCACAAAGAAGCCAAATGTCTCTGACTACAGGCTTCTGGAGAGCAGGGACCAGGTCTGTCATATCTGTATCTCCCGTAGGGCCTTTCATACAGCAGAGGTTTAACGAGGGCTTGTTAACTGAATGGTGAATGAATACGACACCTCCGCCCGCTTGGGGCCTCTGTCTTCTGTGGACTCATCACTGCAGAGCAACTGTGTGGTTGGGGAGACTCTGAGTTGGCCTGAGAGGTGAGCAACATGCGGGCCCAGTGGACGTGGGGGGACGTGGGTGATGACGGCCTCGGTTTCCACCACCAAGGCTGGGCCTCACCAGAGGAGGGCAGTGTCCCCAGGTCACCCTTCCTTCCCTGCCTTGGCTCTGCCCAGTGCCCAGCCACCCCTGAGCCACCCCTTCAGGCGGCAGGGTCTGTCCAGGGCCCCTCCCTCCTGCACACTTCCTGCTCACATCATCCCATCCCACCCAAAGTCAAAGGCCAGACCAGACCAGCCCCTCTCACCAAAGCATCACTCTGGGTCTCCCCTCCCACGAACTGTGCTGCAGCCAGACTCACCTCCTCCCGGGCTCGTGGTTACTTTCTCTTTCCACCCCCGAAATGGCCCAAGGGGACTCCTGTCCTCTTCTCTCTGTGTCCTGGGGTGCCACCAGTCCCACCTCTGCCACACAGCTCCAGTGCCCTCGCCACCAACATGTTCTTCCCTGCTAGGATCCTTCCATACTTTGGGTCCCTTCACAGGGATTCCAGGCACACAGAGTAAGGTGCCCCACCCTGATGTATTGCTTTTCCTATGTTCAGATCTTGCCTCTGAATTTTCTGAGGATTAGAATGGTGCCTTAGTCATCTCCAAATCTCCCTTACGAAACCCACACAGAGAAAAAATAATAATGAATTCACAAAATAAAAACAAAACAAATAAGCAAGCAAAAATAAAAATTAATAATAAGTAGTGGAACAAATAACATTCAGGCACTGTTAGAAGCAATTTACGTGTATTAACTAAGTCCTGATTATCTTTCTTAGGCTGACATTATCATACCCATTGTGCAGATGCAGGAATGGAGGCAGAGAGAAGGTAAGTAGCTTGCTAAGCAGGCATGAAATTAAAAGATGCTTGCTCCTTCGAAGAAAAGTTATGACCAACCTAGACAGCTTATTAAAAAGCAGAGACATTACTTTGCCAACAAAGGTCCATCTAGTCAAATCTATGGTTTTTCCCAGTAGTCATGTATGGATGTGAGAGCTGGACTATAAAGAAAGCTGAGCGCCAAAGAATTGATCCTTTGAACTGTGGTGTTGGAGAAGACTCTTGAGAGTCCCTTGGCCTGCAAGGAGATCCAACCAGTGGATCCTAAAGGAAATCAGTCCTGAATATTCATTGGAAGGACTGATACTGAAGCTGAAACTCCAATACTTTGGCCACCTGATGCAAAGAACTAACTCATTTGAAAAGACTCTGATGCTGGGAAAGATTGAAGGCAGGAGGAGAAGGGGACGACAGAGGATGAGATGGTTAGATAACATCATTGACTCAATGGACAAGAGTTTGAGTAAGCTCTGGGAGTTGGTGATGGACAGGGAGGTCTGGTGTGCTGCAGTCCACGGGGTCTCAAAGAGTCAGACACAACTGAGCGACTGAACTGAACTGAAGGTCCCACAGTCTGCAGTGATGGGACTGGAGGTTGGACCCAGGAGTCTGGTTCCAGGGCTGATGCTCAGAGCCCTCATGGCTCTCATCAGTAATTGCTAAGGGGCTCAGTGATTCGGTCCTCTTAGCTGATCTGTAACTTCCCCAGCAACACTGGCAGCTGAGGGGCTAGGGCTATGGCCCCAGCCTCTGGTCATACCTCCAGGCCACTATTTCTAAAGCCGTAGTTCTCAGCTCTTGTAGCGCCTTAAATTCACCTGGGAAGGTCTCTTTTCATAAGTACTGATGCCTGGGCCATCCCAGCCAAGGAGACAGAAGGTTGATGAGGGGGTCTGGGCATCTGTATTTTTAAGAGCCCCGCTCAGTGACATCTAAGAGCCGCTGCTCTGAAAGTGGTGATTGCCATGGGGACCCCGGCTCGATCTTGCTATCTCATCCCCTCACTCAAAAGCCGGCAGTCCTGCATGTTATCGTCCAGGCTGCTGTTTTCTTTCTGTCCATATCACTGCTCCCCAGAGGGCCCAGGGGAGGCGAAAGAGCAAATCTCAACCTCGTCATGGCACCAGGCTCCCCTGCATGCAGCCACAGAAGGCTTTGGGATGGAAAGAATCTGGAGTAGTCTCAAGAGCTTTTTTCACTTTCTCTCTGTCCTTAAGGCATAATGACATAATTCAAACCCCCTAGGGACTGGTGCTATTTTTCCATCATTTACATGTTTGTGCCATTCGGTCTTCATCCTTCCTAGGAACTGGCTTTGATGGTTTCACTTGTAGGGGCCCTTGTGTTCCTTTGATCTGCCGAGCATATCAGGCAGAGGGCTCCAGAGCCCCGGACCTCCCGGGGGAAGGGCTGAGCTGCCAGAAATGAGGCCACAGTTTGTCCTCCAAAGGGTGCAGCCAGACTTCCAGGACAATGGCCACTGAAGCCTTTGATAGAGTATGCTCTAAGAATAAAACAATCCAGGGGCAGTGCCAACTTCCTGGTTTGAAAATATAGCATCTAAGGGTCAAGTCCATGAAAAGAATGGATTGTGAATCAACCCCTGTGCCCAAAGCACCTGCCCAGACCTGCTGACCTGCCACGCTTTGCAGGGTCCAGCCTCTTCCATGCCACACCTCCCCACCGGTGCTGATTCTTCCAATGGCCTGTCCCTCCTGGTGGCAAACTCTTACTCATTCAAGGTCACCTCATCTGGGGAGCCTTTCACTTAGTCTCAGGGACTAGGTACAGTATTGTCTTCTCGAAACACCTTTTTACATGGCTCATGGAGCCCTTACCCCAGGGTGCAGCGTCTACTCTTGTGGGTCTACAACTCTGGTTTCCCCCACGAGTATAGGACCTCGGGGCAAGAGTCCTTCCTCTCTGCATCCCTAGTACTTAGCACAGCACTAGCTATGGGCCACAAGACAAGATCCACAGGCTCAATCTGGCCCGCAGATGTGAGGCTGGAGGGCCAGTACCATAAATCAAATGTTCTGAATTGGTTGCCAGCATTTAAAAAATCAGGATATTTCTCATAAAGATTCAGATTTCTTGATTTTTTGGAAATACCAGAAATCAGAAGATATGTCCCCTCTAGGCCCATATTTACATAGCTGCCTCTTCAGGAAGTAAGTGGGTTATCCCAGTCCTGCTCAAGTCACCTCCCTAATCATGGTTCTTGTCTGCATCTTGTTGACACTTGAACTCTGAGCCCTGGAAGAGGCATGCTGGAGGTAATTACAAAAATATTGCAGAAGAATGAACTACTTTGACTTTTGAAGCAGCCAGTTCAGAAAGATGTATATGCGAATCAAAGAAACAGCATTTCTTGCTAGACAGGATTTCTGGACAACAACTGGGGATAATTAAATTACCCCAGGAGGATCCTTGGAACCTTGGACTGCAAGGAGATCAAACCAGTCCATCCTAAAGGAAATCAACCCTGAATATTCACTGGAAAGACGGAAGCTGAAGTTAAAGTTCCAATACTTTGGCCACCTGATGCGAAGAACTGACTCATTGGAAAAGACCCTGATGCTGGGAAATATTGAAGGCAGGGGGAGAAGGGGATGACAGAAGAGGAGATGGTTAGATGGCATCACCGACTCGATGGACATGAGTTGCAGCAAACTCCAGGAGATAGTGAAGGCCAGGGAAGCCTAGCGTGCTGCAGTCCACGGGGCTGCAAAGAGTCAGACACAGCTTAGTGACTGAGCAACAAAAAGGAGGATACACTGTGGCACCCCCATACTATGGACCACTGCTAAGCTGCTAAGTCGCTTCAGTCGTGTCCGAGTCTGTGCGACCCCATAGACGGCAGCCCACCAGGCTCCCCTGCCCCTGGGATTCTCCAGGCAAGAACACTGGAGTGGGTTGCCATTTCCTTCTCCAATGCACCACTACTAAGCATGGACCACTACTTAGCAATAAAAAGGAGCAAGCTACTGACACACCCAAAGCCATGGATGAAGGTGTGAAACAAGCCAGACGCAGGCTTCCTGAGTGACTCCGTTTACAGGCAGACCTCATTGTACTGCATTTCGCAGATGCTGCAGTTTTTACAGATTGAAAGTCTGTGGCAACCCTGTAGCCAGTAAGTCTACTGGGACCAGTTTTCCAACAGCATTTGCTTACTTCATGTTTCTGTGTCCTGTTTTGGTAATTCTCACAGTATTTCAAATTTTTCTTTATTATTCTATTTGGTGATCTGCGATCAGTAATCTTTGATGTTACTATTGCAAGTTTTTTGTTTTTCTTTTTTAGAAACATTAACTATTTTTTATTTTTGGCTGTGCTGGGTCTTTGTTGCTGTGCACGGGTTTCCTCTAGTTGCAGTGAGCAGGGGCTACTCTCCAGCTTCAGTGTGAGGGCTTCTCATTGTGGTGGCTTCCCTTGATATGGAGCACAGGCTGTAAGGCACAAGCGAGGGCCTCAGCAGCTGCGGTGCATGGGCTTAGTTGCCCTGAGGCATGTGGGATCTTCCCGGACCAGGGATCGAACCTGTGTCCCCTGCACGGAAGGTGGATTCTTAATCACTAGACCACCAGAGAAGTCTCTGTATTTTTCAATCAAGGTATGTACACAAAGAGTCAGACATGACTAAAGTGACTTAGCATGCATGTACATTTTTTTTTAGACATAATGCTATTACACAGTATTAAGTACATATAAGCTACATTATAGTATAGACATAATTTTTGTAAGCACCTCCAAATTTTGTGACTTGCTTGATTGTGATATTTGTTTTATTACAGTGGCCTAGAACAGCAGTATCTCCAAGGTATGCAGGTATATGATATTCTGGAAAAGACAAAGTTATAAAGAAAGACAGGAAACAGATAAGTGGCAAGGCCTGGCGCTGGGAGAAGTTGACTGCAAAGGGGCAGACGGAACTTTGGGGGGTGGTAACAGCAATGTGCCTTATGATCATGACAGTGGTTACATACTGCACGCAGCTGCGGAAACACAGACTTCACACTAGACAGGACAGCTCTTACTGCATTTAAATTATACCTCAACAAGCCTGGCCTTTTTTTTTTTCCTTTTGAATCAACTTTATTTCGATATTATGCATAGACAATACAATGCATCCATTTTAAGCATACAGTTTGAAGAGTACTCCCCACAAATAAGAAACTGAACAATTCCACCATCCCAAAGAGTCCCCTGATTAGGTACCTTTGCAGTCAGGCCCCGCTCCACCTGCTGTTCTGGCCCACGGCAACCACTGGTCTGACTTTTGCTACTAATGGACTAGCTTTGCCTTTTCTAGAATTTCACATAGATGGAATAGAGTATCGACTTTGATATTTGGCTTTTTTCCAGGCAACATCAAGTTCTTTTGAGATTCACCCCTGTTGCTGCATGGATTAGGTTGTTCCTTTCTACTGCCAGGCAGAGCTCCAGTGAGGGGGCAGTGTCCATCCACCTGGTGCTGCAGACAGTAGGTTGTTTCCCATTTGAGGCTGTTGCAAATAAAGCTACTGGGAACGTGCCTATACCATTCTTTGTGTGGACAAACTTTTGGAGTCAGTACCTAGGAATAGAATTCCTAGGTCTTAGAATTAGAAGCCTGGCCTTAAAAACAAATTACTGAAAGAAGTTTTTGTCCTGGCCTCAGTGCAGAAAGTTGCATAAAAGAAAGCTTCCAGTTGAGAGATCCCAAACTCTGGTTGGTGGACAGAGCAGACCTGGGGCCCTTTGCCTGTGCAGTGATGTGCTCGCACACCCGCTGTCAGGAGCCTTAGTGTAGCCAGGAGAAAGGGGCCCTGGGAATGCTGCCACTTGTCCTGCAACGTCCCTGCTCTGGGCGGGTGCGACCTTCAACCACTAGCAATGGAGCTAAAAACAGACTCAGCCCCACCTAAGAGCCACTGAATTAGAATCTCTGAAGTCAGAGCCCAGCAACCTGCTGGTCTGATGTTTAGAAAGCCCCTCAGGTGAGTCCAATGTATAATATTTGATATACATCATATATTGGTTTTAGGTCCTATAGACAGTAGTTCCCAATATGAGTTCCAGGTTGGAGAAAATAGCGAACGGTGTCTTTCTAAGACATGGATGCTCTGAGCATCATCATTATTATGCTTGTTAGTAATTGTGGTCACTGTTGGGTCTAAAAGCTAGCCTCAGCAGTGTGCTTCCAGCTTACAGAGCACCCTGACACGGATGGCCTTGTCTAAGTCAGGCAGCTGGCTCGCTTGATTTATCCCCATTTTTTGGAGGAGAAAACAGAGAGAGAGGTTAAGTCGCTTGCCCAGATGGGGCAGGAGAAGAACCTGTGACCCTAGTGCTTTGAGTCCACTTCATCCTGTCCCTAAGGCTCAGAATCCTCCTTCCCACTGGAGGATGAACCCAGAAGGGTTGGGCAAAGAGGGAGGGATCAGAAGGGACTCACAGTCTGGCCAGGGAGGCAGACACATAAACCACAAGGCAGAGAACACTGCAGTCAGTGCTGGCATGGAAGACTGGACCAAGCACAATGGAGGGAGCGCGGAGGAGGGAGTGATATCAGCTGTCAATATCCCTGTTTGCATTCCCGGTGTCCAGGCTCAGGGCAGCAGCTGAGATCATGGCAATGGCAATGACAATGAGGAGTGGGCTGCTCAAGGGGTCAGTCTCCGATCTCATTCCAGGCACGTAGTACAAACCAGGATTACCCAGGAGTTGTGACCCAGCATGCAGTGATCACACTCACTGCTGCCTGCCTGTGTCTGCTGCTCCTGGGATCCTTAGGTGTCCGAGTGCCTGGATGCAGAAGCCATCAGGATCTCCAGAGCAAAGGGAGCTGAGGGCCGCCCTTGGCCTCTCGCACCAGGATGCCCACGATCTCTCCTGGACATTGTCCAAGAGGGACTCACTCACTTCTGTGGCTGTAGGAGGCGACAGGGTGGCACTGAGGAGGCTGGATAAACAAGGCTATGGGCAGGAGAGGCTGGAGGTTACTGCTGGCAGCCTGTACACGGCAGATACTGCCCAGATTCCCACGTGGCCTCCCAACAGTGCTGCCAGGCGCCCAAGGGCTCAGTCCAGCTGCTCAGTTCTTGCCCCAACCCTGCCACTCTGGCAAGTCTTCTAGAGGCACAGAGTGAAGGTGAAAAGGACGGAGCCATATCCTTGCTGTATGACCCTAAGCAAGCCACCTCAATTCTCTGGACCTCAGCTTTCTCATCTGTAAAGTGGGGATGACATTTATGGTGCTTACCTTACAGAGTTGATGTGAAGACTAGATTCAATAAAATATACAAAGCACCTCACACATTCCAGGCCTCTATAATTTCAGCTGTCACCACCACCACCACCATCCTCAGTTTTCCAGTTTGCAAAATGGGAATGATTCTAATCCCTGCCCTGCCAACCTCAGAGGGGTATTGTGAGATAAGGTAAAACTGTAAATTCCATGAAGACAGAGCCTGAGTTTGCTTTCTCCTCCAATGCATCCCTAGGATTTAGAACAGTGCCTGGTGTTAATAATATTTGCAAGAGTCTGATAGAGCTTAGTGATTGAACCACTGGTAATTTTAGGTGCTTAGCAAGTATGTATGAGTGAGTGAGTGAGTGAGTGAAGCCTGGGGATGTTTCTTGTGGCTCTGAAGGCACTCTACATGGGTGAGCTGCTTTTGTTTCTAATGAGTAGTCAGCAGTGTTCAATGACAGAACAGGTCCTGTTTGGAAGTGCTGAGTTCCCCATCACTGGAGGCAATTAAAGAAACTGGAAGGTCACTTGACTCAGGTGTCAGATATGGGACTCACACAGCATGTGGGTGACACCTCACGAGTCCTTTCTAACTTACACTTACACATCCCATCCATATCCTTCAGCCACCAACTGCCTTCTCTTGTCAATTCACACTTCAGTGAATGTAAAACCAGCCCTGGCATCACAGACTCCACTCAGACAGACAGCCTCAAACTATGCTCACGTCCACACACACCCCGCTTGACACACCCAGCCACTCACTGAGCAGTTGTCACCATCACCAGTGACGACGGCAGCAGCTGACGTACTGAATGCTCACTCAAAACCAGGCTTTGGCTAGGTCCTCCTCAGACTTGGTTTTGTTCAGTTCTCACTCCTAAGAGGAAGGGCTCCGTATCCCCATTCTGGAGGTCCCATGGGTTGGTGGGAGCTGTCTTGCTCAAAAGCCTGTCCTCTTGAGCCACCCTGCCTTCCTAACACAAATCAACAACCAAAGTAAAGTGAACTCAACCGGTTCTCACCCGGCTGCTTCCAGCCCAGCTGACATCCCAGCCTTGATGGCAGTCAAGTGAGCAGCACCCTGCCCACTGGGAAAGGCGGATCGTGAGGCCAAAGGCACAGTCTCACCTCAAGTGCATGTGTGCTGGTCTCCAGGCTCACGTGTGGAACCCCGGTCAATGGTGGACTCACGTGTGGAACCCCCGTCAGCAGTGGACTCCCGCTGGGGCATGAGCAACACAGGGACCCCAGCTTGTGAATGGTTCCAACCCACCTCTGTAAGTCGTCTCTACTCCTGCCTCCCTCACCCACATAACCCAGCCAAACCGGACACTCCCTCGGCACCTCTGGGCCTCTGCTCAGGCCTGGCCTCTTATCAGGAACGTCTTCTCCTCTCCTCCTGGCAACCCCCACTCTCCTGCTCGGCTAAGCCTCTCTGATCACTCCCTCCTCTGCGCTCCCTCCATGATGCTTGGTCCAATCTTCCATGCCAGCACTGACTGCAGTGTTCTCTGCTTTGTGGTTTATGTGTCTGCCTCCCTGGCCAGACTGTGAGTCCCTTGGGGTCGGGGCAGTGTCTGGTTCAATGTGCAAGTCCCTCTGAGCTCAGGGCCTGGCATGGCAAAGATGCCCAATCAACGCTGTAGTCTCATTACTCATGGCCGGGAAGGTCCCCACACAGGGCACAGGCAGGGTTTGCAATCATTATAGAGTAGAGAACACTCATGGCTGATGTCATCCATCCACAGAGAGCTGAGTAACAGGCCCTGTTAGCAAGCAGGCGAGGAGAACATCTGGGGCTCCTTTGGAAAGCGATAGATTCTGGGAAGTGGACCGTGCAGAATCGGGACGTACTGTTCACGCTGTTCCCAAGTGCAGCCCGGCTCACAGACCGCCTTGATTTCACCCGGCCGACTTTCTACCATTTGTTGGGGGATCTCATCACGGAAACTGGCTCCCTGCTCAACCCTGCCTGACACACACGGGGGCCAGTCTGGCAGTATTCGAACCCTGCTCAGGCCCATCCCGTTCTGGGCCTCAGTCTGCCCATCCGCAAAGCAGAAGAAACAATGACCCCTGCTATGTCTGCCTCATACAGCCAGGGAAAAGGGGATGGGGAGTAACAGACAGAAGGGACTTTGGAAATATAGAGAGATTCAAAAGCCAGAGGCAGGACCAAGTGAGGTTGGAGGAGGAAGACTCACTTCATTCCTGTGGTTTCATACATCCCACAGGACCCACAGGCAAGGTCCTTTCTGGGCCACGAATTTGTTACTTGTCAGATGGGGGTTCAAATGAATCACTGTTTTCCAAACTTCATAATTTGCATATCCTTGTCAACATGTCTTCACTATCTCTACAAGTCACCTGAAATATATTTATTTTTAAATTTTTTATAAATAAAAAATTTGACTTTCTAAAACTTAAATATCTAATTCAGTTGCATCCTAGGCAATTTTATCCATGACCAAACTGGGCTGTTCTGTTAGCTGCCTTTGTTTATAATACACATGAAATAAATACGTGACAATTAAACCAGACAATGTTCATTCAGGCCCCACTGAATGGTGGCCTGGGGTACAGGCCCCCTCTTGTACACCACTGGTGGTCCACCTCCATTCTTTAGGAAACAGAGGGACTTTCCTGGTGGTCCAGCGGTTAAGACTTCACTTTCCAATGCAGGGGGTCGTGGGATTGATCCCCGGGTTGGGGAAATAAGATCCCACATGCCTTGTAGTCAAAAAAAACCAAAACATAGAAAACAGAAGCAATATTGTAACAAATTCAATAAGAATCTTTAAATGGTCTACAAAAATAAAATTTAAAAAAACACAAAGAAAGGATCCTTCAGGCTTCTTCCAGCTCCAATTGTCCAAGGTTTACATCTATGTGACGCACCCACCTGGCACCCAGTCCTGGGACAGAAGCCCTCAGTTCAGTTCAGTTCAGTCGCTCAGTCGTGTCCGACTCTCCGCGACCCCATGAATCACAGCACGCCAGGCCTCCCTGTTCATCACCATCTCCTGGAGTTCACTCAGACTCACGTCCATCGAGTCCGTGATGCCATCCAGCCATCTCATCCTCGGTCGTCCCCTTCTCCTCCTGCCCCCAATCCCTCCCAGCATCAGAGTCTTTTCCAATGAGTCAACTCTTCGCATGAGGTGGCCAAAGTACTGGAGTTTCAGCTTTAGCATCATTCCTTCCAAAGAAATCCCAGGGCTGATCTCTTTTAGAATGGACTGGTTGGATCTCCTTGCAGTCCAAGGGACTCTCAAGAGTCTTCTCCAACACCACAGTTCAAAAGCATCAATTCTTCGGCACTCAGCTTTCTTCACAGTCCAACTCTCACATCCATACATGACCACTGGAAAAACCATAGCCTTGACTAGACGGACCTTTGTTGGCAAAGTAATGTCTCTGCTTTTCAATATGCTATCTAGGTTGGTCATAACTCTCCTTCCAAGGAGTAAGCGTCTTTTAATTTCATGGCTGCAATCACCATCTGCAGTGATTTTGGAGCCCCCCAAAATAAAGTCTGAGACTGCTTCCACTGTTTCCCCATCTATTTTCCATGAAGTGATGGGACCAGATGCCATGATCTTCGTTTTCTTAATGTTGAGCTTTAAGCCAAACTTTTCACTCTCCTCTTTCAATTTCATCAAGAGGCTTTTTAGTTCCTCTTCACTTTCTGCCATAATATCTTAACATGGTTCAAATGGATAAAATTGCCAATATATTCTATAACTATAAAAAAATCTATGCTATAACTGAATATATTCTGTAGTTAAATTCTATAACTTAAAATCAAATTAATAGATTTTTAATAGAGAAATTCTACATTTACTCTGCAGTATTTTTATCCCCATAAAATATGTTACAGCATATTTCAAGCATCAATTTAGCTATTATCTCACTTTCAAAATGCAGAAGTTGAAATTTAGACATTTCTGATGTTAGATAGTTAAGTGGTGGAGCAGAATAAAAACCAAAGTCTGTCTCCCTTTAGATTGTATGCTCTTAACTCCTCCATGTACTTAACCATTTACTTCAAGAACATGCTTTCTGATTCTTTGGTTTACTTCATTTGTCAACCAGCACAGCACTAAAATGTTGGTGATCTCTGAATTCTCTCTCTGTTTTAACAGTGTGTAGCTCTTATTCACTACTTACTGGGATTAAGAAATAGTTATTGTTTCAGCATTGCTGTAGACTAAGCTTGATACTATAGGACTGAATAGCCCCTTGAAAAGTACAACATCACCATGGTAGGATCACCATGGTAGGATGGTAGGATTTCTTTTTCCTGATGAAACACATGATACACAGTCAAAATGCATCATACTTTTCTTAGGCTATATTTATTGCATAAATATAGCTACAAAATAATTTTTCTTATTTCTACTTAACTTCCAAATATAAAATCATTTATATTTTTCCTCAAGAAAAAGGGCCAGCAATATATTATATATTAAATTTTATTAACAGGGACACATTAAATCAATGGTCAAGTTTTGGACATAGGCAATACTGGACCTTTTTGATAATTTCCTTTTAAAAATATTTCCCCTTGATATTTTTTCCATATCATGGAAATTTCAGTATGTACTTTCATTTTGAGATGGAAAATGGAGTAAAATGACAGCAATAATAAACAAAATACAGTTTTACACAAGGAGATGGGGGCATGGTATGAGCCAGTCAGAGACTCTGTCCAGTTCTTGAAAGAGCAACAGCAGATAAGACCCTGCCAAACTGACCATCTTAAAATATACATGTGAATTCTGTGTTCTCTTTATAACACAGTTATAACCATTTTAATATAAATGTACACTTTAAAATACTTTCTGTTAAATAGAACTAACAACCCAAAGGGATTCCCTGGTGATTCATATTGTGAAGAATCTGCCTGCAATGCAGGAGACCAGGGTTTGATCACTGGGTCAGGAAGATCCCCTGGAGCAGGAAATGGCAACCCACTGCAGTATTCTTGCCTGGAGAATTCCATGGACAGAGGAGCCTGGCGGACTACAGTCCATGGGGTGGCAAAGAGTCAGACACAACTGAGCGACTGACATACACACACACATGACAACTCAAATGTATGTGTCATATTATGCTGTGCTTTTTATCCCAGAACACTTGAGGTGCATTCCAATTTAAGAACTAGAGAACCAGGGTCAAGAACAGTTTTTCACATGCTTAATCTTGGTTTGCTAAATAATTTTTTATAGCGTCTGTTTCTTAGGACTGCGTAGCCTGGCTTCCTTTCCCTTTCATGTTTCTAAGAGATTCTTTGACAATAGTCCATTCTTTCCCCGTGACCTTTATCAATGTTGCATTTCCTGATTTAATTGCTTGCCATTTCGCATTCCAGGGTCTGTTTATTTTAATGTATTTGGTGGACTAATTTTTTTTTTTGTCTTACACCTGTCCCTTCTTTTTTCTGCCACAGCTAGTTTTTCCATTCTTGTCTAGTCTCTATTGCTAACTCTGAGCTTCACTGCTCTGTTGCTAATTAGCTCCTGGAACCGTAGGCTAGCCATTTATCATCTTATAGCATCATGATGCCCCTGGTAGATGCTATCTAGATTGCTCTTTGGTTTATTGCAGTATCCCCACAGTACAACTAACACAGAGGTATAGAGAGTGTAATAAGGCATGATGAAAGTGTAGAACTTCCTGGGAGAAACTACAAAGTAGTTAAAAGAGCATTCTTTATACTGGATACTAGCTATAACTTTTCATTTGGCTAAAATAAATCCATACACGGTTCCCTCAGTAGAGTGTTCGTGTTTCTCCCTCTCCAGTTCTAACTAGCTCCTTACCTGCAACACCTGTGCCAAAACAGGAAAAATATTGCAAGACAGTAGCATCATTTTTTAGATCTACTCTTTTGTTTGGTTTGATAGAAGACAGCTGGGGTCTCATATCTACTTTTGCTTTCAATTTGTTGTAATATCATACATCATATGGCCTCTGGAAAACTCCAGTGAACACTCATGAGAGAATAAAGACTGAAAGCATCAGATGATGTATTACTGTTATCATGGAAATAGATTGGGGTGAGGAGATCCCTGAAAAGGTCTCGGGGGTACATGAACGTGTACATGTGTGGTACATGATCACAGTTTGAGAACTGCTGATGGAGAGTATTTAAAACAGTGCCTGTCACAGAGTGAACCCAATTATACAAATTAGCTATTCTTATTAACTTTATTTCCAAAGTTAATGGACGTACCTAGCTTATATCAGTTCACATTTTCAGTTCCCCTTGTCTATATCAATTCGCCTATTTCCTTTGCTTCCCTGGATTCTCTGTTTTAGCCTCTTTTCAAAACTGGAGACTTTTTTATAAGCTGTTCTTTGTTGAACTTTGGTCACCCTTTGAGCAAAACATCTGTTATTTACTCATTCTGATAAATAAGCACCTTGCATTGCATTCCATTATCCTATCCCTGGGTACTCAAGAGAAGCTTGCCTTTCACCTGGGCTTCCAGCGAGGGTTAGAAACCCCAGATCATGAAGTAGGTCTTAATATGTCATCAGAACGAAAAACTGGAAGCACAAATAAGGAGCTACAGTGGACACAGATGAAGACATAAACTTTGCCCAGGACTGATATACTGACTCTATTGTCTGATACACAGGCTGAGAGGACCAGGTGGTTAAAAAATGGAGGAAGGAAATGGCAGAAAGGGAAAATAGGCAAGAAGAAATTGAAATGCTGACTATATAATGGAATAAGAGGAAATGAATAATAAAATTAATTATTCATGACCTAGGATTAGGCAAAGATTTCTTAGACATGACATCAAATGCATGATCCATAAAATTAAAATAAATTGGACTTCATTAAAAGAAATGAAGATTGGTCTGCAAAAGATGCTGTTAAGAGGGTAAAAAGGCCTCAGCAACTGGGAAAAGAAAATATCAGGCAAATTGCTTGCATATGGAATATCTATTGAGTTCTACCAGCTTAATGGTCAGAAACCAATTCAGTTAGAAAATAGATAAAGTAACTGAACAGACACTGCACCAGAGAAGATGTATGGATGGCAGATAAACACACGGAAAGATGTTCAACACTGCTTGCCTTTAGGGAAATGAAAATTAGAATCTCTATAAGCTATCACTACATACCTATCAGAATGTATAAAATAAAGAATACTAATAGTACTAACTGATGGTGAAGATGCAAAAAACTCTGCATCTCTCATACACTGCTGGTAAAAAACAAACAAAAAAAAGTATAGCCACTCTGGAAAAGAGTAAGGCAGTTTCCTAAAAACTTACCAATGTGACCTAGCGCTTTCCCCCTTCCCTTTCCTCTTCTACATCCTTCCTCTTTCCTTCCTCCCTCCTTCCTTTCCTTCCTCATCCTCTCTTCTTTTCTTCCTTCTACTCTCTTCTCCCTTCTTCTCTAATCAATTCATCCATTAGTTTTGGTTTGTTATATCTTGGACAGATACTTATCAAGTAATTCTAGCATATACTTTAAATAGATATCTATTCAGCATGTATCAGAAAGAGATTGGCTTCAAGTAACTGAACTATTCATTCATGTAAATGTAAGTCTAAATGGCAGATGACTTAAAATCAGCAAAAATTCAATGGCTTTAGCTTCATTTCTTTGTGGTCTTTGGTTTTCCCTTAGCTGCTTTCCTATGGCTTTGTAACCATACCTCATGATGCTGAGAGGAGGAAACAGAGTTGCTTAGATAAATTCTCTCAAATATGAGAAAAAACCCTTTCTAGAGGAACCCAGGAAATTCAGCCTTGGGTCTCAATGTTCTAGGACAAGTTATATACCCATTTCTCAATAAGTGCCTGCACAGGAAACTTCCAAGTTTGTACATCCTAAAACCAAACAATTTATTAAAATACACAAGACTATCTTGACTGCCTTAAGTTAATCAGAGTTCACCTCTGGATTGGTCAGTACCCAATCTGTATATTTACCAACGGTGGGCACAATTGATACAGATGTAGAGAAGAAAACCACAGTGTCAGCCGCACAACATGTATATCCTTTCCTGTGCACATTTTTAGAGGAAGCAAAGTCATTATACCAATCGTGTATTTTAGAAGATGATAAAAACATTTAAGCTTGCCCTACAAGCTGATATTAGTTCTATTAAAATACTATGTTTGCTTATATCCAGCCAAGAAAGTCAAATTAGAGAATGAATGTGAAACATTGAGCCATTTGTGACTATTGTAGTATCTATGCTACCCACCTCAGTTCAGTTCAGTTGCTCAGTTGTGTCTGATTTTTGCAATCCCATTGACTGCAGCATACCAGGCCTCTCTGTCCATCACCAACTCCCAGAGTTTACTTAAACTCATGTCTATTGAGTCAGTGATGCCATCCAACCATCTCACCCTCTGTCGTCCTCTTCTCCTCCCACCTTCAATCTTTCCCAGCACCAGGGTCTGTTCAGATGAGTCAATTCTCTGCATCAGGTGGCCAAAATATTGGAGTTTCAGCTTTAACATCAGTCCTCCCAATGAATATTCAGGACTGATTTATTTTAGGATGGACTGGTTGGCTTTCCTTGCAGACCAAAGGACTCTCAAGAGTCTTCTCCAACACCACAGTTCAAAAGCATCAGTTCTTTGGCACTCAGCTTTCTTTATGGTCCAACTCTCACATCCATACATGGCTACTGGAAAAACCATAGCCTTGACTAGCTGGACCTTTGTTGGCAAAGTAATGTCTCTGCTTTTTAATATGCTGTCTAGGTTGGTCATAACTTTTCTTCCAAGGGGTAAGGGTCTTTTAATTTCATGGCTACAGCCACCATCTGCAGTGATTTTGGAGCCCCGTAAAATAGTCAGCCACTGTTTCCACTGTTTCCCCATCTATTTGCCATGAAGTGATGGAACTAGATACCATGATCCACCTAGGTGGCATTTACTGTTTTTGACAATTGAGATGTCATCTTTGGTAATACGTATAATATCATTTTTTAGAGTTTTCTGGCTAAGATATTTATCTGTAGTCATTATATGATAATAAAAATTGCAATGAGGCTAATTTCTAATTCATTGGTTTCATTTTTCTTCAAATAATGATAAATATATTAAAAGAAAAATTTTGCCTAGATTTCAGTTCTGGTATAAAGTTTGACTAAAGACTTTTTTCCCTTCATTGACTATTCTTATTTAATGACCCAGGCCATCCTTGCTTTGTGATTCAGTGTTAAGACACAGATTTCCTATTGGGTAAGAAAACAAATCAAACAAAAGTAGACTTGAGACAGTGAGCTGGGTGAACAAACCTGTCTCCACTTGCAGTACCTTCTAGAAGATTAGCTATCTGACTTATCTTTTCAGCCTGTCTATTTTCCCCTGGATTTGGGCCAGTCTGAGTCTTTTAATATTCTCTTTGTCATGGTGTCTGGGGACTAGTGACAAAAGCTCTGCTCTCTAAAGATCCTTGCAGTAACTGTGCACACACACATACACAATAAATTGTGAATGAGACTTGATATAAGAATACATTTACAGCAGAAATTGTGATGGTCTTGGAGCTCCTCCAAGGGAATCGTGGAAATGAAATGGGATCTTTCTCCTTGTGACAGTCAACATTTTCAGCATGGTCACCTCCCCTCCCTGTAGCCATCTGTTCTCACCTTACCTCCTGATTGTCTCATTTTCCACTTTGGCATTACTTCTTCAGTCAGTCTCTCAACTCTGAAAAGAAAGACCATAAATCTAAATGAATAGCTTTTTATTTTTTATAGATTCCAGTATTATCTTCTATATTAGTGACTCATGGTATCAATATTTATTGAGTACTTCTATATACAAGGCTCTGGGAGGTATTTTAGAAAACATAAAAATGAGATATAAAATTTCAAAAAGCTTAGTTAGAAATAGCTTGATTCAGGCTTGAAAATAAGCACTATAGCCGCTCAGAGGAGTCAGTGTGAACACCTACATGGGGGGCTAATGGTATAGAAGTAGACCCTATGTGATCTAGGCTGTGGTAGGGCGAAAGCTTCTTGCCCCTAAATTCTTTTTTTCCCATCTACTACTTGATGCTTAATGAGTATTGTGTCACATAATTATCACTCTTTATAGGTCTGATCTTTACTCAATTACTCATTAACACGTATATCATTCTACCTCAGGGCAAAACAACTGGGTGAGTATTACTTAAGACCACTGTTTCCTTCCTTTTCTCCGGCTATCGGCGAGTGCTCTTGAAACTGTGCTGCTCCAACTGTTACCCTCTCTGCTTTATAAATATCTTTAATGGAGTGGTTTCTTCTTCCTTTATGCTCTCATGGTATTCTACATATTTCTCTATTATAGAATATAGAGTATTTTAGTATGGTTACTTGTCTGTACATTCCTCTTCCTTATTATATGGTGAGGGACTCGATACTAAAATAGATATTCAGCCAGGGACTAGCTACTAAAATAGATATTCAAAAATGCTTTGTATACTATAAGAGCTTCACAGGTGGCACTAGTTGTAAAGAACTCACCTGCCAATGCAGGAGACTAAGAGACACAGGTTCAGTCCCTGGGTTGGGAAGATCCCCTGGAGAAGGAAATGGCAACCCAGTCCTGTATTCTTACCTGGAGAATCTCATGAACAGAGGCGCCTGGTTGGCTACGGTCCATAGGGTTGCAAAGAGTTGGACATGACTGAAGCAACTTAACACGTACTGCAAAGTGTAATAAATTAATTATAAATATCAGAAAAAATTTAAAATATATTGTTTATTATACATATTGTTTGTATATGATTATAATTAATGGATTTTATGCCAAAATAACATGTTAAAATATAGAAAGGAAAAAGAAGTAAATAAAAAATCAGCAATAATTGCATAATGGAGATATTGTTTACATATAGATACATGTCTACCCAAATTTACATATGATGCCTCTCACACAGACTCTTGTCATCATGCTATGTATGTGATGTAGCACTTTTCATTTTTTTTCTGCTAAATGCTTTATTGTGCTCTTCTTACCCTAATGAGTACACAATGGTCGATTTCATATATGCCACAATTTACCTGGACATTTAAGTCTAAATGTAGTTTCCAGTCTTTCACAGTATTCAAAAAACAAATTGATGATCATTTATTAATTAAAATATGCTAAACCTACTGTGAGCAGGGTACACCTCTAGACACTGAAATTTATGTACACAAAACTTGGTACACATTTTTATTATTTTGTACTGAGCGACTTCACTTTCACTTTTCACTTTCATGCATTGGAGAAGGAAATGGCAACCCACTCCAGTGTTCTTGCCTGGAGAATCCTAGGGACAGGGGAGCCTGGTGGGCTTCCGTCTATGGGGTCGCACAGAGTCAGACATGACTGAAGCGACTTAGCAGCAGCAGCAGCAGCAGCAGCCGCATATATTAATAAAATTATAGGCCAAAGGTCATGCTGACATTTTAGAGAGTTGATACCTCTCTAGACATGTAATAGTTTATGCTTTCATAGTGATATATAAGCAACTTCTCTCTTGCTTGTGTAATTTTAAATTAAAATATAATGTTAGACTGAAACTTATTATTTGTGATGGAAATAACAGTAAGGATAAGGGTTGAGAAAGAATAAAGTCATTTAAGAGTTTGGGAAAATGAGATGCTGTGAAGAGTTTTATTTCAAGTTGCAGTTTTATTTTGCTTAACTAAAAGTTTGAGTACCTTTTTTGAGTTACTTTTGTTTCTTTAATTTTTTCAGATTTTTTTTCTTGTTTTTAAAAATACAAAGATAGAGTTACGTGTCATAATCTCATACTCGTGGTTATGCCCATGCCCCTTTATCGTTACGTTTTTTCTCAACACAAAGTACACTATTAATAATCATATATAATCCTGATATTATTTAGAGAGAATTTTAAAATTCAGTTAGAAAACCTGCTTCTCTTTCTATTTCTCCAAGGTGTATATGGGTTCTACCCATAGTATGGTGCGCTGATCAGAAATAGAATCCCCTTCAAATGAGGTAAAAGATTTAGCTAATTTGCTGCTTAAAAATACAAAGACAAATTTGTCATTGAACCAAATTGGATTAGAAACTATACCTTCTTTTTCTCATTTTTCTCTCAGTAATGAAAGAGAAACTCCAGAAGCTATACTTAGAAAGTAAAAGTTACATGAAAGTTTCTCCTTCAGGGGAGGTTTGAAAGAAACATTCCTTGACATTTTTCTCTCTCCGTCTCCCAGTATTTTTAGTTACTCCAGGGCCTGAAGGGAAGCCAAGGCCTAGGGATTCAATCTTAACTGTGTTCACATTTGCCAGAGGTCTGTCTTGTGTTAATCTCTTCAAAGAACTAGTGCATTTATTTATTGACTGTGTTGCCTTTTTTTTTACTTTTTAGTACATTAATTTAACCTTATACTTTTATTTTTCTTCTTGTTTTGAGTTAAATGCTTGGTAAGTTTCCTCCATACCTTTTATTTTAAATATTATAAACAGAGTTTTATTTTTTTTAATTAAAATTTTTTTTTCTCTCTAAGCACACCCTGGCTGTATTCATGAATTTTATGTGTATTATTTTCTTTTAATTATATTCTCAAGNTTTGAGTTAAATGCTTGGTAAGTTTCCTCCATACCTTTTATTTTAAATATTATAAACAGAGTTTTATTTTTTTTAATTAAAATTTTTTTTTCTCTCTAAGCACACCCTGGCTGTATTCATGAATTTTATGTGTATTATTTTCTTTTAATTATATTCTCAAGTGTCTGTATTTGTATATTTAGGTCACTAACTCAAGAGTTTAGGGGCCTTCTTTTCTTTTGTTAAGGTTGTATTTTTAGGTTTCCAGTTTGCCCTATGTGCATGAGTGTGTGTATGTTTATGTGCAATTCTGTTAATGGCTAGCTTTATTACATTATTGTCAGAAAAATGTGATTATCATAATTTCCAGTTAGGGAATTTGTCAGTGTTCTCTTTGTCATCTGTTATGTGACTAATTTTTAAAAACACTTCTTGGAAATTTGAAAATAATTTTTGTTTTTCACTGGTAAGGATCAATGTTTGGCTTATGCTTTGTATATTTAAAAATATATATATTTTTAATTCTATGTATTTCGGTATTCCATTTCTTGGCAAATAAAGATATAGACTATCAAGTGTCCATTAGGGCATGCCTTCCCTGTAGCTCAAATGGTAAAGAATTTGCCTGTGAGGCAGGAGACCAGGGATCAATCCCTGTGTTGGGAATTTCCTCTGGAGAAGGGAATGGCAATCCACTCCAGTATTCTTGCCTGGAGAATTCCATGGACAGAGAAGCCTGGAGGGCTACAGTCTGTGGGTAACAAAGAGTTGGACATGACTGAGTGACTAACACACAGTCTCTAAATATAAAACAGCAGTAAATCATTTAATATTTTGAAATCTTGTACCTCGTGTAAAGACGATCTGGAAGGTCTGGGTGTTAATTTCATGGATTAACTGCTGTGTGTACAATGCCCCAGGGAGCTGGCAGAGGAGGAGGGGTAAGGGGAAGAGCCCTGAGATGCCCACTAAAGGATTGCTTTGCTAAGCTGACTCTTCAGTATTTTCCAAAAGTGATGGGCCTCATGAGATAATAAAAGGAATTAGGACAAAATCTGCTTTTGAGGCATCTTTTGATGGAATTTTAATGAAGACTCTTAAAAATATCAATATTTTGTCATATTTTTGCAGCAAGGAAAGCATTCAAACATTTTCTATCACAGTTCTCTACTCACAGTATCTTGAGCTTTCTTCACTATTAGAATTATATATATATATATATGTATATGTATATATTTAGAAACTCCCAATTTTCTTCCCTATAATTTTCCCACTTTTTTTTATAGCTCACAACTACTCAAATGCTTTTACTTTATACAACCCTAAACTGTCTCTTCTACAATTATAATATCCTGTTCTATTTGTTCACTGCCAGTTTCTCAAAAGACCATCAGGAAAACCGGACTAAGCAAAGATGTACTGCAGTAAGGGAAACTATCATTTTGCCAAAATTGTAGTGGTAACATCTGAAAATAGGGAAATTAGGAAAGGGTATCTGTGGGAATTCAGGACCTAGGACATGTCACATGGGATGAATCTGCCAAGGAGACTTTTTGAGATTAGATTATGTGTAACATAATAGCTTTGGATCAATGTTCAAACTGAGAGAGAGTCTCAGAGTTAGTCTTGGTGGAAAAGCTGTTCAGTTGTGTCACAGGTTTAACTTCCAGAGTAGTGTTTCAGATAGGTTATTTTGCTTAGTCTCAGTACTGCTCAACACAGAAATGGAAGAGTATGCCTCTGGACCCACTAATCTTTAACCCAGAAATAGGTGTTATTCTGGTTTTAGTTCTTATTACTCATGATGAGTTTCCCAGGTGGTGCTAGTGGTAAAGAACCCCCTGCCAATGTAGGAGACATGAGAGACATGGGTTCAGTCCCTGGGGTGGGAAGATTCTCTGGAAGAGAGTCTGACAACCCACTCCAGTGTTCTTGCCTGGAGAATCCTATGGACAGAGCAGCCTGGTGGGCTGCAGTCCCTAGAGTTGCACAGAGTCTGATACAACTGAAATGACTTAGCACACACATACTCACTACTTAAAATATCACCCCTGGGAATTGCCTGGTGGTCTAGTGGTTAGAATTCAGTGCATTTATTGCTGTGGCCTGGGTTTGATCCTTGGTGGGGAAACTAAGATCCTGCAAGTGTGGTCCCACCAAAAATAAATAAATAAAAATAAAGTGCCATCACCAACTTTCTTTCTCTTACCATCATCTTCTTTTTTTCTCTAACAACCTCTAACCTTGCTTTGCTTTCAAGATCTTTCCAGCTTCTCTTTCTCTATACAACCTTTAATGTCCATTTGCTCTCAGGAAAACGAAAACAGTTTAGGGAGCAAAGAGGTCTTATGAGTGAGGGGATGATTTGTAGTCTCAAAAAAGACTTCTTATAGCCCCACAAATTGTCAAAATTGCTCTTTCCTTCTGACTATACTTCTTAATATGTTACTCTTCTCCCACATTCTTTTACTTTTTCTCTTCCCCAGTTTCTACTTACTACTGTGTTCTTCAGATACGAATTCTAAGACCCAACCTGCCCCAAACCACCCACAAAACAAATGAATGGCAACCAGCCAGAGGAGAAAGTAAAATATTGAATTCAAATAGAGTCATGAATAGTAAGCATACTAGAAGCTTAAAAAAATTTTTGTTTTTCTTTCATGATGGATCTCTGTTTCTCTGTTTCCTCTTTTGATTTTTCTTGCCGGTGATATATGAAAGTACTTGGAAAGGCTTCTTGTTATAAAAAGAGGAGAAAAGGCCAAAATATAAACTAACCCCTAAATGAAGAGCACTGAGGTTGTACTGAAATAAAGTGTAACAGCATTGTCCTGGTTTTATTTACACATTTTTCCAGGAAGGTGTAGAAGGAAACCAGTAAGGTAGAGAGCTATTGCTTTATCCTTACTATTCTTATATCCTTCTCTCATTTTTAAAAAGTTGAAAATTTTCAAACCTGTAGAAAAATGGAAAGAATGATGTAATAGGTCATGATATGCCACTCCCTTATTTGACAGTTGGAACATTTTTGTAGAATACTTTTTCCTGATACACTTCCACATATGTTTCCTATAAATAATTATACCCTCCTACATAGTTACAATACATCTATCACCATTGTCATTATATTGATGGTTGGTGGGAGTGGATATAGAATAAAGCTCATTTATCTATTCTACAAAAAATATAGCTTACTAAATAAGTAAGTGGTGCTTAGTGCTTACATTTAATTAAAATTTTAAAAATATAGTAGGAAATTCACGTTTCTTCATTCAGTGAAAATTTTGGAATGACCTTTTCTCTGGAAATAAGATTTGAGAATATTTCCCAGGGGATTTTGTGTTGGTGGGAGTGGATATAGAATTAAGCTCATTTATCTATCTACAAAAAATATAGCTTACTAAATAAGTAAGTGGTGCTTAGTGCTTACATTTAATTAAAATTTTAAAAATATAGTAGGAAATTCACGTTTCTTCATTCAGTGAAAATTTTGGAATGACCTTTTCTCTGGAAATAAGATTTGAGAATATTTCCCAGGGGATTTTGAGACTCATAGCTAGTTTTGAAAAGTGAAAGCTGTAACTTCATTTTTTTTCTAGCTTCATTAGTGTATAACTGATAAAATTTGTTTACAGTTAAGATGTACAATGTTATAAATTGATATCCATTATGAAATGATTACCATAGTCAAGTTAAAAAACATGTGGGGCATCAAACTACAAAGTGAGAAACTACTTGCAATGCAATATTTATCTAGTTTTGATTCTCAGATGGCTCCAGGGTTCAGAGCATTCTGGACAGAAAGCTTCCTCTCCCCAAGGCTCAGTAATCATGAGTGGAATTACTGTAGATAAAAGAGGCTGAAATATCCCTAGAGTATGCTAATAAACATTGAGAAAGAACCAAGGTTACTGAGTAGGAATTGTTCGTGAACTACAAGGACACCAAGAAATAGTCACTCCCCTGGAGGCAAGCGAATAAAATCTAAGGGAAAGAGTAGAAAGCAGTATCAAATGTTGTTGAAGGATCAATAAAATGAAGGCTAAGGAGTTGATAGACTTTATTTTGGGGGGCTCCAAAATCACTGCAGATGATGACTGCAGCCATGAAATTAAAAGATGCTTGCTCCTTGGAAGGAAAGTTATGACCAACGTAGACAGCATATTAAAAAGCAGAAACATTACTTTGCCAACATTACTTTGACTAGCTTTCTAGTCAAAGCTATGGTTTGTCCAGTAGTCATGTATGGATGTGAGAGTTGGACCATAAAGAAAGCTGAGCACCGAAGAATTGATGCTTTTGAACTGTGGCATTGGAGAAGACTCTTGAGAGTCCCTTGGTCTGCAAGGAGATCCAACCAGTCCATCCTAAAGGAAATCAGTCCTGAATATTCTTTGGAAGGACTGATACTGAAGCTGAAACTCCAATACTTTGGCCACCTGATGCGCAGAACTGACTCATTGTAACTGACCCTCATGCTGGGAAAGATTGAAGGTAGGAGGAGAAGGGGATGACAGAGGATGAGATGGTTGGATGGCATCACCCCTCGATGGACTTCAGTTTGAGTAAGCTCCAGGAGTTGGTGATGGACAGGGAAGCCTGGTGTGCTGCAGTCCATGGGGTCGCAAAGAGTCAGACATAACTGAATGACTGAACTGACTGAACTGAACTGAATTGAACTGAACTGAAGGAGTTGATTTTGGTATATTAAAGGTCTCTGGTAACCTTGACACAAAAAGTTCTAGTTGAGAGGTGGGGTCAATGCTTGAATGCATTTGAGACAAAGTATAGGCAACTCTTTTGAGGAGCTGATTTATATAGAAATAAGGCATGCAAGAGAGTGACTGGAATAAAGGGGAGCATGTGTCAAGGGAAAGGGTTGTCAGGTAGGACAAATGACAGCATACTGACATGCTGATGGGAGTGATGGGGAGAAAAGAAAAAGTGGTAATGTAGAGACAGGGGTCAATTACTATAGTGATTTTCTCGAGTAGGAAAAAGGACTTGGGTCTAATAAAGAGTGGACTTATAAGAATTTTTACACATACATTTTTAAATCAATTTGTACTGCAGTCTGAATATATTTTCAAACTTATCTTCCTAGTCATGGATTAAACTTTCTGAAATGGAAAGGTGCATTTAAATGTGTTTATCAGAACAGTCAGGAAGCAGAATACATGGATACAGGTACACATAGCCCTGTTAGACATGGTTCTGGAAAGATGCTGTAGTCCTTTTCTTATTATTTATATATTCTCATTAAATTAGAAGTAAAGTCACTAGTTCAGGGTGAGCATTAGGAAAACATGTAAAATCTTTCTGAATGGGAAAATGTAAATTAATCTTCGAAGAAGATAAATGAATGAATTAGATAAATATAGTGGGAAAGTGATACAAACATACTGACATTTTGAATCTGGACAGCATTTTTTTTTTAATCTATGACATTGCTCAGAGAGAGCAAACCTTTGTATAAAGCCTGCAAAATTATAGGAATAGGAGAAAACTGTTTAGAAATGGTTTATTCTTGCAAAAAGGGTCAGTGGGGTTAGGATGATCTGAGGGAAAAATATGTATGCCGGGGGCTCCCATGCTCCTCATAGAAGTAATGTTTCACCAAAAATAGAGGATATACATGTTGTGAGAAGGCTGAAAAAAGTAGCACTAGAGACCTGTGTTTGGAATGTCAGTGGGACCTCCCTGCTTGTCAGCCCTTGCTTGTTGTGTTTGGAGATGAACCCTCTGGTTAGAATCTTCAGGTTCTTGGGTGGATTTGGACTGTCTGCAACTGGGGATTGGATACCACCCCCAGTAGAACTGATTAGAGACTTGCTAATCTTGTGACTTAAAGCACTTAATGTAATGAAAAATTACTGTAGCTTCAAATTAAACGTCAGTAAGATCAAACTAAAAGCCCAAATTGAATCTCTGTTATCATGAAAACTATTTAACATTAACAAATTCCTCCTGAATTTGATGTATTTTCCCAAGTGAATTTAATAACCTTCCCATTTTGCTCTGCCAGGTGAACATTTCCATTCTATAATCTGTATATATTAGAATGGTTCATAATGGTGTCTTGCCTACTTGAAGATCAAAACATAAGTAATCTATTGGTTTTGATACTGAAATGCATGCAAAGTTTGTTATCAAATTTTAGAAATAGAGACCTTAACCTTTGAAAGACAGAGGTAATGGTCTTGTCTCAAAGAAGAGTTAACCCAAAGACAGTCCTTTAAGCTATACTAAGGAATCCTCCTCTGTGTTGTTGGGGTTCAGTTGCTAGGTCGTGTCCAATTCTGCAGCTGCATGGTCTGCAGCATGCCAGGCTCTTCCGTCCTTCACTGTCTCCTGGAGTTTGCTCAGATTCAGGTCCATTGAGTGAGTGATGCTATCTAACCATTTTATTCTCTTTCTCTATAGGAATCTCTATTAATTAACCTGTGTTAGTTGTGCTAACAGATTTCAACATCTCAGTGCATTTACGGAATAGAAATGTGTTTCTTGCTCACTTGATAGTCCAAGAAAAATGTTTCAGTTGTGTTGGCTTTTATTCAGGTGGTCACTCAGGGACTCTCACATTTTCCACCACATGTTTCTCTTAACCTTTAAGGTCTTATAATCATTAGCTTCCCATTGGAGACATGGGAAGAGCCTAGAGGAGCCCATGAGAGGTTTTGCGCCAGACACATCAATCATTTTTAGTCATAATCTGAGTTGTCAAGAACTCAGAAACTTGGTTGTAACTAACTGCAGGGAAACCTGGAAAATATAACTTAGTGTTATTTCTAAGAAAACTAGGGAAATTATTTTAGTGAACTACTTAAAACCTCTACCATACTAAGGAAGGAAAGAGCAAATCTGGCAAAATAAGGATATTGCTGATGATTTTGTTTATTGGAAGTCAGTTGTAAGAGAGATTCATGAGAGATTTCTGACTTTTAAAATATAAATTTTTAAGAGGTTTATTCTCGTGTGTTTAAGGAGAAAAATGGGTAGTACAGGAAAATAGCTTCTGGTGAGAAATTTATAGCTTGAGTCACTTTCACTTCTTGAATTCATCAGGAGAGGAGAGAATTTAAAAGATATTAAGAGATCAAAAGATATTAAGAGAATTTAAAAGATATTAAGAGATCAAAAGATATTAAGAGAATTTAAAAGATATTGAGAGATCTCTGGGCTTTCTATTTTGTTCCATTGATCTTCCTCCCAAGGTAGAAAAATTATTTTTTTTTGTTGAGGTATAATTGACATATAGCATTATATTGACTTTAGGTATGCAACACAATGATTCCATATTTCCATGTATTATGAAATGATCACCACAGTAAGTCTAGTTAACATGTATTACCATACATAGTTTTTTTTTCTAGTGATAACTTCTAAGATCTATTCTCAGAAATGCTCATATGTGCAATACAGTATCATTAACTAGAGTCGCCATGCTATATATCACATCCCCGTGACTTACAGCTGAAAGTTTCTGCCTTTTGACCCCCTTTACCCATTTTACACCTCACCCCTTCACCTCTGGCAACCACCAATTTATTCTCTGTACCTGTGAGCTTCTTTTTTTCATCTTCTTTCTTTTCCTTTTTTGGTTTTGACATATGAGAAATCATACAATATTTGTTTTTTCTGTGTAAATTATTTCACTTAGCATAATGTTCAAAAGGTCTATGTTGTCACAAATAGCAAGATCTCTATTTTTTAAATGGTTGAATACTATTCCATTGGATATATATCCCATGTGTCTTTGTTCATCTTTCAATGGATACTTAGGTTGTATCTATCTATGCCTTGGCTACTTTTAGGACTGCAATAAAAATGAGGGTGGATGTATCTTTTTGAGTTAGTGCTTTTGTTCTCTTCAGATGAAATTCCCAGAAGTTGAATTGTTGGATTATATGGGCTTCCCTGGTGGCTCATATGGTAAAGAATTCGCCTGCAGTGCAGGAGATCTGGGTTTGATCCCTGGGTCAGGAAGATCCCTTGGAGAGGGGCATGGCAACCTGCTCCAGTATTCTTGCCTAGAGAATCCCATGGACAGAGGAGCCTAGTGGGATACAGTCCATGGGGTCACAAAGAATCAGACATGACTGAGTGATTAACACAGCAACAGCATATGGTAGTTTTAATTATTTGAGGAAAGTCCAAATAATTTCCCTAGTGGCTGTACCAATTTACATTCCCACCAACAGTGCATAAGGGTTCCCTTTTATCCATATCCTCCCTCTTCTTTTCTTTTTGGCAGATGTTTTATCTGGTGTAAGGTGATATATCATCGTGATTTTGATTTGCATTTCCCTGATGAGCATGATGTTGAATGTCTTTTTATGTGACTGTTGGTCATGTATGTGTCTCCTTTGGAAAAATGTCCAAGAAGCTTTGGATTTTTTTTTCTTTAGCTATTGAGTTTCATGAGTTTTGTTTGTTTGTTTGTTTTGCATGTATTTTTTTTTCACTTTACAATATTGTATTGTTTTTGCCATACATCAACATGAATCCACCACAGGTGTACATGTATTCCCCAACCTGAACCCCCCTCCCACCTCCCTCCTCATACCATCCCTTTGGGTCATCCCAGTGTACCAGCCCCAAGCATCCTGTATCCTGCATCAAACCTGGATGGGCAATTCGTTTCTTATATGATATTATACATGTTTCAATGCCATTCTCCTAAATCATCCCACCCTCTCCCTCTCCCACAGAGTCCAAAAGACTGTTCTATATATTTGTGTCTCTTTTTCTGTCTCACATATAGGGTTATCATTACCATCTTTCTAAATTCCATGTATATGTGTTAGTATACTGTACTGGTGTTTTTCTTTCAGGCTTACTTCACTCTGTATAATAGGCTCCAGTTTCATCCACCTCATTAGAACTGATTCAAATGTATTCTTTTTAATGGCTGAGTAATACTCCATTGTGTATATGTACCACAGCTTTCTTATCCATTCATCTGCTGATGGACATATAGGTTGCTTCCATGTCCTGGCTATTATAAACAGTGCTGCAATGAATACTGGGGTACACGTGTCTCTTTCAATTCTGGTTTCCTTGGTGTGCATGCCCAGCAGTGTGCATGCCCAGCAGTGTGCTGGGTCATAAGGCAGTTCTATTTGCAGTTTTTTAAGGAATCTCCACACTGTTCTCCATGGTGGCTATACTAGTTTGCATTC
>SJYX01013453.1:298615-309581 GCA_006410675.1 Oreotragus oreotragus
TTTGTTATCCTTTTTGATTCATCTTTATTTGTGAATAAATATTTAAATGGTTCATAAGGTATGGCATGCAGAGTAATGCCCTCCCCACACACCTCCAAAGACGTAGACACACTGGTCCCTCAGACATGGTGAATATGGACTATCTCAGGAAAAAATGGAAATTAAGGTTACTAATCAGTTGATCTGAGGATAAGAAGACTCTCCTATATGAGCCCATGGACATGTATAATCACAAAGGTCTTAAGTATAGACCAGCTAGGTAGAAGGGTCAGATTCAGAGAGAGGTTTGAGGATGTAGATGTCAAACAGGGCCATGAGCCAAGGAATGCAGGTNATCTGGAAATTAAGGTTACTAATCAGTTGATCTGAGGATAAGAAGACTCTCCTATATGAGCCCATGGACATGTATAATCACAAAGGTCTTAAGTATAGACCGGCTAGGTAGAAGGGTCAGATTCAGAGAGAGGTTTGAGGATGTAGATGTCAAACAGGGCCATGAGCCAAGGAATGCAGGTGGACTCTGCAAGCTGGCAAGGAAACAAATTATCCCCTAGAGCTTCCAGAATGAAGCCAGCCCTGCTGACACCTGAATTTTAGCCCAGTGAGACTCATTTTGGACTTCTGACCACCAGTACTGTAAAATTATACACTCATGTTGTCATAAGCCACTAAACTTGCGATTTATTACAGTAGCAATAGGAAACTAATAAAACTAACAAAAATGCACAATAGAAATTCCAGTATCTGCAACCTTACCTCTCTAGTAGGATAACTATATTCATTAATTTGGGGCTTATCCTTCTTTTCCAGTAAAGAAAACCAAATACATATATTTATCAGTTTTTATCTATCTGTGTATATCTATGTATATTTTTATGTGTACATATTTATGTCTATATATATTGTGTGTACATATTTTTATATACACACACATATACATTATTTCCTTAATTCTCATAATGAAGGTAGCTACTGTTATGCATATTCCCTTTTGATGGTACTTTTATTCTTAACAGCCATCCTGGAAACCACTTCCTATCATTTCATAGAAATGGAGCCTGTGGTTTTTACAAAAGCTCTACCCCACACCCAGGCAATCCTGATTAACCCCACGAGAAATCTAGATCTGGGTTTTCCACTTGGTTTCACACCAAGAAAAGGTAAACCTAACCAACTCTAAAGACTTTTAAGTATATTTGGAACATCCTAAGTAACCATTCTAACCAAATTAACTGCAGAAGCCTAGCTCTGAATGGTCTGCCACACTGCCATTCTTATCTATTTTTGTTCTTGTCTGGGCTCAGCTAAGCTAGAGAACAGCTGGTCTCCATCCCCTCCACAGTAACCCTTTTTAGGTTTGATAGCTGCTGCTCGGTTATTCCTCAAGCCTTTATTTGCTTTTCCAACTTGTTTAACTTTTTTCCTAAGGTTTGATCTGCCAGTCTTTTAACTTGTCTGAACTCTTGCCAACATATTTGCCTGATTTCCTAGTTTTGGAGCTCAGTTTTAACATAGTGATTCAGTTTTTTTTAAATCATTCATTTTACCAAAACCTATTATAATTTTATTCCATTTATTAAAGACGCTACTCTCACTTCCTGAAAAAGAATGATTCATCGTCATAATTATAAATAATGGTGAAAATTCCCACAGATGGATAATGTCAGTATCATTTTCAAACATGGTATGTGAATGCAGAATATATGTTTTTTAAAGACTGTGCTTAATATAGAAAGTGCCTAGTCACTCTCTTAGCTATCTTGTCATATGATCTTTTTTACTGGTATGTACATAGACATGCAAAGAACACAGTGAATTTAAAAGGGCATAAAAATCCAGAAATATATTAAACTTTAAAAAATTATAAGTTCTTTTCAGGTACAGCTTTGGTGTCCACATACACTGTGTTAGGGGTGGTCCTCCAGAGAAACAACTAATAAGATGTGTTTATATATAGAAACAGAATTAAGAAATTAGCTCACACAGTTATGGAGGTTGGTGAGTCCAAAATCTGATGCAGAAGACCAGGAGGCTAGGGACTCAGGAAAGAGTTGAAGTTGAAGTTCAAAGGTAATCTGCTGGTAAATTCTCCCCTGGTTGAGGGAATGTCAGCCCTTTGTTCTCTTCAGGCCTTCAACTGACTGATCTCCAATATGTGAGTGTGACTTATCCAACCTGCTTTCAAAGTCCACCATCTAAATGTAAATCACATCCAAAACGACTCTCATAGAAACATCCAGAATGATGTCTGACCAAGTATCTGGGCACTTGGGCCCAGCCAAGTTGACACACAAAATTAACCATTACTCAGGGTCACACACGCAGTGCTGACTATACTCAGGGCAGAGTTCTGAAGGAATCATACACATTGCCTTATTTAGTTCTCTTAATAACCCTGATGCAGGTACTGCTGTTGTCTCTACTTCATAGTTGAGGAAACCTAGGTCCAACCACAGAGGTTTTGAAGCTGAAGCTCGAATACATGCCCTCTGGCTCTGAGAACTCTACAACAGATTACAATATAATTTAGCATACAAATGAGAGACTTCCGACAGCCAGTGGGGGTACTTTTTAAATTAAGTCAGGATAAAAATTTGTTCAGAACCTTCCTGGACAAATCAAGATATGGTCACCCTTATCACACTTCTTCTTGATATTGCTGAGTCCCACATACTTTCCTGTAATAAGTAGATTTATCAAAAAGAAATGCACATTATGGACTGAATTGTGTTCCTCCAAACTGCTATGTTGAAGCTTTAACCCCAAACACCTCAGAATGTGACTGTATTTGGAGACAGGGCCTTGGCCCTAACCCGATCTGATGGTATGCTTGTAAGAAAAGGAGATTAAGACACACAAAGAGATAACAGAGTTGCATGTGGGTAAAGGAAAGACTATGTGGGGACATAGCAGAAGGATAGCCACATGCATGCCAAGAGAGAGGCCATGGAAGAAACGGAGTCACCAACACTATGATCTTGGACTTTTAGGCTCCAGAACTATGAGAAAATTCGTTGCTTACGCCCTGCAGTCTGTGGCATTTTGTTATGGCAGCCCTACCAAACCAAAACAGACATAAATAAAAGAAACATTGCTGGAAGCCAGCTCCTGAGATAGCCCAATTTTCACCCAAAATAGAGGAACAAACGATGAGAAAAAGGGGGAAAAAAAAATCTGTTATTAAAGAGAGAGAGAGAGATGTTTATGCATACACAATTTTTTTTCAATAGCTTTAAAAATTCTGACTGACCAACCTAATATTTTATTGGTACCCAATGCTCCTGTCTCTTTGCTCTTTCGTGACCCTGTGTAGGATGTGTCTCCTCCAATAGATTCACAATATTCTTAGGCTACAGGAATTCACTTTTACAGTAAATTTTAAAACAGAGCACTGAAACTATATTAAATGAAACATTATAAACCCTTAGCAGATTATTGTATTTTTATTATCTACTGAATGAGAAATAGGTCTATTTGCATGTATTAAGGAGCCTTTACAGAACTCTGTTGCCTAAAGATGGGGAATCAAGGATCTAGAATAACAAACAAGTTTGACTGTGTACCCCACCAGCAAAAATACTTGTATTCACATATTTAAAATTATCCATACAATATGTAAATATAAAATATATAAAATTATATCAAAATAATATATACATATATTAGTATTAACACTCTATAAAAGCAAATGTTAGGTAAAGCTCAAATTGTTATTTTTTAGATCCACAGTTTTCTACTTTATTTTGTATCCAGGGGATCATTATAAACACCCGCTGTATAGTTCTGCTCCTTCTTTAGCAATCCCTTCTCTGGAAAACACGGGGATTACTGGTTGGAAAGTGATCAGTGTTATCAGTCAATTGGTTTGTTTGGTCCACATGATGCCAAGAAACCACACGGACTGAAATTACAGTGAATTGACTGTCTTTGATTGACTTGGCTCCACTGAGAAGTTATTTTGGCATCTGACAGACACAGCCTTCATGGGCCCAGATTTTGATTCAAGTGCCAGGGGCGGACATGATGTGTTACCCTGGTTCCTTTCCCTCCTTACTACAGGACTACAGTTTACAGAACACTCTTCCAGCTTTTGGCTTCAGGACACCCTCCCTTGAAGTAAGAGCTTGCAAGAACAAGCTGTGAGTATGGCGATAAACTAATAAAAATAAAATCAAGTACTTTGTACTGGTCATTGCTGACCAAGGACTAACATAAGCACATAGGTCTAGAGATAGGGCAGAAAGAAAGTGAAAGTTGCTCTGTTGTGTCCAGATTCTTTGCAACCCCATGGACCATACAGTTCATGGAACTCTCCAGGCCAGAATATTGGAGTGGGTAGCCTATCACTTCTGCAATGGATCTTTCCAACCCAGCCATGGAAGCAGGGTGTCCTGCACTGCAAGCAGATTCTTTACCAGTTGAGATACCAGGATAGGGCAGAGAGGAAACACAGAAAAGAAACTAAGAAAGAAAGAAAATGACTGGTCATGCAACTCCTTTCAGAACCAGAACCAGGGTCAGGAGAGAAATGGGAAATGAGAACTCCCAAGGTTATTTGATAAAAAGGTTTTCTGAAAAGAGCAGTGTTTTGTACAAGATTAGGAACTACTTGTCAGCAACAGATATTTGTTGAATGAGTGAATGTTCATTAAGGAGGAAGTCTTCAATCTGGAAATGCTACATTTTCTGATCTGGGCATCAAGGAAATTCCCTAACTTAAGAGAAACATCCACAGTTTTCTGGAAAACAATATTATTCAGGCATGAGAGCTTCACAGACGACGTGCCACAATGGACTGACCATCAACTAGTGCTACCAAATGACTGTGATACCGTTCTTGATATAGTTCTTCAGTGCAGTCTCAAAATAATTTTTAAAAGGTACAATATGGAATTTAAAAACATATATATATAAAGCATAGATTTTAGATTTGTATATTTACTGCAGATTAAGAATTTTTAAAACATATTACACAGGCCAAGAAAATTGGCTTGGATTGCCTCTGGTGACCCCCATTTATCTCCAAAACAAATGAATAAGATTAGGAAGGAGAGAAACTTATAATGCCTGGTTTTCATTCTCCTGGGATAAGTACCATTGATGTTTTGAGTGATAGACCAGAATCCTAGCTGTTTGTCCTCTTCCACACATGACAGTTTTCCTGAATACAGCGTCCACTCCAGACTGCTCACAGTGGCAGCCAGGGAACACTACTCAGCAGTACCCTGACAGAGCACTTCGGCTGCTTCTGGACTGGAGCACCACGAGAGAGGAGGCTGTCTCAATAACTACTCCTAAGACCAGGGATGGGACGGTACGTGGAGAGCAGGCCACTAGGAACATGGGACTGCACTCGGAGCCGGCTCTTTGGTACTGTGGTTCATCTGATGCTGCAGCTGGGGAGTGTAGGGCAGAGTCCCGTGCACCGCTCCCGAAGGAGCAGGGCATTGTACACCAGGTACTAGTCCCCTGGAAGGACTCTAGCTAGATGGAGGACAGCAGAGATCATCACAATGCCAGCCACCAGGAACAGACATCTGACACCTCGCTCACCACATCTTGGTGTCAGAGTCATGAAGAAAAACACCGCGCCATCAAGCACTGGATAGAACGGTGTATTACTCACAGAGAAGAGACAGAGCAAGATTGCTTCCTTCATGGGTGTCGGTGACACTCGGCTCCACAGAGAAGGGTGCCCCGACTGTGCAGGGACGTGCCTTCCTCGGCCTACCTCTGCAGTCACCACTTTCTGGTAATATCAGTACTACACAACAACATCAACACTAAAAGCAGTTACTTAAAAATAACCTACAAGATGGAGAAAGAGAAAAAGGTTGAGGAGAGTAAGATAATTCCCTTATCGGGTAGCATAAAAGTGAATTTTCTTGAATATATGAACAAAAAAGCAGATGTATGGTTAAGTAAATCAAACAATTAGAAATAAAGACAGGCAAAAATGTATCATATGGAAAAATAAGCAACAACACTGTTTCAAATTACTACGAAATATATTTTTTAAGAGTCTGAAGGATAGAAATGCTGCGACCTACTTGATTCTTACACATGGATTAACATATACAGATTTGACATTTCATTAACAGCTGTCTGATGCAGCAGACAAGGGTCATAAAGAGAGGAGTACTGGCTTGTCATCCAGCACACATTCCCAAGATGCTTATCAACACAGCACTGAGCAGATAAAACATAGTCCTCCAAACAAAAACATGCAGGGAGACTGCTTCCACTCTAAGCAAGCACTGACGGACATCTACTCCAAGACAAACTAATAACTCAGCGCTTTGGCTGTTGAGGTGAATGCGAGGCAGGAGGGCCACGTGCCAAAGAATTATGCAGAAGACAAACAAGGTAAATATCAACACTCCTGAGACCTACACTGGTAAGCAAAAAAAAATATATTTAAGAGTAAATGAGGGGAGAAGGAAAACTAGAAAAATGGAGAATGTAGCCTATCACTTCTGCAATGGATCTTTCCAACCCAGCCATGGAAGCACGGTGTCCTGCACTGCAAGCAGATTCTTTACCAGTTGAGATACCAGGATAGGGCAGAGAGGAAACACAGAAAAGAAACTAAGAAAGAAAGAAAATGACTGGTCATGCAACTCCTTTCAGAACCAGAACCAGGGTCAGGAGAGAAATGGGAAATGAGAACTCCCAAGGTTATTTGATAAAAAGGTTTTCTGAAAAGAGCAGTGTTTTGTACAAGATTAGGAACTACTTGTCAGCAACAGATATTTGTTGAATGAGTGAATGTTCATTAAGGAGGAAGTCTTCAATCTGGAAATGCTACATTTTCTGATCTGGGCATCAAGGAAATTCCCTAACTTAAGAGAAACATCCACAGTTTTCTGGAAAACAATATTATTCAGGCATGAGAGCTTCACAGACGACGTGCCACAATGGACTGACCATCAACTAGTGCTACCAAATGACTGTGATACCGTTCTTGATATAGTTCTTCAGTGCAGTCTCAAAATAATTTTTAAAAGGTACAATATGGAATTTAAAAACATATATATATATATAAAGCATAGATTTTAGATTTGTATATTTACTGCAGATTAAGAATTTTTAAAACATATTACACAGGCCAAGAAAATTGGCTTGGATTGCCTCTGGTGACCCCCATTTATCTCCAAAACAAATGAATAAGATTAGGAAGGAGAGAAACTTATAATGCCTGGTTTTCATTCTCCTGGGATAAGTACCATTGATGTTTTGAGTGATAGACCAGAATCCTAGCTGTTTGTCCTCTTCCACACATGACAGTTTTCCTGAATACAGCGTCCACTCCAGACTGCTCACAGTGGCAGCCAGGGAACACTACTCAGCAGTACCCTGACAGAGCACTTCGGCTGCTTCTGGACTGGAGCACCACGAGAGAGGAGGCTGTCTCAATAACTACTCCTAAGACCAGGGATGGGACGGTACATGGAGAGCAGGCCACTAGGAACATGGGACTGCACTCGGAGCCGGCTCTTTGGTACTGTGGTTCATCTGATGCTGCAGCTGGGGAGTGTAGGGCAGAGTCCCGTGCACCGCTCCCGAAGGAGCAGGGCATTGTACACCAGGTACTAGTCCCCTGGAAGGACTCTAGCTAGATGGAGGACAGCAGAGATCATCACAGTGCCAGCCACCAGGAACAGACATCTGACACCTCGCTCACCACATCTTGGTGTCAGAGTCATGAAGAAAAACACAGCGCCATCAAGCACTGGATAGAACGGTGTATTACTCACAGAGAAGAGACAGAGCAAGATTGCTTCCTTCATGGGTGTCGGTGACACTCGGCTCCACAGAGAAGGGTGCCCCGACTGTGCAGGGACGTGCCTTCCTCGGCCTACCTCTGCAGTCACCACTTTCTGGTAATATCAGTACTACACAACAACATCAACACTAAAAGCAGTTACTTAAAAATAACCTACAAGATGGAGAAAGAGAAAAAGGTTGAGGAGAGTAAGATAATTCCCTTATCGGGTAGCATAAAAGTAAATTTTCTTGAATATATGAACAAAAAAGCAGATGTATGGTCTAAGTAAATCAAACAATTAGAAATAAAGACAGGCAAAAATGTATCATATGGAAAAATAAGCAACAACACTGTTTCAAATTACTCGAAATATATTTTTTAAGAGTCTGAAGGATAGAAATGCTGCGACCTACTTGATTCTTACACATGGATTAACATATACAGATTTGACATTTCATTAACAGCTGTCTGATGCAGCAGACAAGGGTCATAAAGAGAGGAGTACTGGCTTGTCATCCAGCACACATTCCCAAGATGCTTATCAACACAGCACTGAGCAGATAAAACATAGTCCTCCAAACAAAAACATGCAGGGAGACTGCTTCCACTCTAAGCAAGCACTGACGGACATCTACTCCAAGACAAACTAATAACTCAGCGCTTTGGCTGTTGAGGTGAATGCGAGGCAGGAGGGCCACGTGCCAAAGAATTATGCAGAAGACAAACAAGGTAAATATCAACACTCCTGAGACCTACACTGGTAAGCAAAAAAAAATATATTTAAGAGTAAATGAGGGGAGAAGGAAAACTAGAAAAATGGAGAAGAACAGAGGGGAAGCAGTAGCAGATAAAGCAGAAGGCACAGAAGCAGCACAATGAGAAAGCTTTACTTGTGGGGAATGAAAAAGGTCCATTGCCCACTCCCACGGAGACCCAAGTAGCAGCACCAGTTATGAGGACACATCGCCATCCAGAAAAGAACCCAGCACCGTTCTCTTTTTGCTCCTTGAAATGACAAGAGGAAGGGTCCTTGTGTTGGGGACTAGTTCCCTTAGACGAGAACACTTTTCCTAAAGACGCAATACAGGCTGACAGTATCTCATCTGCAATTCCAAAATCCAACAAGCTCCAAAAATTCACTGTTGTGTAATCTCTAGTAGCAAAAACCAGACGTGACCCAAACTGTTAGAAAATCATACCCTATATTTATCCCCTGCAGTGTGCCTATTCATAATTTTTGCTCCAGAAATATTAATGTGCTTGATTATAGACATTACCCCAGATTCTACTGGGAGCATTACATTACTGTATAGATATCATTCAGTTGCTGTTTGTACACACTGACACTATCTTCCCAAAATCCAAACAATCTGATTTCTGAAGTACCTGCCCTCTGAGGTTTTAGATCTGGTATTACTGTCTTTAAATATCTGCAAAAATGAATATTTACCAAAGAGGATAAATGTCACCAGAGTTTTGGCTCAGTCCTAGGTGGGATGGGACCCCATCTAGGATCTCACTATCTGACGAGAGAGAGAGAGATATTTAAACAGAGGATCAAGATACAACCCGATAGAGCACACATAAGAAGGAGCCTGGCAGCAGAGGCTGTGGTCACGCCTTGGGAAGTTTCCTCTGAGCCAATGCATCCAAGCTGCCTCCCAGGGATGCTGGTGACCTCTCTCCTGAGGGTAGATCTTTACCCAATGACATCTCCTGCCAGATTTTTGTCTAGAGCATCCTTCTAATCCTCCATACCCTTCACTGAGGTGCAAATTTGAGATGATGTGATAGGTTGATACAACCCAATATTTTGCCATTGAAAAGGAAAGCCATAGTACTTTACAAAAGATTCCAAATGAGATTCTCTCATCTAAATGCCTCATTCTAGGACAAGTGTTTTCCTTCATAACCAACAATTTTAACTTTAATCATTTCAAAGCAATTTCCTTGTTCAAGACTGAGTTTCAATCAGAATGCATTTTCATGTCACTTCATGGCATCTTCACAATTCTCTCTAGATAACTATAGAATCATGCATAATCATTCTAGTCCCCCCTAGACTCTTTAAGTAGTTCAATTTTTTTGGTAACTATTTTATGCAGAAATAGATACAAAACAGGCCTCTAGGGATATCTCGAGCTAATTTTCATGAATTAATTTCCCAGGATTAATGTTTATGCACCAGTCTCTTTACCACATAATCAAATCACTAGAGTTGAAGTGGCCTAACTCCTTATTTTGCAGCTTGATTAAGCAGGTGATGAAATACTTGAATATAATTTGGAGAGTTAGAAACTCACAGTATCCACAATAAACCACAGTGGAGGATGACTTACTGATGATGTCTTGGATGTTGACTGGTGTTCTCTCTAGTAGCTCATGTTTTGCAGGCTATTTTTATGTAGGAGATAAAACAGCTTGCATAAATACATGAGGGGAGAGGTATAAAAGTCTTTCTGTTGTTGACATTGTTTTAAACCATGCTTAAACCATTGGCAGACAGCACTGAGACAACCTAGAGGGCCACTGGTAGGAGAGGACTGGGGACAGGAAGGTTTCCAATAGCCATTTCCAGCCCCGCTGCCATGGTAGATGCTGCCACTCTTGGCCATGGTAAACTCTGTCTTTCCTGCCAGATGGTGAGATCCTAGATGGTCCCTTCCCACCTAGGACTGAGCCAAAACTCTGGTGACATTTATCCTCCTGGTAAATATTCATCTTTGCAGAAATTTAAAGAAGAGATTGGAGAAGGCAATGGCACCCCACTCCAGTTATCTTGCCTGGCAAATCCCCTGGGTGGAGGAGCCTGGTAGGCTGCAGTCCATCGGGTCGCTAAGAGTTGGATATGACTGAGTGGCTTCACTTTCAATTTTCACTTTCATGCACTGGAGAAGGAAATGGCAACCCACTCCAGTGTTCTTGCCTGTGGAATCCCAGGGACAGCAGAGCCTGGTGGGCTACTGTCTATGGGATCGCACAGAGTCAGACACGACTGAAGCGACTTAGCAGCAAAGATGAGATGGGAATACCAGACCACCTGACCTGCCTCTTGAGAAAGCTGTATGCAGGTCAGGAAGCAACAGTTAGAACTGGACATGGAACAACAGACTGGTTCCAAATAGGAAAAGGAGTACGTCAAGGCTGTATATTGTCACCCTGCTTATTTAACATCTATGCAGAGTACATCATGAGAAA
>SJYX01013453.1:310315-386945 GCA_006410675.1 Oreotragus oreotragus
GTTGACTCATTGGGAAAGACTCTGATGCTGGGAGGCATTGGGGGCAGGAGGAGAAGGGGATGACCGAGGATGAGATGGCTGGATGGCATCACTGACTTGATGGACATAAGTCTGAGTGAACTCTGGGAGTTGGTGATGGACAGGGAGGCCTGGTGTGCTGTGATTCATGGGATCGCAAAGAGTTGGACACGACTGAGCGACTGAACTGAAAGACAGTAATACCAGATCTAAAACGGTGGGTCGTTTTCTGGCATCCAGCCTCTCTCTATCTCTCCCTACTTCATCCCTCTTTTATTCCTTTTTTCCAAAAGAAAATGAGGAGGCTTTCCAAACAATGAACCAGAAACAAGAGAAGGTCCATCAAAATGACTGCTCTGAGGTCCAAGGTGGTTGCTGTGGAGAACACACCTGGTATGTTTTCTTCTACATGGTGACTCTCAGATAGTTAGCTTACACAACCCTCAAAGGAGGGGAGGGAGTATCCCAATTTTTTAAGGGAAACTAAGTTTTTGTCTGAGTAAATTTCTACAAGCTCTCACATGTGGGCTTTGCCACAAGATACTTAAAGCCTCAAAATGGACAGTGTGCATGGAAGTAGGTTCCACCCAAAAGACTGTAGAACAATTCAATTTGCTGGCAATTAGTTGAATTCTGTTCTGTAAGAGATTAAGGCAAAGTCATCTTGTATGTAGTCTAGTTGTTCAGTCTCTAAGTCATGTCTGACTTTTTGTGACCCTATGACCTGCCAAGTGACCGACTTCCCTGTCTTTAACAATCTCCGAGTCTGCTCCAACTCATGTCCAATGAGTTAGTCTAACTTATTCCAGTGATAAGTACTTGGATTACCTGGCAGCACAGATAGATAGAATGCCCTTTAAATGGCCTTTTAGAAATATCATTTCTTTCCGTTGTGTTTCTGATATACAAGATCTGTTTTGTGTGGTTTGTGGCTGGAGATAATTCCTGACCCCCAGAATCTTGCTGTGTATCTACCAGTGAGTGATGAGTGGAATTAGTGATCTGCTGAACTCTGCCCTTCTCCTCATCCCAGAACAATATATTAGTGGTCAGAGGTATAAGTACTGTTCTTAAATTTAAGCTTACCAAAATCTAAAAAATTGGGTTGACAAGGAAAAAATAAAGTACACAGTATGATAAAAGGTAACTGAGAGAATGGTCTAAACCATAGCAAAACTGGGTTTTCTAGGAGAAATATCTGTCAGGTTTTTGAAGTGTTAAAGGTACACATAGTGAAGTAGAATCTTAATGATCAGTGAGACCATTATAGGTGTGGGCATGGTATGCAGAGGTAACCCCTCATCTTAAGCACCTTTGTGTATCTGTATAAGTCTTAGTGAGAAACAATGCATCATCCACTGCCTACTCCTCAAGTTGGGTGGTGCAGATGTTCCTTCTTTCCACTGCTAAGGGAAGGCACCTTATCAGGGCTCAACCATTCAGATACCCACATCCAGGACTATGAGTGTGGAGTGAGTTAAACAAAGACACAGGAATAGTAAGGGATTTCTGGCAGAGACAAGAGTGCCAGGAAGTGCACAGTGATGCCAGCTGCTGACCCTATCATCCTGCTCCTATGTGTGACATAAGGGCATCCTATGTTGTTTTCATCCCATTAATTCAGTGATATTGAATATCAATACCTTTCCAATGACATCTTTTCTACCTAAATTAGTCAAGATGAGTTTGTGTTATTTGCAACCAAGATACCTGATTGATAACACTGCCATAAAGATGTGTACAAGAATAATGTTTATAAGGATATTAGACATTAAGTCTAATCCCCAGTCCCTCAGGTGAGGAAACTGAGGCTCAGAAAAGCTGCCTAGCTCAGTCAGAGTTGGGATGAAGCTCTGGCTCCTAGTTCAAAGTTGTTTTCACCATAGCTGTCAGTGATACAAAGTGTAGAGCCCTGGAAATTGTAATGTTTGGCATGGGGCTCTGCTTTCTGAACCCGCATTTACCCCAGGGAAAAGTGAGGCCTTTCATTTTGTGCAGGGAAGGAAAAAACCACCAAACACTGCACATTAAAGTTTGTACACATCCACACCACTGTGTTTGGGAGCTGTTACTGATTTGTAACAGCAGGGCACATTACAAGTCACTGGGCTGTAAGGAATGCTTGCTGGCAGTGACAGGAAAGGCAGTGCTTACTACAGACATGTGGTTATGTCCACATGCATGAAAGAGCCTGCAAAATGAAGAAACAGGGAAAGACTCTAAAAGATATTCCCACTCAGGGGTTTCCCTAGTGGCTCAGATAGTAAAGAATCTGCCTGCAATGTAGGAGACCTAGGTTCCATCTCTGGGTCAGAAAGAAACTCTGCAGAGGGGAATGGCTACCCACTCCAGTATTCTGGCCTAGAGAATCCCATGGACAGAGGAGCCTGGTTGGGTACTGCCCATGGGGTTGCAAAGAGTCAGATGTGACTGAGTGACTTAACACTTAACTCCACAGGACTTATAGGTAAAAGTCTACTATGTGCAAAGCACGGGACATGGTGTTCTAAACATACCAAGATCTATAACCCATAAATCTGAACTTGAGTTTACGACTCAGAGGGGAAGATGGTTGGCACAAGCTTGATCCACAGGATACGTTTGGCACAAGTGGAGGTTGCCGGGAATGAAAGGGACCTGGTGAGTCACACAGGCCACTGAAGGATCAAGAGGAGTAACAGGGGTGGCCGCCTCTGACCACATTCTGAGGAAAGAAAAGAACAGAGCATGGAAAGCAAGAGAGCAGTCAGGAGATTTTTACGATGGTGCTACTGAGAGAGATGACTGTGGGTAAGAGGAATGGAAAGAAAGGAACCTTGGGGAATGAAATCCACATCTCCTAGCAGGGTGGACCTGGCTCCCTGCTCCTCAGCTTGTGCTAGAATCGGGCTCACACCTCTGCACACAGACTGCTGCTTCTGCCTCCTGAAGGGCTTTATTTCACCCTTTACCTGGAAAACTCCTTTTCATCCTTCCAGACACAGCTTACATGTTACCTTCTCCTGGAAGGCCTTCAGGTCCTCTGCCCAGTCTCCACAGTCCAGACTTGCTTATGATAACTGGTGATTACCACCCTGTACAGGGAGGGTATGTTTAACTCTTTGTGTCTTATGTGGTTGAGGTATTATCTCATATTCTATTGATAAACTCATGGCATGAAAGTAGAAAGAAGCTCAAAAAATGTTGATTGATTAAATAAATGAAACCGGAGAGCACATGGATTTGGACTGGTTACAGTTTAGCAACTGGTTAGACCTGGGAGCTGAGAAAAGTACAGGATTTGGAGATGGCTCATTTCTCACCTGCCCCAAAGATGGTAATGCTATTAACAATAGACAGATCACAGTAGAAGGAGCAGATATGGGAAATAACAAATTCAGTTTTGGATTACCAATCTGAGGATTTTATTCAAATGGGAAGACAACCCAAGTGCAACTGAAAATTCTGTGCAAGAGTCTAGACAAGGGTGGGAAATAGAACTTAGACATTCAGGACTCACCCAGTTGTACCCTGGGAATTAATGTGCTCACCTAGAGAAGAAGAAAGACTGCTAAGGACACAGCCCGGGGGGGCACTGCATTTCAAAGGTAATGTTTGGAGGTTGTCAGCTACATGCAAGAATCAATACATTTTCTTGAGCAGTAACACATCCACCTCCAGACTAGAGCTTGTGAAACTTTTGCACAAGTAGAGACATATTGTTCTCAGCTTGTAAAAGGGTGAGCATTGAGAAAAAAGCAAAGATTAATGGAGGAAATACTTGTAAATCACCTTTAAAACTACAGTTACCAGTTTTTTTTTTTTTTTGACTGAGCCTAGAGAACATATAAAGATCCAGGAAAAAAAGAAGCTATTAAAATTCTAAAAATGATATTCACCTGGTATGGTTATACATTTGTATATATGCAATAACTCATATGGAATAAATATGTAATATAATAACAGATCAGTGGGTTGATCAAACTATATCCTCTAATGGAAAGAAATGTTTTGTTACTTTTAAACATTTTGTTTTCAGAAGAAAGTAAAATGCTTTCTAAGAATTTTGGCTGAGTTTTAAATGCATTTCAGTTGTGAACTAAAAATGCTACTTAAATGGCTATATTATTTATGAGAAATAATATTGTTTATGAGAAATAATAACAAACCTGCTAGTTTAAATATTATGATCTATTTATTTACTTTTAATCAGATTCACTCCTAAGTGAATAAAAAACAAAAATTTATTGAATATATTTTTGTCCTACTTTTATTAGTTGTAAAGAATCTTGCTGGCTTCTTGAGAAGACATCTTGCTAGTATAGTTTGAATCAGCAAAGAAATAATGATACTGTGATCATGTGAAAAGCAGACACACAAAGAAAAAGTTAACTATGTGATGTGATAGGTGTGTTAATTGTCTTGGTCTTGGTAAACATTCCACAGTATATATGCATATCAAGCCATCCCACTGTGCACTATAATTGTATATTTGTCATGTATTATTCAATAAATTTGGGAGGGGAAAACATATTGGCCCATCATCAATTCTAATATTAAGTTCTGAATATATAGTCCTAATTATTTTGTGCATTAGGGAGAATTTAATTAATGGAGTCATCTCAGCTTTGTATGCTTTGTATTGCTGCTATGATTTTTTGGTTGTTTTGAGCTTCTACAAATAATAGTTGTCTGGCTTTTGTACTTTGATTACAGTAGTTAATTCAAAGAAATCTCTTGAGGACTACTCAACATTCAATCAATAAACATGCTAACACAATGCCAGGAGCTGGGATGCTGTGTGAGACAGCAATTGCAGTATATTGAAATCAGGGTAAGAGTAAACAACATTTAGTCTTTTGATTTTTAATATGCACAGTTATTATCTAAATAACAGACAATATTTAAAGTTGAAGTGTGTATAATGATAGATAATCCATGTCAAAGATGGTGTAGCAGCAATAAGACAAATACTGGCTGGACTACTAAGAAACAAAAGGAATCCCTAAGAGCTAACTATGTACTATGTGTGCATGATTTACAGAAAATTTCTATATTCCAAATTATTTGCTCAGTTAGTATGAATGATTCTAAGTCATATCTCCTTTCTCTATATTGGCTGTGTATGTGTGTGTGTGTATGTACTTTGGAAAGGTGGATAATTTCAATAGTGGCCTAAGGAAATTTAATAAAGGCAAATTTATTTTTCTAGCACAAAATTACAAATTATCTTTGATCTGGAACGATGCATTATACATGACTTTACTCCACTGACTCAGATAATTGAACGCTGTCTAATTTATGAATCCTCTTAATGTTGTACCAAACAATTTTGTTGTCATATATATGTTAATGTTGACAGTGCAATAGGCTGATATGCACTGTTAAAATTCTTGATGCTTTATATTATTAAATTCATAGATTTATGTTAAGTTGTCAGGACTTAGGCTTAAGGAGAGACTGGGCTTAGCCCTTGTGGCCCCAGAGCTAGGTGGAAATATTTGTGGCCTCAGGGTGAGGAACAGAGATTTGGCTGATAATGATGGTTTGCACACATTGGGCGCTCTGTCTTCACAGCTTCTCTGTGCCACCTTGTCAATGTTAGGAAAGTGTCATCAATCATTACCAAAGTAGGTGGAGTACACAGAACACTGGGAGTCGAGCTTGCCCTGCCTCTGGATAAAGTCTTCTCATGAAGATCCTAGCTTTATTTAGCCTGTTACACATTCAGTGCTGAGAGCAACAGTTTCAATCAGCTTTCCCTTTCCTTTTAGTATTCCCTCCCTGCCCTTGGCTGGCTTTTTCATGTCTTCTTAAACTGGAAAAGCCAACTGCTTCATTACTTTAAAAAGAATTTTTAACTTAATGAGATGGAAGGGATATCTCAACCCAATCAAATCTGTGAAAGACAAGAGTCAAAAAAGATCCTCTCTAATCATAAAAAAAATCCTGATGATTCAGCATCAATAGCACACTGTCCATGTTGCTGGAGTAACATGATACCTGGATGGTCCATGGAAAAGGAGTGAGTGACCATCAGTAGCAGAGTGCTGAAAGCAGAGCTTTGGAGTCAAGAAATCCCAGGGGTGGGACCCAGCCTGGAAAAATCAATAGCTGTGCCTCTTTGGTAAGTACTCCATTTCTTTCACTGTTACTTTTTCCATTGTCAAAATGGGAGCAGAAATAATCCACCTTGCAAAGTTGCCGTAAGAATGAAAGGCCGGGAATTACACAGGTCTAACAGAGCCTGTAACATACTAACTACTATGTTAGCCCCATGGTAAATCAAGTGCAGAGGAAGCCTGAAGTATATAATAAAATCACGACAAAAGAGAAGAAAATGAAGTTTGAAATAGCTACATTATATTGCATCTCACTGTTAACCATGAGTAGTGTCCAATAATAGGTTATGCCTTTGAGAAAAATTGTAGTTAGTTTATGATATTGGTTTATAAGTTCAAAAATTATTGCAAGAATTCTTGTCCCAGTAAAGTTACTTCTTAGGAGCTCCATCAACAATAGCAATAAAACATGGTTGCTGTTATGCTTCATTTTTTTTTGATACAGGGCTAAACTTTGTAGGAGCTTTTCTATACACTGAGATGAGCTCAATAAAATCAAAATCCTCTGGATTAAGGTAACATCCCTAAGAGACCTCTGGCGCTGGTACAGGCATTTGCAGTAATGAACAAAAGAGGAACAGAGGACTCTGTTGTTGCTTTAAATTACATGTGTGACAGATCACAAAGAATTGCTCTTAGGTAAATGAGCAATATTTTCTTGATTTTCTCCCTGGTCTTCAATACCAGCTGAATGAAGGTCCCCAGGAAGCAAGCATTTTCTTAGCAAAATAATGCTGCACTATAAATGATACCAGTTTCTGACCATTGACTCATCCCTTAACCTTTGCTGACTTCTGTTTACACAATTCTGTGGAATAGTGAACTTAAACATCAGTGGCCTGTCTTCAGTTTCCATCTTCCTCTGTAATTTTCAGCCCTGCTGATCACTCCTGGCTAGAAAGTCACCCCCAGTGATTACTTCTCTTCCTAGTGCTCTAAATGTACTCCAGTTTTGCTGGCTTGTCATCATCCCAGTTTCCTGCATATAGGTATCCCCTGGAGTTATATCTTCTGTCTGTATATGTATTCCCTCGGTAAGATCACTCATTGCCATATCTTCAGTCCCCACCACTCTGTCAATAATCCTCAAATCCCTATTTCTAGCCTTAGCCTCTCTTACCTCCAGACCTGAATCTCCCACAAACAGGGAGTCCTCCTCATTAGGCAAACACGATATATACAACATACCAGCTCATCAGCAGTCCCCTCAAGTGAGCGCCTTACCCTGGGTTCTTGATTTGGAGATCTCCTTATGGCCCAGTCTTAACTATAATCTTAGAGCCATAATTAGATGTCTGACTTTGCCTCACCACTGTCTTGTCAAACTCATTGCAGATTCTTCCTCGCTCGAGTCCCTCCGCTCCTTCCTATTCTCACCACTGTCATCCTGGGACAGGTTTTGATTTTCTGTTTCCTGAATAAACACAGCAACCTCTATCCCAAACTTCCCAGTTGCAACCTTCTTTTATTCCAACTGCTATCCATACTGGTACCAGGTTGCTTTTCTAAAGCTTGGCTTCCATCAGGTAATTCCCAGGATTATCAGACTTCAGTGGTTCTTCACTGCCTCCTCATATAAATAAGAGAACTACAGCATAGCTTTCAAAACAATAATAGGCCCACTTACCTACATTTCCATTCTTTTCTCTCACTCTTCCTTTACCAAAAGGAAGAGTGTACCATGTACCTCATACAAGCTCCAAATGAGTTTTTCAGGGTGACTTTAGTGTCCATCAGAGCTTGAGCACTCCTGCCCTAAATTATAACCAAACTGAAATGGTCACAACTATTGCTTGGCTCATCTGCACCTATGCCTGTACTCTTGCCTCCTCTCAATATCTTCATCATCACCTCCACATTCTCATTCTACCTAGCTCTTGACTTCTAGCAACATTTCCTTACAGATTTTTAGAAAAACTTTCTTCCACTCTCAGTTCCATATATTCTCTCTCATTACCTTATTTGTAATTATATATTATGCCTTTATCTTCCCTAGATGACTATATGGTCTTCTAAGGCAGAACCTGTGTCTAATATATCTTTTCATTCCTTAAATTACTATGTAACATTTTATCCATAATGGGCACTCAACAAATACCTTCTTCATAAACAAATAATAGAATGTCTAAAATAACCGCGTTCCCCTAGACAAGGCCAGGTTAGGAAAGAACCACTAACTACGTATGGCCGACAACATGACTCTGTTTACTGATTTTACCATGAAGTGCATTTCATAACATTGATTACTCTAAAATATAGATCTTTTATCAAGCATAGAAATAGATCTTTAAAAATAAATTTTTGAGCTTTTACTTCTTGGCAAAACACCCAAAGTTGAATACATAAAGGATTCTAATTACTACTTTATATAAACAAACTACTATGGCACATCATATTTTTCAAAGAGGACCACAGAAGTACCTCACAACCCAAATGCTCTTCTGCAGTGTCATCTTGCCACCTCACTTTCCCTTTAAGAGGTGAAGTCTGTTTCTTCATCTGGTTGGGAGTGGGTACCTGTGACTGCTTTGATCAATTCTGGTCAGAGCACTTAAAGTGCTCTGGCAGCTTATGCTTCTTGGAAACTATCTATCATATGAGAATTGTGACTCTGTGAGATCACCATGCTGTGAGCAGCCCAAGCCACACTGAGAGGCCCTAGAGAAGGAAATGTCACATGAGAGGAGAGAGGGAGGTAACAAAGAACACAGAGGCACCAGACATTTCAGCAAAGATGTTCAAAGCGGGTCCTCTAGCCCTTCCCACTCTAGTTGATGCCACATGAGTCAGACACAGACCACCTAGCTGAGACTTTTCTGAATTCCTGATGCATAAAATTGTGGGCAAAATAAAATGTTTGTTTTATACCACTAGGTTTTGGTATATCTTGTTACACAGCAATATATAAACACTACTCATCATTGCTTTAGACATGTGGAGCTGTGTCCATGCAAATGCAAATGCAAAATTAAAATAGTATGCCAGTAAAGCAGACAGCTAATCTTACAAACAACAAACTGATATCCTGTGCAGCCTAAATGCTGAGAAAACCTAATACTAGCCAATTAATACCAATGCTCCTTTATTATGTCCTTAGCAAAAAATTAATATGAAACATGAATTTCTTATCTCTAATATTTTCCAAGCCCAGCCTCTATTACAGAAGGTACACTAAAAAGTAAGTTAAAAAATAAGCTGTAGAATATCAAAGAAACATAGCTAAAGAATATTAAAGAAACACAAGATGTAGGTAAATAATTGGAAAAGTTGTCAAATGTATTCTGGTAAGTCCATTCTTAGTTTATATGAAGTATGATGTATCCCAATACTAAAATTCTATACATAGCCATTAAAAATAATTATAGAGCTACCTTGGTAGTAAAAATGTTCATAGTATGTTAAATGCAAAAAGCCAAATACAAAACTGTGAAGAAGACAGTTGTCTTTCGGTAAAGTTATGCATGTGTCCCCTTTTCTCCTACCCCCAACACATATATTTTTTCCTTCAGGAAAAAAATAAAAAAAAAAAAAAGATTAAAAGGATGCATATCAATCTGTTCCTTGGACAGCAAGGAGACCAAACCAGTCCATCCTAAAGGAAATCAACCCTGAATACTCATTGGAAGGACTGATGCTGAAGCTGAAGCTCCAATACTTTGGCCACCTGATGCGAAGAGCTGATTCATTGGAAAAGACCCTGATGCTGGGGAAGATTGAAGGCAGGAGGAGAAGGGGATGACAGAGGATGAGATGGTTGAATGGCATCACCAACTCAATGGACATGAGTCTGAGCAAGCTCTGGGAGTTGGTGATGGACAGGGAAACCTTGTTTGCTGCACTTCATAGGGTGGCAAAGAGTCAGACACAATTTAGCAAGTAAAGAACAAATACACTCTCTACAGTGACAGCCTGGACCTTCTTCTGCTTTTTGTTGTTGATTTGTTTTTTGTTTGTCATTCAGAGTCCTGAAACAGAACAAACTACCCACAGTATTAGGAAACGACGAAACAACTAAAGTTTGCTGGTGAGCCTTTCCTTGTGGCGGTCAGGCCTTTCACGGCCCAGGCCTTCTATAGAGGTTTCTGTCTCAATTCTCACACATACCTCAGCTTACACAAACCATATTTCCTGCACTAAGATAGGACCTATATAGCTTGGTGACCACCCAGACTGCAACACCTTCATGTGTTGAGTTTATTTCACTTTGTTTTTGCTACAATTTTTTCCCTCAAGGTCAACTTTGTATTATACTTGGTCTTTTTGAGTGTTTATAGAAAGAGGGAATTTAACATTCATTCAGCCTGCCATATTGATGGCACTTCTTTAATTTTGATTAAAATTGATGGCATTTTCTTTAATTTTGTTATATTGCTCTTGCAATTAATTAAAAAAAAAACCTCAGTTATTGAAAATGGGCTAAGCTTAACATAGTATTTTAGATTCTTATCTATAGATTATTAAAGAGAATCATTGCACTTGATTTTAGGAACTGAAAATTTTTTTTAAGGAAAATAAGTCTCAAACCTTGATGATTATATAAGATTTGTTATTTAGTTTTTCTTTTGGTATAGATTATCACTAGGGGTATAAACAGCTCTTTCTAGGAAGAAAATTCTGAGCAATCTTAACCAGTGTGAAAACAGCTAGAAGCAGGAAATTAAAATATTGCTTATTCCTATGAAAGGCAGGAGATTCCATTAGATAATGTCAGTGTGATCAGTTAGTGATTTATTAAACAGTATAGTACAGAGGAACCCATACAGTTCAAGATGTAGGACAGGGTAGGTTTGAATGCTAGAGCTGCCTGATACTAGCCATGTGAACCTGGACAAAACTTTTAACCTAATATCAAGAATACATTCTGTGACAGTTGTGACGATCAGAAAGGCAGAAAGTGCTTAGTGACTCATTTTTTTGCTTTTGTTATTGAGAGCAGTTTGGGACTTAAGGAGATTGGGACTATAAATAGGGTTTCTCAAAATACAGCCCAAGATATCTGCATACTACCCTGACCTGCCTGATACTAGCCATGTGAACCTGGACAAAACTTTTAACCTAATATCAAGAATACATTCTGTGAAAGTTGTGACGATCAGAAAGGCAGAAAGTGCTTAGTGACTCAGTTTTTTGCTTTTGTTATTGAGAGCAGTTTGGGACTTAAGGAGATTGGGACTATAAATAGCGTTTCTCAAAATACAGCCCAAGATATCTGCATACTACCCTGCCAGGGTCCCTATTCAAATTTCCATTTTAAACAGTCCTTACTGGTGATGTTTCTCCATGTTTCAAGTTTGAGATCACCTGGTTAAGTATATAAAAGTAACAATTTTTGTGAGAGAATACAGGGCATGTAAAAAAATAACTGAAGTTCCTTTTGAGACAAAGAAGAATGAAAACGAAAGACACCTTTTATGAACTACGGGAGGTACACTAAGTGGTCTGCTTCTCAAAAAGAGTGGGGGTTTTTGTGTGCTCTAATGCAAAGTGTGGAGAAGGCAATGGCACCCCACTCCAGTACTCTTGCCTGGAAAATCCCATGGATGGAGAAGCCTGGTAGGCTACAGTCCATGGGGTTGCGAAGGGCAGGACACGACTAAGCGAATTCACTTTCACTTTTCACTTTCATGCATTGGGGAAGGAAATGGCAACCCATTCCAGTATTCTTGCCTGGAGAATCCCAGGGATGGGGGAGTCTGGTGGGCTGCCGTCTATGGGGTCGCACAGAGTCGGACACGACTGAAGTGACTTAGCAGCAGCAGCAATGCAAAGTGAGCTCTCAGTAGAAGAAAACCATCCCAACCACTCTAGTCCAAGACACCAGCATCTTTTACTAGAACTATTTCCTCAGTCCCCTGGAAGTCTCAAAGTTCACCTTATCAGAAAAGCTTTCTATGACTTCAATATTTAAAATAGCATCATCTGGTTCTCCTTATGCTATGCTACTTTTCTTCACAGCACTTATCAATTGTCATATGTAATTGATAAACTACATATCATAGATTTATTTCTTTGTTATGTAGATACATACACTCACTAGACTATAAAACTATGAGAACAAGGACTTTGTTTAGCTAGCTGCTATATCCCTAGTGCCTAGGAGACTGCAGGGCACATGTCAAGAAATACTTGTTGATGAATGAGCCTAAGGAAGCCCTCTCTTTCTTTTGGTTTATTAGAATGGGCAATTCCTAGAGAGAATAGGAAAAAAGTTGGACCAGAAAGGAAGATGTATTCTGGATGGTGGGCAAAGCAAACCAGTGTCATGAGTTTGAAATAAGGAGGAATTGCACACCAAAGGGAAAGAGAGGTAGAACTTCTGAGCTCCTGGAGCTCTTGACAGAAATCAGTTTCTTGTAAGAGAAGGTCAAACTGTTCCTCTGGAATAGCAGCCGTAGCAATGATGCAAAGGAAGCTATAGAGACCCTAGCAAGTGGGAAGTCCTCTGCTCATTATGGAAGCTTCCCTTTTGAGGGTCCACAGATGGACTATCATCTCAATCAGGTGCTATGTTTCCTACCTTGGATGAGTATCCCAAATATAACAGACTTCAGACATCACTATTTCTGATGAATGGCCCTGGAAGAATAAAAATATAAAACTATCTCCCTACAGATTTGTGAAATTCTGGAATACATAAGATATTAAGCTTCTTCTTCTTTTTTCTTTTTTTTCAGTTCAAGCTCTAGCCTTTGAAAAAAATCACATAAAAGTGAAAAGCTGGCTGAAAAAGAGAAATATAGTAGAATTTGTTTCTCTGGATAGTGACTTACAATTTTGGAATCATTGACTCCTAGTAGGGACAGAGCAAAATTGCAAAGAGATGAGAAAGAAAGTGTTTGGCAGCCTTGCCCACTGGATAAAGATGTTCTAAACCCAGATCAAATAAGATACAAAGAGAATAATAGATGTGATATAGGAAAAAAGAACCACAGTGGTAGACAGTCTAGTAAGTGTCAAGGGAATGAAGGGCAAGGGGAAGGGAAATGAAGTCTAGTATTTAGGCTGATAACTGTGAATCAGAGCATAAATTCTGACATGGGGGTGTAAATGTGATCTCTTAGATATTCTTAAGGCATTATGAGAAAGGTACTCAGGACTGAACACACCATTGATTAAGAGAGAGTGTGTGTGTTTAGTAATTCCTCAGAAAGTTAAATATAGAATCACTACATGACCCAGCAATTCCTATCCTCATTATATATCCAAAAGAATTGAAAACAGGTACTCAAACACTTGCTCATGAATGCTCATAGCAGCACTATTCACAGTAGTCCAAAGTGGAAACAATTCCCAAACCACCTGAATGGACAACGTGTGTGTGTGTGTGTGTGTATGTGTGTGTGTTATACACAGAGAGAGTGACATACAACAAATTATTCAGTTATAAAAAGGAATGAAGTGCTGATACGTGGACATGGATAAACCTAGAAAACATTGTGCTAAATGAAAGAAACCAGACACAAAAGGTCATATAGTATATGGTTCCATTTATATGAAATGTCCAGGTGAACCCTAGAAAGTAGATCATTGCCAGAGGCTTGGAGAAGAGGAAAAGAGGGGATTAGTTCCTTAATGGGTATCGGATTTCCTTCAATATCTTAAAAATGTTTTAGAATTAGCCAGAGATGCAATTGCACAGCATTGTACATGAACTGAATACCACAGCATTGTTCACTTTAAAATAATTCCAAATTGTGTGACTTTCATCTCAATAAAAATATACAATCTCAAAGGTGAAAAATATTTCTTAAAAATGTTTTTAAAAGACAGTGACGGGTGGGGAGAGGAGGAGAGGGACTGGCAGGTGGTACATGATAGAAAGAGATATGCTTATAATGTGGGGTACTTCACAAGACTAACAGTGTAGAGAAAGGCAGAGGCCACCAAATTATGAAAGGAAGACAGTCAACCCAGAAAGACCATTAAGAACAATGCCTTCTAATTAAGAATGAATAACAGAGACAAAAAATGAATGATGCATTCTGATGGTGACATATACTCTGAACACTGCCAAGGTTAGTAAGGGGCACTCTGTCTCTCTAGGCTAACACTCTAATATAGCTGTGACTTTCAGAAGAAGACCTATGCCATGATGGAGAAAGATGGAAGAGTTAGGATCATTCAGAGGAAGAAGAAAACACTTTTCAAAAGTGGAAACAGCAAAAGCTTCATGAATGTTTGCTCTGTCCCATGCTGAATGATCAGAGACAGAGACACAAGGCATGTCCCATGCTCTCTGAAGGCTAAGGTCAGTGAAGAGGGCTGTCACTAGACTAGGGCCTGAGTGCCAGGCTAAAGAGTCTAAATTCTATTTAATAGTGGGAGCCACGGCGGCTTGCGAGCACTGAATGACATGAGCTGTGCTTCGGGAAAATTAATCTGGTCGCTATGTGTATGGCTGATTAGAGGAGCAAGGGACTCAAGGTAGGGGGAGCAACAAGAAGTCGATTCTAATAGTCCAGGCAACAGGAAATTGTTCCTGCACTGAGATAATGGCCCTGGGATCAGAGAAAAGAGATAGACAAAACAGGTATTAGAAAGCTGACTGGAAGTAGGGGACAAAAGAGGGATACTCCAAGAATTTCATTCAGGGAGACCAGGAGGGTAATTTGGTCATTAATTTAAAAAAAAAAAAAAGGAAGTGTTGTAGGTAATTAGATAGTAGGTGGATATGGCACAGACAAGAGTTCCATTGTGCATGTATTATGTTTGAAATGCTAGCGGAGATTCCAATAGATAGTAATAAAGCCTGGGGGAGATGAGAGGCCTGGGAAATAATCATAAAGGTGTTAAGTATTGAAATGTGATTGAAGTTTGTTATGCAAATGGTTGGTGAGCAGTTGGGGAAATGAAATTAACCAGAAGCAAGTACAAGCTTTCTGCCAACTAGTTATGCCAAATTAACCTCAATTCCTTTGTGACAGATAGCTTGACTGTAAATCAGAGAACTGTTCTAGACATGGTATATCTTGATTGCAGCGAAACATGTGACAAATATTTTATATCCTTGGAAGCATATCAGGGACAAAACCAGATATAGATGGATTCGTAGTGGATTGAGCAACCGTACCTGAATCACATTGATTATGACGTGATTGCAAACACAGGAAAGCCTAAAAAAGCTCTGACTTTACACTAAAATGTTCATTACCTTAAAGAAAAGCAAACTCCAATAGAACCCTAACAAAACATTTTGTTGGTTTAAAGTGCCATTCCATGGTTTGGCATTTTAATTAAAACTGAACACAGAAAGAATTTCTAAGAATTTATCTCAAATGATAATATACCTGTTACTTGTGAATATTATTTGGAAAGAAACTGCTAAACACAGCATGTTGTTTTTATACAGTGTAAACATGGAAGCTTTCCTGTTTCATGATTTGGAAAGCTTACACATTTTTTTTTTTCTAAAATACCATTGCCAAATGTACATGTCACTATATGTTACTCTTTGTCAAAATATTTGTTATAAAGATGTTGCCTTTCAATATTTTGAATCATTAGTAATTTCCATATGAGGAATTTATTAGTAAAATTCCTTGAGGAGTCATCAGCAGGACCTAGGTATTAAGCACAGGGAAGATGAAGAAATTGAGTTTCTATCCAAACTCTCCAGCATAGTCATTGACTATGAGAGCCAATATATAATTTGCAAAATACACTGAAAATAAAGTATTAGAAAAGTGCCTAACAAAAACACTATGTTCTCTGCAAAGAGAAATCCATCATCCATAACTGCTGCTTAGTGGAATAAATAGGTTTAGTCGTTGAGATATTAATGTTATGTCTCAATATAAAACATAAGTTCTAATATCCTTACTAATGACACTTACAAAGCAGTTACCCCTAAATATAAGAGTCATCTTATTTCATTATAATTCTACTGTTAGAATCCAGAATTGTGAAGGATAAATGGATGAATGGATAAGCAATCTTTTCCCCAGTTTAGATACCACTGCAAGATTGCATTTGCAGTATGTGGCAGAGACTGCTACTTGCAAAACCAGCATGCCTCCTCTCATTACAGTACACTGACTTTCTTCCTGTGGCAATATGCCAGTAAAGACTGTGTTACCCAACCTCCTTCATTACCAGTTTGGTCAAGGAGATGAAAATGGAAGTTAATGTCCACAAAGGCTTTTAAAATGGAGGCTTTTAGAGGATACCCTCTCTCTTACCCTTGACTGTCTTCCTCTTTCTTCCTTTCTAGAATTCAGAACTGATGGCTGCTATCAGAAGCTTTGCAGCCATAGAAACTGACATAGAAATTTCAGCTCCCTGCCATTAGGACCTAAAGTTGTGCTAAAAGGATGGCAGGGCCAGAAGACAGAGAGCGTCTGGACGTCTTAAAAGTGGAAGGAAAGACAAATGGATTTTTCATTGTATACAGTTAACTTTAACCACAACTAATACACACTGCGTGTATCCAGCATTCATCTTCTCACCTTTTCACGCCACCTTTCCAGGCATAAGATGTTGTCTAATTCAAAGCTAGAATGTTTACAACTCATTTAAAGGCTTTTACAAATAATGAAGTACGGAAAGACACCAGCACATGCTTAGTTTTGGCCTTGTGTCCAGCTAAGCTACCTTGAGAAATACCTTGAATTCATATTGTTTTAAGTAAATGCTAATGCATGGTAATTGTTTTTTCTATATTTATAATGAAGGGTGAAGTGCTTTGACAGCTGTCAGTCAAGTGTCGAATAGCCGTTATTCTTGATGATCCTTAACTTGGCATGATATCAAGCTGTTAAAATTGGCACCCACTGAAGAAACAGAGATTACCCTGACTCAGAGCTGCCCCACCTCCTGTTACTTCTCTTTGCCTCCACTTCCCCAGGCCTCTCTCACTTGTACTAAAAGACAACCACTATTGCAGAAAAGCTTCTACCCTAGACCCTGTGCCATTCCCATCTGAGTCTTGAAGTATCTGTTCTTTCCAATATCCCATTTAATGGGACCCAGAACATCAGGACTTAGGGCTTTTTATACCAAGAAACATTACTGGCCTCATTCCCTGTGATAGGAAGAATTCTGAGATGACCTCCATGATCTCCACCCACCCAGGATGGCTCCTCTCCCCTTTAGTGTAAGTGACTTTATTCTAATCAAGAGAATATGGAAACAGTGATAGGATGTCACATCTATGATTATGTGTTATTAAGACCCTGTCTTAGCACACTGGCATGCACGGGATTCTCCTGTGGACCTTGAAGAAGGAAACAGCCATGCTGCAAACTGCTGACAGAGAGGGCCTTGTAGTAGGGACAGCCTCTTTGACCTAATGGGGCCTCCAATTAATAGTAAGAAACAAGGGGCCTCATTGTTTGGGGGGAGGAGGGGCCTCTATTTTAAAGCCACAGGGAAATGAATTCTAGGAAAAAACCTGAATGAGCTTGGAAACTTGATTCTCCCTCAGTCAAGCCTCCAGGTAAAGGCACAGCCCAGACAACATTTTAATTACAGCCTTCAGACTTTGAGCAGAGAATCCCATTAAGTCATATTTGGTATATGCATGCAATGGAATACTATTCAGTCATAAAAAAGAACAAAATAATGTACTTGCAGCAACATGGATGCAACTAGAGATAACCATACTTACTAAGTCAAAAAGAGAAAGACAAATACCACATGGTATCACTTATATATGGAATCTAAATTATGATGCAAGTAAACTTATCTATGAAATACATAGAGACTCATAGAGATAGAGGACAGACTTTTTACCAAGGGGGAGGTAAGTGGTGGAGGGATGATCTGGGAGCTTGGTATAGCAGATACAAACTATCATGTGGATGGATAAGCAACAAAGTCTTACTGTAGAGCTGTGTTGTTTGATCACTTAGTCATGCTCAACTCCTTTGTGATCTCTTGGACTGTAGCCCACTAGGCTTCTCTGACCATGCAATTTCCCAGGAAAGAATACTGGAGTGAGTTGCCATTACCTTCACCAAGAGATCATCCCAACCTAGGGACTGGACTAGTGTCTCCTGCACTGGCAGGTGGATTCTTTACCACTGAGCCATCAGAAAAGCCCCTCTGTATAGCGCAGGAAACTACAATATACTGTGATAAACCGTAATGTTTATCTCATATACATATATATGTGATATATATATAAGTGAATCTATATATGTTAATCATTTGCTGTACAGCAGAAATTAACACTGTAAATCAACTATACTTAATATAATTTTTTTTTAAACTGTTTAATACAGGTAACATATTAGTACTCCTATGTGCTGATTTTGTATGTAAAATTTTTCACAAGTTCAATTTAGGGGAAACTGGAATTGTACTGTCTCTTATACACATCTGAAGGAAATGGCAACCCATCCCAGTATTCTTGCCTGGAGAATCCCAGGGATGGGGGAGTCTGGTGGGCTGCCGTCTATGGGGTCGCACAGAGTCGGACACGACTGAAGTGACTTAGCAGCAGCAGCAATGCAAAGTGAGCTCTCAGTAGAAGAAAACCATCCCAACCACTCTAGTCCAAGACACCAGCATCTTTTACTAGAACTATTTCCTCAGTCCCCTGGAAGTCTCAAAGTTCACCTTATCAGAAAAGCTTTCTATGACTTCAATATTTAAAATAGCATCATCTGGTTCTCCTTATGCTATGCTACTTTTCTTCACAGCACTTATCAATTGTCATATGTAATTGATAAACTACATATCATAGATTTATTTCTTTGTTATGTAGATACATACACTCACTAGACTATAAAACTATGAGAACAAGGACTTTGTTTAGCTAGCTGCTATATCCCTAGTGCCTAGGAGACTGCAGGGCACATGTCAAGAAATACTTGTTGATGAATGAGCCTAAGGAAGCCCTCTCTTTCTTTTGGTTTATTAGAATGGGCAATTCCTAGAGAGAATAGGAAAAAAGTTGGACCAGAAAGGAAGATGTATTCTGGATGGTGGGCAAAGCAAACCAGTGTCATGAGTTTGAAATAAGGAGGAATTGCACACCAAAGGGAAAGAGAGGTAGAACTTCTGAGCTCCTGGAGCTCTTGACAGAAATCAGTTTCTTGTAAGAGAAGGTCAAACTGTTCCTCTGGAATAGCAGCCGTAGCAATGATGCAAAGGAAGCTATAGAGACCCTAGCAAGTGGGAAGTCCTCTGCTCATTATGGAAGCTTCCCTTTTGAGGGTCCACAGATGGACTATCATCTCAATCAGGTGCTATGTTTCCTACCTTGGATGAGTATCCCAAATATAACAGACTTCAGACATCACTATTTCTGATGAATGGCCCTGGAAGAATAAAAATATAAAACTATCTCCCTACAGATTTGTGAAATTCTGGAATACATAAGATATTAAGCTTCTTCTTCTTTTTTCTTTTTTTTCAGTTCAAGCTCTAGCCTTTGAAAAAAATCACATAAAAGTGAAAAGCTGGCTGAAAAAGAGAAATATAGTAGAATTTGTTTCTCTGGATAGTGACTTACAATTTTGGAATCATTGACTCCTAGTAGGGACAGAGCAAAATTGCAAAGAGATGAGAAAGAAAGTGTTTGGCAGCCTTGCCCACTGGATAAAGATGTTCTAAACCCAGATCAAATAAGATACAAAGAGAATAATAGATGTGATATAGGAAAAAAGAACCACAGTGGTAGACAGTCTAGTAAGTGTCAAGGGAATGAAGGGCAAGGGGAAGGGAAATGAAGTCTAGTATTTAGGCTGATAACTGTGAATCAGAGCATAAATTCTGACATGGGGGTGTAAATGTGATCTCTTAGATATTCTTAAGGCATTATGAGAAAGGTACTCAGGACTGAACACACCATTGATTAAGAGAGAGTGTGTGTGTTTAGTAATTCCTCAGAAAGTTAAATATAGAATCACTACATGACCCAGCAATTCCTATCCTCATTATATATCCAAAAGAATTGAAAACAGGTACTCAAACACTTGCTCATGAATGCTCATAGCAGCACTATTCACAGTAGTCCAAAGTGGAAACAATTCCCAAACCACCTGAATGGACAACGTGTGTGTGTGTGTGTGTGTATGTGTGTGTGTTATACACAGAGAGAGTGACATACAACAAATTATTCAGTTATAAAAAGGAATGAAGTGCTGATACGTGGACATGGATAAACCTAGAAAACATTGTGCTAAATGAAAGAAACCAGACACAAAAGGTCATATAGTATATGGTTCCATTTATATGAAATGTCCAGGTGAACCCTAGAAAGTAGATCATTGCCAGAGGCTTGGAGAAGAGGAAAAGAGGGGATTAGTTCCTTAATGGGTATCGGATTTCCTTCAATATCTTAAAAATGTTTTAGAATTAGCCAGAGATGCAATTGCACAGCATTGTACATGAACTGAATACCACAGCATTGTTCACTTTAAAATAATTCCAAATTGTGTGACTTTCATCTCAATAAAAATATACAATCTCAAAGGTGAAAAATATTTCTTAAAAATGTTTTTAAAAGACAGTGACGGGTGGGGAGAGGAGGAGAGGGACTGGCAGGTGGTACATGATAGAAAGAGATATGCTTATAATGTGGGGTACTTCACAAGACTAACAGTGTAGAGAAAGGCAGAGGCCACCAAATTATGAAAGGAAGACAGTCAACCCAGAAAGACCATTAAGAACAATGCCTTCTAATTAAGAATGAATAACAGAGACAAAAAATGAATGATGCATTCTNAATCTACCATACTGTAGTTTTAATAAATTAATTGTAATGATCATTGGATATTTTCTGTATTGTAGTATATATTATGTAATGTGTAGTATATAGTGTTTACTGCCTCTAATATCAGGTCACCATCACTATCAAGAATAATAAAAACTATTGGACTTCGCTGGCCGTACAGTGGATAAAAATCCTCCTGAGAATCCAGTGTACATGGGCTCAATCCCTGTTCCGGGAAGATTCCACATGCCATGGAGCTTCTGAGCCTGAGCGCCGCATCTACTGAGTCCATGCTCTAGAGCCTCGGAGCCGCAGCGACGGAAGGCCCTGTGCCTAGAGCCAATGCCCCGCGACAAGAGTAGCCACTTCAGTGAGAAGCCCCCTCTCACTGTAACCAAAGAAAGCCTGGATGCAGCAAAGAAGACACAAAGCAACCAAAAATAAAGAAAGAAAGAATTAGCTGGAATCAAGATTGCCAGGAGAAATATCAGTAATCAGATATGCAGGTGTCACCACCTTTAATGGCAGAAAGTGAAGAACAACTAAAGAGCCTCTTGATGGAAATGAAAGAGAGTGAAAAAGTTGGCTTAAAGCTCAACATTCAGAAAACTAAGATCATGGCATCCAGTTCCGTCACTTCATGGCAAATAGATGGAGAAACAGTGGCTGACTTTATTTTGGGGCGGCCCCCAAATCACTGCAGATCGTGACTGCAGCCATGAAATTAAAAGATGCTTACTCCTTGGAAGGAAAGTTATGACCAACCTAAACAGCATATTCAAAAGCAGAGACATTACTTTGCCAACAAAGGTCCATCTAGTCAAGGCTATGGTTTTTCCAGTAGTCATGTATGGATGTGAGAGTTGGACTATAAAGAAAGCTGAGCACCGAACAATTTATGCTTTTGAATTGTGGTATTGGAGAAGATTCTTGAAAGTCCCTTGGACTGCAAGGAGATCCAACCAGTCCATCCTAAAGGAGATCAGTCCTGGGTCTTCACTGGAAGGACTGATGTTGAAGCTGAAACTCCAATACTTTGACCACCTGATGTGAAGAGCTGACTCATCTGAAAAGACCCTGATGCTGGGAGAGATTGAGGGCAGGAGGACAAGGGGACGACAGAGGACGAGATGGTTGGATGGCATCACCAACTCAATGAACATGAGTTTGGGTGAACTCCGGGAGTTGGTGATGGACAGGGAGCCTGGTCTGCTGCAGTTCATGGGGTTGCAAAGAGTCGGACACGACTGAGCAATCGAACTGAACTGAACTGAAGTAGCAGACATCTTAAATGCTTTAGATACATTATCTCATTAAGTCTAGGCAAAATATGATGAAAAAGCATTTCCCATTTTATAGATGAGAAATTAGAAGATTATAGACACTAGATAAATTTCAAAAGATAACAACATTGCCAACCAGGATTTAAACCCAAGTTTTTCTGACACCAGATTTAATCCCCTATTGTGATGTACCAGCTCGAATACTCTTTCTATACCTACAGAGTCAAATAAACTGTTGCTGAAAGATTTCTAAAGTTTTGCAGTTAATTTGGGACATAAATTTGGATTCTTTTTTGGCTCACATCTTATTTGGCTTTACTGTATGCATACATATAAAATGTTGTGTGTGTATGCACGTGTGTATGTATTCACAAAATTTTTTGGTTCAATATTTACCTATGAATAAATATATCACAGGCAATAGTTTCAGGGAAAAGCTAATGCAAAACATGAATATTAAAATTTAAGTGACTGGGATTACACTGAATCTGTAAACCAAATTATGGACATCTTTACAATATTAAATCTTCCAATCCAAGAATATAGCATATTTTAAAATTTTACCTAGGTTTTCTTTATTTGACAAATATTTTGTAGTTTCCAGAATTAAAGTGTTTCATAAATTCTGTTAAATTTACCTCTCAGTATCTCATGGGTTTTTTGCTATTGCAAATAGTACTATTAATATTTTTAAATTTTAATTTCCAATTATTGATTCATAATATTTAGAAACACAAGAGATTTTTTATGTTGACCTTACATTCCTTAACCTTATTAAACTCACATCTTAGTTCTAGTAGTGTTTTCATACATTCCTTAATATTTTCTATACATATAATCATGTTATTTTCAGAACATTTTAACATTAGGCTTACTAATCTGTATGCCTCTTAGGTTTCTTGTAGTGTTTGTAGTATCTAGGATCTCTAATAAACACTCAATAAAGCTGGTGAGATAAGATATCCATGCCTTGTTTTCTATCTCAGAGAGAAAGAATTATAATGCATTTGATTATGAAATTTTTTATGATTTATGAAAGAATAGTTAACTATGATGTTGCAGTAGGTTTTTACAGATACCCTGTATCAGAATGAGGCAGTTCCCTTATATTTTTAGATTTCTCAGAATTTTTATTCTGAATGGATATTGAGTTTTGTCAAATGTTTTTTCTGCATTAATTCAGATAATCATTTGGTTTAGCTCCTTTATTATATATTAATATGAAAATTTACATTGATTAACTGCTGAAAGTTATATAACATTTCATTCCTGGGATAATCCGTACTTGGTCATAACATATTACTCCTTTTTTATATTGTACTAAATTCAATCTGCTAATATTTTTAGAAGGACTTTTGTGTCTATGTTTATAGAGACAATGGTCTACAGTTTTCTTTCCTTGTAATGTCTTTGTCTGGTTTTGATAAAGTAATTCTTGCCTTCTCAACTAATTTAGGAAGTATTTTTCTTCCTCCTCCTCCTATTTTATATATTATTGTATTGAAATATACAATGAAGGTTCAGAACTCATTAGTTTTTCCGCTTCACCTTCCCACATATTCATCATTCTTTTTACTCAGGTGTTCCAAAACCTCAATGTATAGCTCATTCACANTAAAGTAATTCTTGCCTTCTCAACTAATTTAGGAAGTATTTTTCTTCCTCCTCCTCCTATTTTATATATTATTGTATTGAAATATACAATGAAGGTTCAGAACTCATTAGTTTTTCCGCTTCACCTTCCCACATATTCATCATTCTTTTTACTCAGGTGTTCCAAAACCTCAATGTATAGCTCATTCACATTTTGAAATAGATCAATATACAAAATCAATTGACCTTTTAGGAACAACTTTGTAGAACTATGAGCTATGAGAAGCAGAGGGGAGCAAATAAATTATCAGAAACGATACTGAGTTCAGAAAATAAACGATGTTTTCAGATAAGGCTGTGTGTGAAGAAAGCTACACTCACATATTGACTAGGTTTTAAAAAGAATGTATAATAGTTAAAATCATATTGAATTCTAACTATATAGAGCAGGGCAGTTTTCTAATTGCTTTCTCCTCAAACTCCTAATATTCTCCACTGGGACTGTCATACTCTCGAAAGGAAAGAGTCAAAGTAACTATACTTGTGAAATATGTGTAGTGGGAAAATCAGCAATTTAATGTGTTAATAACAGCTTTCACATTGCTGAATAAGAAAAATCAAGTCTGAGTTACCTTGGTTAGATTATTTCTCTGAGGAATATCCCTCTTTCCTAACATTTCCAAATCTCTCTTACAATATTATCACACCTATTAAAGACAGCAACATTTCAATGCAATGTGTAACTATAAACTATTCCCAGTGATGTTTACAGTTCTCTTAATTGCTAAGAGACTCTACCCTAATCACTCTGATATGTGGGGAATATGGCATCTTTGAGAACCACTACTGTGGCAATGCTCCCCCGAAACTGTCCCTTCCAGAACTCAGGTGACAGCAAGGACCATTAGACCACATGGTAAGCTATTCATTAGACTATCAACTTTGTCTAACCCAGTTTGCTAAGTTTTTGTGTTCTAAATGTCAATTGCTATTCATTTGATTTCTTTTCACTTGCTTTTTGCCAAACTAAGAATAAATTGCCTTTTTTCAAGGAAAAGAAGAGGAAGTAAGACTACTAGGAAAACTAAACTCAGAAGTCTCTTAGGGAAAAATCAAGAACTGGGGTGAATCATCTTTAGTTAATTAACCGGTTTGGGAGATTATTAAGATTCTTCCTTCATCTTGTTTATCTAACACTGCTCTTCTGCCCTGAATTTAACACTTGGGTACTCACTGCTGTTTACTTTGATTTCATAGCATCTGCCAAATGTGAGAAAACTTTCCATTAAAGCATTTGCTTAGACCAGATCAAATCACTTCCTTTTGGGGGAAAAAAGAAACTTATTTCATAATCCAATGATAAAAGTCAGTAGTCAGTTTTATATATAATCAGCTCATTATTATTATTTCCATCAGAAATCATGATAGAGAACTGGAAAGAGATTAAACTAGACATATACTCTCTGCTGTTTACTAACAGGCATTATGAGCGATTTAGTGATGGAGGAATTTATAGGTACTGGCTAAGAAGACAGTTTGAAATGATCTGTAAATGTCTTTCATCCATGCTTATCTGTTACCTAAAACGATCAAGAGTGGCTAGAATACCTCTAACACCTCATAAAACACATTATTTTCAACAGTTGGTTGGGTTAGCAGAAACAGACTGTGAAATGTGTCTAGTAGTGTTCCAGGTATGAACAGAAAGTAAATGTCTTGATTAAATCCCAGACTTTAAAAAAAAAAAAAAACAACACTGCAACTTTAAACTTACTCTATGGTATTTTTATTGTTTACTTAAAAAACATCATACCTGTCTGATGTGAACTGATTTGTCTAAGCCCTAAGAGATATTCCCTCAGGTAATTAATGTCACTAACCTGGTATAAGTTTATAAAATGTCTTGAAACAAATGCACAGGGCTGAAGAGAATCAAAGTATTTTCTTCCATTAATTTTCACTGTTATGCCCATGCAGTTGTTTTTTTCAGGGAGTCCCAATATTTCTGGTATAAATATTATCAAAGGAGGGAATGATCTATCCTGGAAAGAATACAGTTTTTAGAAAAGTGAAGGATAAAAGATAAATATAATCTGCAGAAGTTTTTTGACTGAGTAAGTGTGATTAAAAATGGAGGAGGATGAAGGGATAACTCCCAAATTTCTGGTATAAGATGATCGTACTACTCATTGAAATTGGAAACTGAAGATAAGTAAGCATTTAGAAATATGGAATTATAACTCATGACGGATGTGAGAGTCCTAAGAACACAAGGAATACAAGTTGGTGAAGACTTGGCTAAGTTCATTTTACAGATTACTTGGAATGAAAAAGAAGGCAGAGGATGAAATCCCACTGGTTGGCAATATCTAAAGATTTATTTGAAAGATGAGGCAGCATCTAAACAGTCCAAAAGGCACAGTCTAAATATAAAGAGCACACAGCAGAAGCTCTCAAAGGGCAGGCACCGTGTGTATACTGCTTGTCATCTAACTGAGTATCCACAGCACCTTATTAGACGGCCCAGAACACAAGAGGAAATCACTTGTTAAGTAAATGAACAAACAAACCAAGAGACTGATGCTATGAAAACCAAACACACAGAACATTTCAAGGAGGAAGTCACTTACAGTGGTATGAAGATATGACTGTTAGATCTGACAAATTAGAAAGTCATTCAAAAACCTTATCAAGAACAAAGTCTGTGGAATGTGGGGACTGGAATCCACTGAGGAGCAGATGCATAATGAAGCAGTGATGTTGAAGGCAGGTTTCTCTTTCAAAAAGACTGGCAGAGAACGGAAGGAATTACTAGCAGATAAAACGAGAGGGGGAAACATTAGTAGAACTTTTTTTTTAAACAAGTTGGGGAGATCTGAGAGGGTGTATGTATTGGGAAATAAACCAAAAGAAGCAAAATTTGAGAAGGTAAAACAAGGGCAAATGTGGTAGCTGGGATATGGAGTGGATATTTTCTACAGCAGAGATGGAAGAATCAGTCTTTGACGAGAGGCAAATACTCTCTGTTTAAGTAGCGATTAAAAGGTGAGCGTGAGGGGAAAGAGAGTCAAAGTCCACATCCAGGCTTCGGTGATCTATACCTCTTACCTCACACCTCCAACAAGTAAGAATAGGAACAAATACAGGCATGTTTATTGGTGTAAAAATAGGAAATTTGAGGGAAAATATTTCTCATATTTTTCACTGTAGTAGCAATGAAGCCACCTTGTAGGAGGTTAAGGAAGATAGTTGGAGCAAACTCTGGTATTGGATTAGGGAAGATAACAGGGATACACGGAAAGGGCTGCCACTGTGCAGCTGAAGAGGAGATGACATATTTGGGTTGACTGTACCAATCAGCTTCAACAGTTTGGTTTTCTCCAGTGGCATTCAGCAGTGCTGGGATAAGGACCCAAAAGGCAAAGGGCAGGTCTGACAATCCAAGGCAGGACACTGGCAGAGAAGTATGATAAGATGGGTAGGAGCTGAAGAGTTGACAGTGTGGAAATCAGGCTGCAGAGAGAGAGGGGGAGGTGGCAGTATCTTAAGTTTAAAAGAAGGGGATGGAAAAGATTAAAAGACTTCAAGAGTATGAAGAGGAAGAGGAATTAGAAGGAATAAGGCCTAATATCTGGGCCTGTGGACATCTCAAGGATGAGAAAGGATTATGCTCCGGCATCCTTCCCTCAAGGAGGGAGAATAAAAGGCAGACTTAGCCGGGTGGGATCTTCGGCGCACTTGGTAGGTCAGCTCAGGGTTTACAGGAAAAAGGCGGAGGCAGCAGGATAGGAGGATGGGTGTAAGCACCCTCTGGTAGTCAGGACACACATTCAAAATGTTGACATTTGTCTGGCACTCTTGAGTGAAAGAAGGAGGCTGCCTGAAGCTGTCAGTGACTGCTGGCAAGGGCTCCTTCTGCCCGAACTCATCCCAGACACCGATAACTCACTCTCATCTATTCACTGCCTGGGCAGCAGAACACACTTGGTTTAGGAAAATTATGCCTTAGGAAACATTGAAGGTCAGACTCGGAAATCAAGTAACTACTGACATAGCTCAGAAAGGTAAGGATCTTTGCGACCCCATGGACTGTAGCCTATCAGGCTCCTCTGTCCATGGGATTTTCCAGGCAAGAGTGCTGGAGTGGAATGCCATTTCCTTCTCCTGGGGATCTTCCTGACCCAGGAACGGAACCCAGGTCTCCCGCAATGCAGGCANCCATGGACTGTAGCCTATCAGGCTCCTCTGTCCATGGGATTTTCCAGGCAAGAGTGCTGGAGTGGAATGCCATTTCCTTCTCCTGGGGATCTTCCTGACCCAGGAACGGAACCCAGGTCTCCCGCAATGCAGGCAGACGCTGTACCGTCTGAGCCACCAGGGAAGACTCAAAACAAAGATAATAGGATCTAAATCCAGGCAAACATTGAACTGGATGAGGGAAAAGAGAGCAAGGATAGGCTACAGAGAAAGAATCTATGACTTATGTGCATGCTCAGTCGTGTCCAACTCTTTGCGGCCCCATGGACAATAACTCGCCAGGCTCTTCTGTCCATGGAAATTTCCACGTGAGAATACTGGAGCAGGTTGCCATTTCCTTCTCCAGGGGGTCTAACCAACCCAGGGATCAAACCCATGTCTCTTGCGTCTTCTGCATTGGCAGGTGGGTTTTTTACCCGCTGAGCCACTGGGGAAGCCCTCTGACTGTTGTACTGATGGCCTTGACATTTAGAGTCAAAGTGATATTTAGAGTCCATGGATTCAAGAATGAGTATTTCAAGGTGTTAAGAAGTAAGGCTTCTCGTAATTTTAATTACTCATATAATACACAACCAAGTATTACAGGCAATTAATTAGGATTTTTTTTTAAAGATAGGTAATTTAAAAGCTGTAGAGTTTTTACAAATAAAACAATAGTGCTCGGTGGTGGAAGGTGGGGGATGGGGGCACTGTTTAAATTCAAAAGTTCACTTCTCAACATGTGTCCCAACATTTTTCTCTTTGGCAACATCACAAACTAACATAAAGCTCTGTTAAGACTGGGATTCTTATAAGAATAACCTTTTTTTGTGTGTCAGTAGAATATTAGATGCTTTATTCTGCTTGAGCATCTTTGAAGGAATGATCAAAGAAGCAGAATGTCATCTGCATTGTCAAATGACCTTGGTCTGTGATCTTCATAGAAAACAAACAGCTTTAAATGAAAAGAAGCTGTCAATTTGGCCATATTACAATAATAAGAGTTCATCACACGCTCTATCCTGTGATTCTGAATTATAGCACTCTTTCATGTAGTTACCCTGTAAATCACTAACCACTATTTATGGTATTTCTGCACTTCTGGCCAAAATATCCAGTAAATCAAGTTGGAGATGAAATATTTTTGGCTCAAACTGATTCAATATGTTCTAGCTCCTGACAGCTGTAAAACTCAAGAGTTATTTTACATCTCAGTGTTTGAAGTGTAAAAAAAAATCACAATTTTGGATGACCGGATCCACTCCAGCCAAAATCCTGGAAATCTCATGATGTTTGTGAATTTAGCTAAAAGAGGCATGAGCAGATATTGTTACTGGATGAAACTCACAGGAGAATCATAGTAAGAGGTCATTAACTAAGAAGCCAAAAGCAAGAGATTGTGAACAACAAAATTTTAAGAGACCTAAACTGGAATGAAGGTGTGGCTACTACAAGATGCTAAAATACAGATGGATTGATTTATTCTAGAAAGTCAGCTAAGGTGAGAGTCAGAGCCCCAGGTGAGTCTGGCAATTATACTAACAATACATTTACGTAGAAAGTAATCACTCTTCTTTAAGCCTTTTGTAACAATTAGTAAAAGAAATAAAAGAGGACTAAAGGGATGAGCTCAAGCAAGAATATAAACACTAATGAAACGGTTCAGCACCAATGGGGAATACTGTTATGATTGTTTGAGGTTTTGTAGGTAAAAATGTCTCTGTCAGTATTATTATCTTAAAATAATTTAATGAAGCCACTGGGTGATTTACACATTCATTAAAACAATTTAAATTCTGGAAAATAAAAGATAATGTAGTCTTTGCTCCACTGTTAACAGTAGAGAAATATACTACCAACCAGAAGTGGGGGGCTGAGCCCGTGGCCCTTCTGTTCATATGTGAGCAGTCTTGTACTGATGGGAATGTAACCCCTGGAAACTCAGAATTTGTGCTGAATATTTCTGCAATCTTTTAAGTGCATTTCTTTTAGCAATTATGACTACTATTGTAAAACAGCAGAGAAATACTTTTTGATTCTCACCACCCTGTTTTACAGCATAGGCTGAATCCAAAGGTGAACTTGAATTCACAAGTACCTAGGAACTCAGATTTCTCCTTTTGACTCTGTGAAAGTCGCTCAGTGTCTAACTCTTTGCAGTCCCAAGAACTATAATCCACCAGGCTCCTCTGTCCATGGAATGCTCCAGTCAAGAATACTGCAGTGGGTTGCCATTCCCTTCTCTAGGGGATTTTCCCAACTTGGGGATTAAACCCCGGTCTCCTGCATTGTAGGCAACTTTTACCAGCTAAGCCACCAGGGTAGCCCATGAACTGCTTACTAGTAAGAAAACAACCTTATATCTTCATTTCCTGTAACTTTTCATGGTTACTATTGTCAATTTTTTCCATTGGATAAGCTATTTGCAAGGGAACATGGAAAGAAACATGAATACCATCACTAACAATAGTATTAAAAATGACTGGCCTTGACTGAGTACTTCCTGCTTGCCCAAGCACTTCACAATGCGCTATTTCATGTAGTCCTTGCAAGTCACCTAAGACTTAGGGAGGTTAGAAGTTTCCCAAGGTCACACACATAGAAAGACATGGTGTCAGTCCCTTTTAGCTTGTTTCTGGTATGTGTCACAGTCCATCTGATGCCTAGGTCCATGTATTTGACCAGTATGCTATACTGTCACTCACTGATGACACCAGATACAGGAATGGTCGAGGATGGTGATTCCATTGGATGTGAGGTGAGGGAACGCCTCTTGAAATGGACTGTGGGTAAAAACACTATTTTTATGTATTGTGTGTGAATCCTGATGTTGCCGGATGGAGGAGAGCATGAGACAGCTGGGAGAAAGAGGGAGGCTAAGCCAGCCCAAAGCACCACCTGATTCTATAGTTGCTGCCAATCCAAAGTCAGAGCAACTCCCTGATGGCTCAGCCGTAAGAATCTGCCTGCAATACAGGAAACATGGGTTCAGTCCCTGGGTCAGGAAGCTCCCTGGAGAAGGGAATGGCTAACCACTCCAGTATTCTTGGCTAGAGAACCCAATGGACAGAGGAGCCTAGCGGGCTTACAGTCCATGGGTCACACAGAGTCAGACACAACTGAGAGACTAACACCCTTTCTTTTAAGCAGTACCTAGTATCCCACAGGTACTTTGTATTCTGTTACTCATATTGAAAATCTCATGTGTGAAGAATCATAGTACCATAAGTTATATTATCATTGGGGGACTAATTGTCAGGAAATGAGATTTTCTGGAAAACAGAAAATTCTGACTAGAAAGTGAATTGTCATCTGTTACAGACTAAATTGTGTTCCTCCCAAATTTGTACACTTAAGTCCTAGTACCTCAGAATGTGACTATATTTTGGTGTGTGTGTGTGTGTGTGTGTGTGTGTGTGTGTGTTAGTCGCTCAGTCATGTCCTACTCTTTGCAATCTGCCTGCCAGGTTCCTCTGTCCATGGAATTCTCCAGGTAACAATACTGGAGTGGGTTGTCATTCCCTTCTCCAGGGGATGTTCCTGACCCAGGGATTGAACCCAGGTTTCCTGTATTACAATCAGATTCTTTACCATCTGAGCCACCAGGGAAGTGATTGATGGCATACTGGATGTTGGGCTTTTCAAGAAGTGATTTGCTTAAAATAAAGCCCTCTGGATGATCTCTAATCCGCTCTGGCTGATGTCATTGTAAGAAGAGATTAGGACAGAGAGAAGCCCAGGGTGCATGAGCCCTGGGGGACAGCCATGTAAAGCAGCAGCAAAAGGATGGTCATCTTTGAGTCAAGGAGAGAGGCTTCAGAAGAGACCAGTCCTGCAAGAACTTTGATCCTGGATTTCCAGCCTCCAGAGGGATGAGAAAATAAATTTCTGTTTAAGCCACCCAGTCAGTGGTATTTTTTTAAAGCAGCCCTAGCAAATTAATACATCATCTATGGGTGACTGACTAGCAAAATAACAATATGACAAAAAAAACACAAACAAACAAAAAAAAAACACACAATTCTAAAACATGGTGAAAGTCACTTGATTATTTAGTAAATATTTCAGTCTCTTATATTGTCTCAGATTTATCTGTATGACCATCAACTTTCATTTTACCAGCAAAGAGTGGAAACCCTTGATCTTAGAAAATTCTGGATAACAATTTATTTCAACAAGTATTGACTACATTATAACCATATGGAAAAGCTTTGTGCTTATAGGAGAAGACTGAATGTAGCGGGAGCAAATAAAGATAATAAAGTATTTCAAATACCTTACAATACAATGTGGGGGTGGGTGGGGGGAGAAAGAGAGTTGTAAACAACCGTAAGAACAAATTAAAGTTCTGTAATAAATGTGAAGACCTAGGGATTTGAAAGCACAGCTGTGTGAAGGACTGATTTTACCCGAGCACACTGACGGAGATTTAGTTGAGAAAACACATTTGATCTGGTACTTCAAAGATGAATAAGATTACAATAGATGAGAAAGAAGAGAGCATTCCAAGAATGAATGGCAGGATAAAAGTATTCTGGAATATTTGTAAAACATAAGGCAATGGTCAAATAACAGAATAGAGTGGAGAGGGAGCAATGGAGAAAGTGTGGAAGGGTTTGAGTATTGGTGGACTCTTAACAAATACTAATAGAAATAGCAGTGGGAGCAGAAGTAGAAATTATATTAGTAATAACAGGACTAGTTAAGTAGTTAATGCTTATTTAGTTCTCACTGTATGCCAGGTACTTAATAAGAGCTTCATGTTCTTTATCTCATTTCTTATAACCACTCCTTAAGACATGTACCATCTCTGTCTTTTAAAATGAAAAACCAGATTCAAGGCAGTTAAGAAACTTGCCAGAAGTAATATAGGTAAAAGTGCTAAGTTGTGTTCAAACAGATCTCACTGACTCCAAAATCCGTTTATTTAATTCACACGAATATTTTCTTTGATATGAAAACAAAGACATCATATAATCCATCTTTTCCACAAAGATGAATCTACTGTTTTTCTTTTGTGTGTGTGTGTGTAATGGGAAGCAAATAGATCTTATATATTGTAATCAGTTTGAAAATATATTCCAACTTGTGTTTTTATGGAAAAAAGGTTATTATTAAAAGTTTGGAAGGCACACTTAAAACATATTATTCTTCTTGATGAGGACATAAAAGCCTATCTTCTGAGTCCTTGCTACAATGATAAGAGAATAGATCTTAACTCAGCCAGTTTTTCTTAAAATTACGAACTGCGATGGTTTGAAGATGTGGTTAATGCTAGAAGAAAAGGGTAGGGCTGTAGAACAGAGAAATGTGTGGGCAAAACACATTCTGAAAATAAAAGCTAATAACTTTTCACTATGGTGCCTCTCGCCCATCAGGGCCAGAAACCAGGAGGACCCCATGCCCAAGGGGTGGCGGCCAGGAGGAGCTACCCCACGTCTGAGGTCAGGGGCAGTGGCCCAGAGTGCCAGGCTGTGACGGCGCAGAAACGGCCGAGAGGAGCCACCCCACATCCGAGGTCAGGGGCGGTGGCAGGGAGGAGCTACCCCACATCCGAGGTCAGGGACGGCAGCCGAGAGGACCAACCCCATGTCCAAGGAGCGGGGGCTGTGCGGGTGCAGGAGGGCCTAGAGGAGCTACTCCACGTTCAAGGTCAGGAGGGGCGGCTGTGAGGAGATACCCCTAGTCCAAGGTAAGGAGCAATGGCTGCGCTTTGCTGGAGCAGCCATGAAGAGATACCCCATGTCCCAGGTAAGAGAAACCCAAGTAAGATGGTAGGTGTTGCAAGAGGGCATCAGAGGGCAGACACACTGAAACCATACTCACAGAAAATTAGTCAATCTAATCACACTAGGACCACAGCCTTGTCTAACTCAATCAATGAAACCAAGCCATGCCCGTGGGGCCACCAAAGACCAGCGGGTCATGGTGGAGATGGCTGAGAGAATGTGGTCCACTGGAGATGGGAATGGCAAACCACTTCAGTATTCTTGCCTTGAGAACCCCATGAACAGCATGAAAAGGCAAAACGATAGGATACTGAAAGAGGAACTCCCCAGGTTGGTAGGTGCCCAATATGCTACTGGAGATCAGTGGAGAAATAACTTCAGAAAGAATGAGGGGATGGAGCCAAAGCAAAAACAATACCCAATTGTGGATGTGACTGGTAATAGAAGCAAGGTCCAATGCTGTAAAGAGCAATATTGCATAGGAACCTGGAATGTCAGGTCCATGAATCAAGGCAAATTGGAAGTGGCCAAACAGGAGATGGCAAGAGGGAACGTCAACATTCTAGGAATCAGAGAACTAAAATGGACTGGAATGGGTGAATTTAACTCAGACGACCATTATATCTACTACTGTGAGCAGGAATTCCTTAGAAGAAATGGAGTAGCCATCATGGTCAACAAGAGAGTCCAAAATGCAGTACTTGGATGCAGTCTCAAAAATGACAGAATGACCTCTGTTTGTTTCCAAGGCAAACCATTCAACATCACAGTAATCCAAGTCTATGCCCCAGCCAGTAACGCTCTGTGTCCTAATCACCAAATCTTCCTTAGAAGGAAGATTTCCTGGTTCTAGGACACTGAAATGCATTCTCTAAAAAAAGACATGCCAACTGAAAGCTGAAAAAAACACTTTTATAAGTAATAAATAATAAAATGGCCAATACACTGTAGTCTGAAACTTTAGTCATCGGACCATAGATGAGGATGCCAAACTGTATTACAGTGAGGATTTTGAGGTGTTCACAAACAGAGACAGAAGTTATGCATGTGTGTAAACATTCTCCTCCAGGCAAGGAAGATGGCTGGAAGTCACTGTCATACCAGCTAATGGAATAAGCCACCAGCAGTATGACCCCAAACCCTGACTCTAGTTTTGATCCTTTAGCCTGTATGTGCCTGTCATAGGGCAGTCCTGCTCACAAACAAAGTGAAATCCAGGTGCTTATGAGTGTCTGGTCTTTAATTTTTTGAGATCGATATTTTCACTGCCCAAAGGGAAAAAAAAAGTAGTGGGTAGTGACTCATTGGGGTAATTACTATTTTTTTATGCTCTTAATGAATCTTTGCTGATTAGCAACTGAAGCAGTACTGGTAGAGAAAGATACTGTCCATATGTCTGGCAATATGTTTTAATAAAATGCTTTCTGTAAAATGTATATGAAAATAAAAAACAGTCACAGCATTGACAGATACTAACTAAAACCTTTACTTTATAGTCTCTGTTTATGGTCATGGAAACAAATGAATCAGAAAACAGAGGTAATTATAGAGATACGCCAAGTAACCCTCAGCTGCCATCTCCAATGATTCCCATACCTAAGAATAGATGTTTTGGTAACAACAGGAATTTAGGACCTCTCAGCCACCAGGGAAGCCCATAGCAGGGAAATACTACTTAGCAAATACTTAGCACACAAGTTTGCAAATGCTTAGTACAAAGGGCCTATAAATAATTTATATGAATTACAATAGAGAGTTGGACTGTGAGGAAGGCTGAGCACCAAAGAATCGATGCTTTTGAACTGTGGTGTTGGAGAAGACTCTTGAGGGTCCCTTGGACTGCAAGGAGATCCAACCAGTCCATTCTGAAGGAGATCAACCCTGGGATTTCTTTGGAAGGAATGATGCTAAAGCTGAAACTCCAGTACTTTGGCCACCTCATGCGAAGAGTTGACTCATTGGAAAAGACTCTGATGCTGGGAGGGATTGGGGGCAGGTGGAGAAGGGGACAACAGAGGATGAGATGGCTGGATGGCATCACTGACTCGATGGACGCAAGTCTGAGTGAACTCCAGGAGTTGGTGATGGACAGGGAGGCCTGACGTGCTGCGATCCATGGGGTTGCAAAGAGCCGGACACAACTGAGCGACTGAACTGAACTGAATGTGTTTATGCTAAATTTTGATATCTTACTTTGACTAATACAATTTCTAATTATTTTGCTTCTTATGTAATTTTATTAACAACTCTCCAAATACTGCAGAACACTTATGATATCTGAAGCAATTTGTGACTGTCAACATATCTTTTCGTATTTTAAGCAAGCAAAATAGTTTGAGATTTATAACTAGAAAACAGATTTCAAATGGTAACTATTTGCTTGGTTTGGAGTTTTTGTTGGTGCAGTTTTCCATCTGAAATAGACTAATTAGCTAGATTCTTACCACATCCAACTTTCCCAAACTAAGCTTAATGAGGGACCAGGAGCTGGGGAGGTAGGGAGGAAGTATAGTCAGAGTTAACACTTTAACTTCCAAACTGGATCCTGTCAATGACATCCCTTGCAGAGTATTTCAATCAAAACATTTTACTGGGTTGCACTCAGGACCATTCTGGAACCAAGGTGTCTGTTTGCTACAGTGCAGGAAAGCAATAGGTACAGGGATATACAATAGTATAGATACACTGTTAAAATGTCCTTTATTAGAGTAATGTTGCAAATTCCCTGAGGAATATTGGTGTGGCCTCTTCAAGGTTGCTAAGGATGAGGGAAAATGTCCTCCACCTTTTTTGTGTGTGTCAGAAAAGAGATAGCTTAAAAATTAGATTCATACAAGAAGGAAAGGTATTCCAATAATTTCACTCATTTTGTAAATGTGGTTTCAGAAATATGGTTCTCACCCCTCAGGTTCTTTGTTAATAACTACCAAATTCACAAGAACTAAACTAAGCCTCCTCCCATCAATAATGGTCTGATCCCTCCCTTTTCAGCCAAGAATTACTAACATTAAAGGGATTCTCTACCTGTGTGTTGCTTATCAAGACTTGGCAGTGAGATGTTAAAACTTTCACCACCTTGACTCAGTGAGCACATTTCCAAGTGCAATTCATTTAACTGGACCATTATACTGGATGACAGGTCTGTGACTGTGGGAGCAGGAGAATAGTAAAACTCCAAGACCCTCGGGGTAGACAGAGAAAATGAGGCAGAACCTGTCTAAACAACACATTTGTTACCACTAGTTGTGGTATTTTCAAAGTCTTTGCTTTGAAACTACACTGATTATACTAGGTTTCACCTTATCACTGCTGCCACAAAAGGCTCTCAGACACAGATCAGGCTTGCCTATCTCTGTTTTGTACACAGAAAACCAGAGCTGATGCTATGTATAAACAACTGAATCCAAGCTCACATTTTGCATGGACATGTACTCAGTTACCAAAAGCATTCTTGTTCTAAATATTTTGCTTTTCTACTTTTTTAAGAAGCCAATATTTGGGAAAATGCTGGCTTTTGTTACTGTATTTACAAAATAGAATCTTTTCTTGGTCTAATATCAATTTCAAATATTTGGCAGACTTTATTAATAATTAGAAAATGCTTTTATCTCATATGGTATTTGCCTTCTATACACACATTTTAAAAAGAATATTCTTATTTTATAATATTCCTTAATGTCAATGTTTTAAATTAGAAATGAAACAATAGAAATGTAATAGAAAAAAGTATATAATATATATTATATATATACATGTAATATTACAATGTATATATTCACAAACACTTTCATACTTACGTATGTTTGAGTGAGTGAGTGAAATTCTCCCAGTTGTGTCTGACTCTTTGTGACTCCATGGACTATATAGCCCACCAGGCTGCTCTGTCCATGGAATTCTCCAAGCAAGAATACTGGAGTGAGTAGCCGTTTCCTTCTCCAGGGGACCTTCCCAATCCAAGGATCGGACCCAGGTCTCCTACACTGGAGGAGGACTCCTTACCATCTGAGCCATCAGGGAAGGCTTACATATGTCTACATCACAGTAATAAAATTCGATAGCCAATCTTAAAAACAAGTAACTCTGAGATTTTAAAAGTTAGATTCAACCATTCAACAAAAAGAAGAGGGGAAAGAAGCTATTGCTTGCTGACCATGTCCGCTATGTTTGAGCACTGTGTCCAGCAAGAAATACAATGAATGACCTTGAAAGGAGGACTGGCTAGGAGAGAAGTAATATGCTAGCACTAACCTGGGTACCTGTGACAAGGATGACAGCAAAGCAGAGAAAGTGCTTTGAGACCAAAGATCAAACGCTACCCTATTCTGAGTGGGATAATCCTCAAAGAATCCCCGAAGTGGGAGATATTTGAACTGAATCTTAAAAGATGAATAGAAGGGCTACCCTAGTGGTCCAGAGGTTAAGAACCTGCTGCTAATGCAGGGGACACGGGTTCAATCCCTGGTCTGGGAGGGTCCACATGCTGTGGAGCTGCTAAGCTGGCATGCCACAGCTACTGAACCTGTGTTCCATTAACAAAAGCAGCCACCACAATCAGAAGCTTGCACAACTCAATGAAGAGCAGCTCCCATTGCCACAAATAGAGTAAGCCCAAGTGCAGCAATGAAGACCCAGCATGGTCAAATACGTGAATAAATATTTTTTTTTTAAGACTAATGGTAGTGGTAGTAGTAACAACAATAATTACATCTATTGCTATTACACTTACACAGTTCATGCTATAGGCCAGGCATTGTTTTAAGAGCCCTTGATATATTAGTTAGTTAGTTAGTTAAGTCACTCAGTCGTGTCTGACTTTTTGCGACCCCATGGACTGTAGCCCATCAGGCTCCTCCATGGGACCCTAAGAGGTCCGTTCTTATGACCTCACCCAACGGTAAAGGAAGAGGTCCCCTAGAAGGGCTGTTTGGGTCCAGAGGGCATAATCTCCGTCTCGCGTTAGCCTCTGAGCCACCAGGGAAGCCCATACTACACTTGATCTTAGCCAAAAGGCCGAGAAGCATTCCTTTAATTCTCACAATAACGCTTCAAGGCAAGTACTATGATCCCTATAGGTCTTCCCAGGTGGCTCAGTGGTAAAGAATTTGCCTGCCAATACAGGAGACACAGGTTTGATCCCTGGGTCAGGAAGATCCCCTGGAGGAGGAAATGGCAACCCACTCCAGTATTCCTCCCTAGGCAATCCCATGGACAGAGGAACCTGGTGGTTACAGTCCATGGGGTCACAGAGTTGGGTACAAACTGAGTGAGCACACAGCACATTATCCCTGTTCTTCAGATGAGGAAAGTGAGGTTCAAAGATATTCAATCACTTGCCCAAGGACACACACCTACTAAATTGTGGAGCTGGGATTTGATCCAGATCATCTAGCTTTAGAGTCTATAACTCACAACTACTATATTGAGCTGCCCCTCCTATAAAAGTTCACCAAGGAGGAGGGTCTACAGGCCATCCTAAACAGAGGGAACAGTAACAGAGGATGAGTTATGAGATAATCTTCTGTACCTGGGCTGCTTGAACATCTCCTTTGCCATCTGAGTAGATATGTGAAGTATATAGCAAACCCTTATTCCACTCACCACACACTGTCAATTCAACTGTCTTAATAAGAGACAGAGAAAAGGAAGAAAATGGATGAAGAAAAGCACTCAAAAGCATGGAAATCCAATTTATTTGAAAGGAAATTATTACACATGTGTGTGCATGTTTAGTCACTTAGTGCTGCCCAACTCTGCAATCCCAGGGACATAATAGAAGATTAAAAAGAAGAGTTTTGGCTGAAACACCAAGAAAATAATTAACACATTCCAAAGGAGGAATTAGACCATGTGCTGAATTCCCAAAGGAGGATTCTAAGAGCCAATTATACAATTCTTAAAGGCTACATCCATGTCCAAACTCTAGAGCTAGAAGTTAGGGAGGAGAATTTGGGGGGAGGAAAGTTATTTTAAGCTGTGAATTCACCTCTGGAATATAGAAGATATCTCCTCCTCACCTCAGACTGGAGAGAGACTTCAATAGGACCTCTTGGAGACCTCAATATTTGTTCCCTGCAATTTGATGGGCACATGGATTGGTGTCTGGCTGATGCATGAGAGTGATTGGTTAATTCCTTTAGAAAAAAAAAGAGATTGCTAAGTCAAGAATCACCAGTTCCAAGCATACACTGGGGTTCCTAATGTTTGAGATTTTTCTTTGCAATAGATATGGGCATTTTGGAAGAGGGAATCAGAGTGGGTCCTATCAAAGAAGACCATCTAGGTAGGGGTAACAGATCTCAAAAGAGATAAAGTGGAGAGACCACTGGCATTCTTGGCCAGCAAACATATGTTTTGCCCAGTTAAAACAACTGCAGCAAGAAGAGTCTATCTAGAACCACTGAAACCTTTCACAATAAAGTTTGCTTTAACCCCCAAGTTCAGAAAGTAGCAATGCTAGACAAACATTGAAAAAAGTGAAAAGTGAATGTGTTAGCAGCTCAGCTGTGTCTGACTCTTTGCAACCCCATGGCCTATAGCCTGCCAAGATCCTCTGTCGATGGGCTTCTCCAGGCAAGAATACTGGAGTGGGTGGCCATGCCCTCTTCCAAGGGATCTTCCTGACCCAGGGATTGAACCCATGTCTCTAAAGTCTCCGGCATTGGCAGGTAGGTTCTTTACCACTAGCACCACTTGGGAAGCCGATGACTAACACTGTGTTATTTATGAACATTACTATCTTTCCATCCATTCCAGTGCTCCAAACGGAGAGGGGTCAGAACCCAACATCACCAAACAGGATGGAGGAGCAGACAGCCAGGTGGTGAAAGATACAGGAGACCAGAGCAGGGAAAGGGACAGTCCCAGCCTCTGGAGCCCTGAACCTGGAGTCAAGGGACGCAAGTTCAAATAAAGCTTAGGATATTAAACAGTACATGGCCTGGAGATATAGATGATTACACGGAATCTGATTTTGCCTAAAAAGCACTACAGGAAATATTATTATCTAAGAATGCCCAGAAAAGTCAGTAGTGTCCCAAAGGCAAGGAAAAAACTTGCTGCACAGAGTGGATTTAAGGGGATTCAAACTAAATCTGCTTTATCATTACATGTAACAAATTGCACTTAATCAACAAGGCAGCTACATATATGGCAATCTCTGTGTTGAACATGTGTGCACATGGAATTCTACTCACTTTTATTCACAACATAAAAGGCGGCACAAGGAACTTCAGGGTCTGGGCTCTAGGACCAACGTGCCTTGAGAACAGAAATAACAATAGTATATACTTCATAGTATTAGTGGGAGGATTAAGTGAAGCTATATGTGAAAGCATTTAATATAGTGCTTTATCCATAGTAAGCACTCCACAAATGATACTTGCTATGCTAGATGTTGTTACCTTTAAGAACAGTAAACGGTTCTTTAAGACATACCTTACCTGTTCAGAACAGCTAGAGCAGGAAGCTCATCACTATTATGTTTTATCTAAGCCCAGGAAATGGCAACCCACTCCAATACTCTTGCCTGGAAAATTCCATGGATGGAGGAGCCTGGTAGGCTACAGTCCATGGGATCGCAAAGAGTCAGACACAACTGAGCGACTTCCTTTTCTTTCTTTCTATAGTTTCTTTTGGAGAAGGAAATGGCAACCCACTCCAGTGCTCTTGCCTGGAGAATCCCATGGATGGAGGGGCCTGGTGGGCTGCCGTCTATGGGGTTGCAAAGAGTCGGACATGACTAAGCAACTAACACTTCTGCAGATCAGCAGAAGCAGATACTGCCACTGCCGTTCCTCCTATCCAAAAGACAGTAGTAAGCCAGCCTCAGAAAAAAAAAATAAAATAAAATAAAAGTAACAACTACTAATGTTTATTGCCTGCCTGCTATCACCACACACTGTACTCTGGGCTCTGGATACATTCTCTCATCCATCCCTCCCCATATCCTCAGAGGTGGCTACTCTATTATCCTCATTTTCATGATGAGAAACTAGGACTTAGAAAAGGTTAAGGACCTTGTCCATGGTAACAACCAGCGTGTAGCTGAAGCAGGATAAGTGGTTATTGTCAGCATTTTCGTCAATTTATAGCCATCAAAAACTATTTTGCTAATGAAAACTAGTATCTTTAGGGGGCCTGATATTCAATGTGCTACATGTTCAAAGGGATTTCACTAAAGACTACTAGTAACTCAAATTAAAGTGATGCAACTTTCATGAAGAAGCAGTCCTTCTTTAGTCATACTGAATAAGCATTTCTAGAATATATTGAACATGATGCAGAAAATCAAACAGACTGCCCTTCCATTTCAAGTGGAAAGTTTTCATGTTAGAGTGCATACAAAACCAAGCAGTAATTAAACACATACTACAACTGATGGGGCCGCCATTTAACAAGTAGGAATAAGAAGAAGTAGCAATTTAAATGATTTAAAGCATAATATCCAATCAGGTAAATGCTTCTGAAAAGTCATTTTTATGCCATACCTTCTTCTAACCTCTTAGCTGCCAGTCCCTGTTATTTAAAATGGGGATTATTTAAATGAAATAAATACACACACATACATAAAAAAGGAAAGTATTATATGCATATAGATAAGTTAAAGTATATATACTTATAAAAATTATTTTTTTAGGTATAAAAGGCTGTAAAATGTAAGCATTTCTTTGTTATGAGATATTGCTATTTTTAATATACAGAATATCATCAAAAATTTAAATATAAATATTTAGCTGCCCCAAAGTGTACAATGCTTGACATACAGAAGGTGCTCCAAAATGTTAATTAATAAATGCAGATGCTCTGAGCTCTTTACTAACAGCGGGAACATACTCAGCATTCAGAAATGAGGTGAGCAGTAACCTCAAACATTTGTTATGATAATGAACTCTACTTAGAGCTTCTGTAGTTTAAGGAAAACACAAGAGAGAGAAGCTTACAAAGACACACAGAATACACATTGGCGCTGAATCTGGAATTCAAACATGTTTTTGCTTTTGTAGTTTTTTCCCCCTCCAAGAGCTTTGGCAAATGTACAAATACAAGCATGATAAGTGACATTAAAAATAATACCTTGCAATAATTAGGTGAAGAAATATTGACATGCTAGTATATTATGGTGTTTATGTCATGAGTATGAGATTGAGAAATCCATTTATTAGAATGAGATAGATAAAAGTGCCATCACCAATAACATATAATATATTCACCATTCCGTTGTTATTAAGTACCTACTATGGGAGGGATTGGGGGCAGGAGGAGAAGGGGATGACAGAGGAAGAGATGGCTGGATGGTATCACTGACTCGATGGACGTGAGTCTGGGTGAACTCCGGGAGTTGGTGATGGACAGGGAGGCCTGGCATGCTGCGATTCATGGGGTCACAAAGAGTCGGACACGACTGACCTGAACTGAACTGATGATGTACAAATACTGAATTACAAGAGTGGCCCCTTTGAAGAGTTTTCAGACTCGTAAGAAACACACACAATNAGTTGGTGATGGACAGGGAGGCCTGGCATGCTGCGATTCATGGGGTCACAAAGAGTCGGACACGACTGACCTGAACTGAACTGATGATGTACAAATACTGAATTACAAGAGTGGCCCCTTTGAAGAGTTTTCAGACTCGTAAGAAACACACACAATCAACCAGCACTTAGGGAAGGGTATGGTATCTGCTAGGAATGGGGAGTAATGAAGAGGAACCCATGAGAGGGATTTTTGAGAAGAGTTCACGGTGCAAAGTGATGTCAGAGTTGCACCCTGTGGAGCAAGGGTACTGTAGTAGGAGAACATAGAGGATGGTGAATGTTCAGAGGACTGGACAGCATGGAGAATTCAGTAACCTGCGAGCCTGCGAGTGGGGAGGGACAGATCACAAAATGTCTTAGGAGGTACGACTCCTCGGGAAAACCTTGAAGAATCCTGAATTTAAAACAGGATTGAACACTGAATAAAAATCCTTTTTGTCCAACTTTTTCATTTCTGCTGCTATTATTACTAATAGTCAGTTGCTTCCTTAAAAACTTCAGAATTTAACTAAAAATGAAAAGTTTAAGATCTGAAATAGCCATTCTAAATCCTTTTCTAATCAACAATAAAGAGATCTTTAGAACTGTGCCTCCCCACTTCTGGCCATGTGTATTAGGATTTGAGAACATGAAAAATGGTACTGATTTCACCTTCTCTGAGAAAAAAATGGACACAGATTGCAGAAAGGAGACCTTTCCTTTGGCCTTACACTAGTGTGCCTTCATAAATGTTTTATACTCTGTCCATGAACACTAGGAACACATGGAAAAATTAATGTTCCCAAAGCCAAATAATAGGGTTTTAGAAACATGTCAATAGTTTCAATTTATTGATAGATGATGATTTCCTAAGTACCCAAGTTTCTAGACTGTCCCTGCCTAATGGCTAGGGATCTGGTGTGAGAGTTGCTAAACGGAAGGAAAAACACTCAAGTACAATGGACTCCAACTTCTTTTCAGTTAAGATTACTGGGTCAGTTAAGATCAGTTAAGTTACATACACTGGAGTGGGTAGCCTTTCCTTCTCCAGGGGATCTTCCCGATCCAGGGATCAAACCCAGGTCTCCTGCATTGCAGGCAGATTCTTTACCAGCTGAGCCACAGGGGAAGCCCAAGAATACAGCAGTGGGTAGCCTATCCCCTCTCTAGTGGATCTTCCCAACCCAGGAATCAAACTAGGGTCTCCTGCATTACAAGCGATTCTTTACCAACTGAGCTATCAGGGAAGCCCACGATTGGATTTGGCTGCAAGAAACAGGGCTCCCCTTCACCCCGCCCAAACAGTGGTTTAAACAAGATGCAAGTTCTAGTTATGCTGGCAGGGGCTAGTGCAACAGCTCTCCAGGTTCATCAGGGACTAGTCTTCTCGCATGCCGACTTTCTGCCACTGTAAGTGCTTCCCTGGTGGCTCAGATGTTAAAGCGTCCGCCTCCAATGTGGGAGACCCGGGGGCAATCCCTCGGTCGGGAAGATCCCCTGGAGAAGGAAATGGTAATCCACTCCAGTATTCTCGCCTGGAGAATCCCATGGACAGAGAAGCCTGGTAGGCTACAGTCCATGGGGTCGCAAAGAGNCTTTTCTTTCTTTCTATAGTTTCTTTTGGAGAAGGAAATGGCAACCCACTCCAGTGCTCTTGCCTGGAGAATCCCATGGATGGAGGGGCCTGGTGGGCTGCCGTCTATGGGGTTGCAAAGAGTCGGACATGACTAAGCAACTAACACTTCTGCAGATCAGCAGAAGCAGATACTGCCACTGCCGTTCCTCCTATCCAAAAGACAGTAGTAAGCCAGCCTCAGAAAAAAAAAATAAAATAAAATAAAAGTAACAACTACTAATGTTTATTGCCTGCCTGCTATCACCACACACTGTACTCTGGGCTCTGGATACATTCTCTCATCCATCCCTCCCCATATCCTCAGAGGTGGCTACTCTATTATCCTCATTTTCATGATGAGAAACTAGGACTTAGAAAAGGTTAAGGACCTTGTCCATGGTAACAACCAGCGTGTAGCTGAAGCAGGATAAGTGGTTATTGTCAGCATTTTCGTCAATTTATAGCCATCAAAAACTATTTTGCTAATGAAAACTAGTATCTTTAGGGGGCCTGATATTCAATGTGCTACATGTTCAAAGGGATTTCACTAAAGACTACTAGTAACTCAAATTAAAGTGATGCAACTTTCATGAAGAAGCAGTCCTTCTTTAGTCATACTGAATAAGCATTTCTAGAATATATTGAACATGATGCAGAAAATCAAACAGACTGCCCTTCCATTTCAAGTGGAAAGTTTTCATGTTAGAGTGCATACAAAACCAAGCAGTAATTAAACACATACTACAACTGATGGGGCCGCCATTTAACAAGTAGGAATAAGAAGAAGTAGCAATTTAAATGATTTAAAGCATAATATCCAATCAGGTAAATGCTTCTGAAAAGTCATTTTTATGCCATACCTTCTTCTAACCTCTTAGCTGCCAGTCCCTGTTATTTAAAATGGGGATTATTTAAATGAAATAAATACACACACATACATAAAAAAGGAAAGTATTATATGCATATAGATAAGTTAAAGTATATATACTTATAAAAATTATTTTTTTAGGTATAAAAGGCTGTAAAATGTAAGCATTTCTTTGTTATGAGATATTGCTATTTTTAATATACAGAATATCATCAAAAATTTAAATATAAATATTTAGCTGCCCCAAAGTGTACAATGCTTGACATACAGAAGGTGCTCCAAAATGTTAATTAATAAATGCAGATGCTCTGAGCTCTTTACTAACAGCGGGAACATACTCAGCATTCAGAAATGAGGTGAGCAGTAACCTCAAACATTTGTTATGATAATGAACTCTACTTAGAGCTTCTGTAGTTTAAGGAAAACACAAGAGAGAGAAGCTTACAAAGACACACAGAATACACATTGGCGCTGAATCTGGAATTCAAACATGTTTTTGCTTTTGTAGTTTTTTCCCCCTCCAAGAGCTTTGGCAAATGTACAAATACAAGCATGATAAGTGACATTAAAAATAATACCTTGCAATAATTAGGTGAAGAAATATTGACATGCTAGTATATTATGGTGTTTATGTCATGAGTATGAGATTGAGAAATCCATTTATTAGAATGAGATAGATAAAAGTGCCATCACCAATAACATATAATATATTCACCATTCCGTTGTTATTAAGTACCTACTATGGGAGGGATTGGGGGCAGGAGGAGAAGGGGATGACAGAGGAAGAGATGGCTGGATGGTATCACTGACTCGATGGACGTGAGTCTGGGTGAACTCCGGGAGTTGGTGATGGACAGGGAGGCCTGGCATGCTGCGATTCATGGGGTCACAAAGAGTCGGACACGACTGACCTGAACTGAACTGATGATGTACAAATACTGAATTACAAGAGTGGCCCCTTTGAAGAGTTTTCAGACTCGTAAGAAACACACACAATCAACCAGCACTTAGGGAAGGGTATGGTATCTGCTAGGAATGGGGAGTAATGAAGAGGAACCCATGAGAGGGATTTTTGAGAAGAGTTCACGGTGCAAAGTGATGTCAGAGTTGCACCCTGTGGAGCAAGGGTACTGTAGTAGGAGAACATAGAGGATGGTGAATGTTCAGAGGACTGGACAGCATGGAGAATTCAGTAACCTGCGAGCCTGCGAGTGGGGAGGGACAGATCACAAAATGTCTTAGGAGGTACGACTCCTCGGGAAAACCTTGAAGAATCCTGAATTTAAAACAGGATTGAACACTGAATAAAAATCCTTTTTGTCCAACTTTTTCATTTCTGCTGCTATTATTACTAATAGTCAGTTGCTTCCTTAAAAACTTCAGAATTTAACTAAAAATGAAAAGTTTAAGATCTGAAATAGCCATTCTAAATCCTTTTCTAATCAACAATAAAGAGATCTTTAGAACTGTGCCTCCCCACTTCTGGCCATGTGTATTAGGATTTGAGAACATGAAAAATGGTACTGATTTCACCTTCTCTGAGAAAAAAATGGACACAGATTGCAGAAAGGAGACCTTTCCTTTGGCCTTACACTAGTGTGCCTTCATAAATGTTTTATACTCTGTCCATGAACACTAGGAACACATGGAAAAATTAATGTTCCCAAAGCCAAATAATAGGGTTTTAGAAACATGTCAATAGTTTCAATTTATTGATAGATGATGATTTCCTAAGTACCCAAGTTTCTAGACTGTCCCTGCCTAATGGCTAGGGATCTGGTGTGAGAGTTGCTAAACGGAAGGAAAAACACTCAAGTACAATGGACTCCAACTTCTTTTCAGTTAAGATTACTGGGTCAGTTAAGATCAGTTAAGTTACATACACTGGAGTGGGTAGCCTTTCCTTCTCCAGGGGATCTTCCCGATCCAGGGATCAAACCCAGGTCTCCTGCATTGCAGGCAGATTCTTTACCAGCTGAGCCACAGGGGAAGCCCAAGAATACAGCAGTGGGTAGCCTATCCCCTCTCTAGTGGATCTTCCCAACCCAGGAATCAAACTAGGGTCTCCTGCATTACAAGCGATTCTTTACCAACTGAGCTATCAGGGAAGCCCACGATTGGATTTGGCTGCAAGAAACAGGGCTCCCCTTCACCCCGCCCAAACAGTGGTTTAAACAAGATGCAAGTTCTAGTTATGCTGGCAGGGGCTAGTGCAACAGCTCTCCAGGTTCATCAGGGACTAGTCTTCTCGCATGCCGACTTTCTGCCACTGTAAGTGCTTCCCTGGTGGCTCAGATGTTAAAGCGTCCGCCTCCAATGTGGGAGACCCGGGGGCAATCCCTCGGTCGGGAAGATCCCCTGGAGAAGGAAATGGTAATCCACTCCAGTATTCTCGCCTGGAGAATCCCATGGACAGAGAAGCCTGGTAGGCTACAGTCCATGGGGTCGCAAAGAGTCAGACACGACTGAGCGGCTTCACTTCACTTCACTTCAGTGCCCTCATAGTCCAAAATAGCTGCTGAGATGCCAGCAAGATGTAAGAGAGATGAGGAAGGAGAGGAATGGCATTCCTCCTCCCTTTGAAGGCCCCCTCTGGGAAGTCGTACACAATTCTACTAAAATTTCATTTGCCAAAATTTAGTCATGAGGCTCCAGCTAACTACAAAGAGAGCCCATTTTTTTTTAGATGTGTGAAAAAGTATCCAACTGAAAAAGTGTGTTTTTCTAAGTAAAGAGGAAGGAAGGAAGGATAGATATTGGAAGGCAATTTTCAAACTCTGCCCTAAGTACACATTTGTCAGTTTAAAAATATGAGCATGTAACCCAAGTATATGTTTGTTTATAAACTATATACATATTCTACTATTATTTTATAGAATTTATAAAATCTGGACAAATAATTTTGTTAAAAACTAAAATAAAAATATAAATAAATGTCTTATACTGTCCTTTAAACCTCAGGGGATTGTAATGTATACATCACTTTAAAAAATACTGCTCTAGGAGGCAATCAGTAAAAACACTTATATTCTACTTCTTCATATTGGCAAGAAAATAGTCAGACTCTAGAAAGTCTATATGGATATGAGTTATCTCCACTGAGAAAAATGATCACTCAGACAGTTGGACTAATTCATTGGCAAGAAGAGAAAAAAGTCTAAGTATCACTGTAAGAATCAGAACATTAGCATGCAAAAACACCAGGACTACAGGACAGTGTGGAAAGTAGAGACAATATAAATCACTAGGTGTTAGTACACGAAGATTTTGAAGTTATTTTTGTATAATTCCTCTAAATGGGGACTTGTTTCTAAAAATATAATTATGCCAGCGTTTTTGGAAAGTACAATGACAATACGTATCCAAAAGCCTTACCAATGTTTTTGCTTCATGAATAAATTTCTAAACATTAATCCTAGGGAAAGAATCTGAGATGTGGTGATATATTTAAAAATAAACGTATAAATAAAGGTATGCACTGAAAACCAGTATTTCATAATATAGTAATTAGAAACAGCTTATATATCCAAAAACATAGGTGAAAATAGTTAAGTGAATCATGATACAGTCAAACAATGAAACATTCTGGAAATACTAAAAATTAAACTTTCAAAGAATATTATATAGCATAAAAATGCCCATGAATATATTCTTAACTGGGGAGAGCAACTTATATTAATTTACACACACACTTCTCCCCTCTTTCTCTCTCACACACACATGTACGTTCCTATCTGGATCACACATATGAAAACTGAAGTTGAAGCCACATGTGTTTTAATTTTGCCTAGGGAGTTATATTAGTGATGTTTTGTACCATTATTCATAGTTTTCTGTATTTTCTAAGTTTCCTATCACAAATTTGTGTTATATTTATATAATCAGAACTCGTTATTGAAAATCAATCTCAGTGAAGGTTATCGTGACAGAAAATATAAGTATGTAGATTCTCAAAATTAATAAACATTAAATAAAATCTATAGGTTTATAGTGCTAGACAATGGAGAGACAGATGGCCTCTGCGTTGAAGAAAGGGTAGTTTAAAGGACAATTTAGAGAGTTAATTTTACTTCACATGGCAAAAAAATATCTAAATTATAATTTAGATAGTAATTATTCATATTATGGGCCTTCCTAGTAGCTCAGTTGGTAAAGAATCTGCCTGCAATGCAGGAGACCCCGATTCAATTAGTGGGTTGAGAAGATCCCCAGGAGAAGGGATAGGCTACCCACTCTAGTATTCTTGGGCTTCCCCTGTGGCTCAGTTGGTAAAGAATCCTCCTGCAATGAGGGAGACTTGGGTTTGATCCCTGCGCTGGGAAGATCCCCTGGAGAAGGGAAAGGCTACCCCTTCCGGTATTTTGGCCTGGAGAATTCCATGGACTGTATAGTCCATGGGGTCACAAACAGTTGGACACAACGGAGTGACTTTCACTCATATTATAGTAACTGTATTATCAAATAATGCATTTTTAATTGGAATTTGCAGAAGTCTATATTGTTTCAAAGTAACTTTCAGAGTATTAAGTAAAAGTTAATCAGAATAAAGTACAGTGTTTATTTAAACTGTTATATTAAACAGCTGCAATTATGCTAAACTTCAGATCAGAGCAAACCTTTCGCAACTAAGATTCAGCTCCCAGAAAGTAATAGTTATACATGGAAAAACTGGTGGGACCAAATGGTAACCACTTAAATATATCACTAATATGAAAACTTTTCAACAGATAAACACAACAAGGATTACCTGGTTTAAGTTTCCAAGTGCAAATTCAATTTGAAATGATATTGTCAAAAATCTTTATGGTCTAAAGGAGTTTTTTTTCCTAACATCTACAAAGAGAATGTACACTTCAAGCTTCTACTCACTGATCTGGGCTTTCAGAAACACATCAATACATGCAGTACATAAGAACCAGCTGTAAGAGATTTTTTTGTCAATACAAAGCAAGGTCGCTGCATTATAGGAAGACTCAGCACTGTTTATTTCACTTCCAAAAGGGATTGTTCAAGGGCAAATTCTGAAAGAATGATTCTGAAGAACACTGAAACTCCTGGAAGAGCAGACAACTTTGGGAAAACTCTGAATATCTACTAGGGTATTTTTGGATTATGTTGTAAATAAAAGCAAAGCGGTGAGATATATATATATATATATATATTTGCATTTATCTTCATGTAACTAAAAGTCCTTACTACTTATTTCACAACATAGAAATATAAATATCATAAAGAAAATAATAAATCAATGCCAATTACAGTGATTCACACTGGAAAATTTAATATAACACAAAATAAGAAAAACTTGCAACTAAATGCTGACCAAAATCTCAATTCAATTTACTGTTCCAATGTAATTAAATTTTAATTCCCTATGTTAGATACCATACTGGTTGATGAGATCCACTGTTGCTGCTGCTGCTAAAAGAAATATAAATATCATAAAGAAAATAATAAATCAATGCCAATTACAGTGATTCACACTGGAAAATTTAATATAACACAAAATAAGAAAAACTTGCAACTAAATGCTGACCAAAATCTCAATTCAATTTACTGTTCCAATGTAATTAAATTTTAATTCCCTATGTTAGATACCATACTGGTTGATGAGATCCACTGTTGCTGCTGCTGCTAAGTCACTTCAGTGGTGTCCAACTCTGTGCGACCCCATAGACGGCAGCCCACCAGGCTCCCCCGTCCCTGGGATTTTCCAGGCAAGAACACTGGAGTGGGTTGCCATTTCCTTCTCCAATGTATGAAAGTGAAAAGTGAAAGCGAAGTCTCTCAGTTGTGTCCGACTCTTAGCGACCCCATGGACTTCAGCCTACCATGCTCCTCCATCCATGGGATTTTCCAGGCAAGAGTACTGGAGTGGGGTTCCATTGCCTTCTCTGGAGATACACTGTTAATGCTTCCTAAATAATGTACTTTCTCTCTACAGAGCATATTAATAGGGGATAGGGCCAGTCTAGGGTGAGGACACTGATACATGTACCTCAGGTATCAAATTTAAGGGGCACAAAACCTCATTAATCAAGATAAACAATAAAAAAAATATTAAAAAATAGAACTAATGCAAGAAATGCATAATAAAAATATCCAAATTTTAATATAGATAAGATCTGTCAGAAAACATATACCAAATACTACTTATCACCCATGGCGGATTCATGTCAATGTATGCCAAATCCAATACAGCACTGTAAAGTGAAAAAAAATTAAAAAAAATAATAATAATGAACAAAAAATATAAATAAAAAAATATAAAAAATTCATGTTACAAATGTTTTCCAGTGCTAAATTTCAAGCTATAAAATAAATAAGTCATGGGGACATAATGCATAGATAGCAAGGTGGCTCTAGTTAATAATGCTGGAATTCATATTTGAAAGTTGATAAGAGAGTAGATCTTAAAAATTATTATCACAAGGGGAAAAAAGTGTGCTTATGTATGGTGACAAATGTCAGCTAGATTTACTGTGGTGATCATTTTATAATATACACAAATGTATCAAGTCAGTATGCTGTATTCTTGAAACTAATATATATATATATATGTGTGTATACAGTATAAAGTTATATGTCAATTATACCACAATTACAAAAGAAAATGTAATATTATAGGAAAAATGTTTTTAAAATGAACAGAAGATAGACCTTTTACATAGATGTCTTTAAGACTAAGATCTTCACATAATTCTCTCTCAAGAACATCAAGATGAAACACCACCCAGAATATTTCAGCTTTGTCCCTCATTAGGAGATGGAAAGGAAATCGTGTGTAAGACACAGATCTTCAGAAGAAAGCCATTAACAGAAAATAAAACATTGGTATTTACAAAGCAAATCTCATTCTTCATGAGGGATGGTTAAAAGAAGAGAATTTTTTTTTGGTAATTATTATGATACTCCTTTAGAAACATGTATTTAATATTTGGCTAACCTCCTTTTTTTCATTGTCTAGACACTGACTTATTTCCCCAAGCCTTTTACAAACAATCTTTTTGAAAGCCAACATTCATGCTACTCTGAGAAGCCTTGAGGAAATAAGATGAAATATACACAAGAAACAAAAGTAAGAACATTGAAGAGAAAAAAGAATAGCCCCTGATAACCAGCTAGTGCTCCAGGAAATTTTCTTTGGAACACTGAACGAGATCTTGCTGTAACATAATACACTGAAATAAGGAAAAGAAAGTAACCCCAGAGCTATGGAATATCAAATTAGCAAATTGGGAACTCTGGTATTTAATGAACTAAAGACTAGTTTGTTTAAACCTGTGCTATATTCTTTGAATGAAATTGTTACTTCCAAATAATTCAGTGATTATATGTAACTAAATTCTTCATTTATATTAAATGTTTGAAGATTTTAAAAAGTAAATTACTAGTATTTTAAAATCAATGAATATAGGAATATGACTTCAGAAGATTATACATATAGAAACAATTTGATTAACTTCTGAGTTGCTGTATTCCACTCTAGATTCTCATCTGATAAATTCTCATCTCCTTGATGAGGTAGGATTATTGAAATATCGAAATGGCTAACTCCTAATTTCCATGTTACATATTCTAAATCAATATTTCTAGAGTTGGGGCCTGAGAAACTTTTTTTTTTTTTTGCCACACCATATGGCATATGGGATTTTATTCCCTAACCAGGAATCATACCCATGCCCCCTGAATTGGAAGTACAGAGCCTTAACCCCTGTATGGCCAAGGAAGTTTGAGAAACTACATTTTTAAGAAGCTCCTGAGGCCAAGCTTATACACTGAAGCTTGAGAACTGTTGCTGAGTGTAGAGCTTTAATTTGGATTTTTAAAAACAGGAATGATGGAAATAGTTCATGGGACAAATTTTTAGGTTTAGTACTATAAAATGATCCACTCCAAAGCATTTTTATAGGATTTAAGTTCTGTTTCTTTGATTCAGTTAAACTGAGGTTGACTGATGGTAATTATAATAGCTTGCTTAGGTCATTACAATAGCATAATTGGCCACTACTTCAGGGGGAAAAAAAAAAATAACAACAACTAAAAACTGTGGTCTACTGCTTCAGGGTCTCAGTCTTAAAATGCCTAAATAAAGATTAAAAAAAACACAGAACACTATAATTTGTTAGCGCCCTATATTATGAAAGCTTATAAGTACTAATTTCTTCACTATTTGTATGTAAAATGATTTTATTTATATTCTGAAATCTTAGTTTCAATTCTGTTAAACAACAGAAAATGACTGGGACACATGCTACTATTAATGTTGCTATTATTTTCAAGTCTAGTATTTCAGGATCTTTGGATTCTGAACCCTCCACTGCCATGGTGGCATGGTTATTCTGCCAGCATGAAGATCTTCTGACACATACTTCTCCAGCACTCCAGGGAAGCAGAAGTGGGAGCTTCAGTCAATCATGCAGGTGAGTCTCACCATGAAGAGACCTGGAGAAAAGAAGGGCCAGCTTGTCTAAAGAAGAGGCTGGGCTGGGCATGCATCCCCATCCATCAGTGGGAAACAGAAGGGCAGCTGAATCTGTAGCAAATCAAGCATTATAGATTATAGACTGTTAATGCTAGAATGGATTTGAGGGGACATATATATAAACAAGGCCCTTCATTTTACCAATGAGAAAGTAAAAGCAGAAAACAGTTAAGTAAATTGCTAGGTCTTTGAAAAGAAAAGAGCTTAAGGATCACCACAGTAACACTGTTTATTACGGTGTCCATGAAGTCTCTTTAGCCCATAACGGAATATGTGAACTTACTCTTCATAGTAATCATACTCTATGGGCAAATGCTTGCTCAATCTTAGGAAAGTTGAAAGTAAAGGGAAGGAAAAAAAGCCTGCAAATGCTCTCTAAATTGACCACTTTTTGTGTGTGTATGTGTAAATTAAGCTACTTTTTAAATCTCCTTGAATCTTCCTACCTCACATAGTTGACTTAAGGAGTCAAATTAGCTTTCAGACTATCTACTCAAATGAAAGAATGTTTAAAAAAGATCATAGCTGTTAGACAAGGAATAGAAGGGAGTATAAAATGATATAATCCATGGTGGTTTCGCCAGAGAAGACATATGGATGGCTAATAAATACATGAAAAGATGCTCAGCATCGCTCACTGTAAAAGAAATGCAAATCAAAACTACAATGAGATATCACCTCAACACCAGTCAGAATGGCCATCATCAAAAAATCTGCAAACAATAAATGATGGAGAGGGTATGGAGAAAAGGGAACCCTCTTGCACTGTTGGTGGGAATGTAAATTGATGCATTATGGAGATCAGTATGGAGATTCCTTAAAAAAAAAAAAAAAACTAGGAACAAAACCACCATATAACCCAGCAATCCCACTACTAGGCATATATTCTGAGGAAACCAAAATCGAAAAAAGACACATGTACTCCAAAGTTCATTGCAGCTCTATTTATAATATCTGGGATATGGAAGCAATCTAGATGCCCACTGACAGATGAATGGATAAAGAAGTTGTGGTACATATACACAATGGAATATTACTCAGCCATAAAAAAGGAATACATTTGAGTCGGTCCTAATGAGGTGGATGGACATAGAGCCTAGTATACAGAGTGAAGCAAGTCAGAAAGAGAAAAACAAATGTCATATACTAATGCCATATGGAATCTNCACTGACAGATGAATGGATAAAGAAGTTGTGGTACATATACACAATGGAATATTACTCAGCCATAAAAAAGGAATACATTTGAGTCGGTCCTAATGAGGTGGATGGACATAGAGCCTAGTATACAGAGTGAAGCAAGTCAGAAAGAGAAAAACAAATGTCATATACTAATGCCATATGGAATCTAGAAAGATGGTACTGATGAACCTATTTGCAGAGCAGCAGTGGAGACACAGACATAAAGAACAGACATATGGACATGGCTGAATGGCAGGGATGAAGGAGAGAATGGGATGTATGGAGAGAGTAACATGGAAATATATACTGTCATATGTAAAATAGACAGCCATTGGGAATTTGCTGTATGACTCAGGGAACTCAAACTAGGGCTCAGGAATAACCTAGTGTTGCTTGGTGGGATGGGGAGTGATGTCCAAGTGGGCAGGGGCATGGATAAACCTATGGTTGATTCACCCTCATTTACTTATTCATAACCAAAGAGTTGAGCTGCAGTTTTCATTACTGATCCCTGCAAATAGGCACATACCCTCTGACATTTAACTCTTATGACAAAGTCCCACACAATGTCGTAATAGAACTATACATAAACCCCATGCTTCAGTGCAACATAGAATCCTAAACTATCAGAGCAACAATGAAGATACCTTGTTTTCTAACAACCATTCATGGAATCATAACTTATGCATGACTGATGGTCCTTAAATGGACATTCATACCAGGACATACCAGGGACATGTGATAGCATATCATGTTTGATTTTTCAAATAACAGTCAAAGGAAAATGGTCACAGAGGTGAGTCTTTTGTTTGAAAATGTATGTGTGTCAGTATTTGTGTGTGTGTGTGTCTGTGTGTGTGTGTGTGTGTAGTTAGGGAAACATGAAGAGAGATGAAATAGAAGAAAACATGCGCAATAGAAGAAAACTTAGTCTGAACATGAGTATAGTGAACAGTCTTTATTCAGGAGATCTTGAGTCTCTTTACAATGGATTGTAGTTAGGTAGATGGAAGCCCAGCCATCTCTACTTTCCATCATGAAAGCTTTGGGGCATCATTCAATCTTCCCAGTAGACTGGCATTGAATTTCTTTCCATAAGATTTGGTGCATAGAATAAAACCACCATCACAGTATTAGAGAAAGTTTTCTGGCTATAATTTTCCCAAACCTTTCTCCAAGCTTATACATTCCCATCAAATAATGTACCTCTTTCTGAAACACGTCTTTAAAACATGAGGTCAAAGGGTAAAATATATCAACATTCAATTCATAGTGCCAGAGAAGAAAAATAATGTAACAGTTTTCCAGTTCTTTTTTCTATATTTTACTATGTTTTAAGTAATCGTGATTCAGTTAATATAATCACTGAATATCACTGCTACCCTAAGATGAATAATATCTTATTTCAGAGATGACTGGGGTTAGCTACACTGTCTTTGTTCAGAAAGTCCAGATTTCATAGCCTGGGGATGTAGAATACAGTTTTTCTATCTACGAATTGCATTTTTTGTAGAAATCTGTCAGCTTTACTCAGCAGCTATCTCTACCCAAAGGCCTATCTATTCTGGATTAAATGTCAGTCCTCTCGTCTTTTCTCCTTGCTTTTCTATGGGCACAGAAATAGTTTATAGAAAGTGAAAAGTTATTTTTGGGTCTGGTGATATTAGCTTGGATTTTGAATTTTGGAAATTCAGTTTAGGAGTTTTTGCAGTGTACACATCTGCTTTCTGCTCAGTATAAAACTAATAATAATCAAGTTCATAAAATGTTATAAAAACTAATATACAAAAGGAAATTTTCAGGGTACCATAACATATTTGCAGTAAGAACCCTTTGCTGGTAAGAAGATTCGGTTTCACTTCACTGTTTAATTACCCACAAAACTGTTTATTGCCCTATATATTCCTCCAACAAGAACATAATCCTTTTAATGTGCCCCTCAGAAAACCAGGGAACATGGCATGGGTACAACACATGGTATTCTTTTCAAACATCACAGCCAAATTTTAATCTGACCTTCAGACTCTGACAATCCATTCTAAAATTAGTATATGTTTGAACTGAAAGGAGTTATTATTTGAAGCTGAATGACATAACTGTGGGGTTAAAACTTAATTAATAATTATACATAAATAATGTCAGCAATATTACTTTTAATTAAATATAACTGATAGTTTATACAACTATATTTTTTAAAATTCTTGAAATATTTTGTAAGTGTGATTAAACATTGTGTACTTGTGTATAGTTATTTAGAGAAGTATATTTATCTTTCTTTTTAAAGCTTATAAATAAATTTAATAATTACAAACCACTGATTTTTTGTTTAAAAGGTAACTTTTTCATAGTCATTAAAAACAAAATAAAACTAGCTTCCTTTCATACTTTCTATGCAAAAATCATTAGAGAAGAGTTAATAGTTATTTACAATATTGTTTAAAAGACTTTAACATTTAAGTATTTTCAGTTACAATTGTGCAGTTCTAGACCTGTGGTTTAAATTTATGCACACGTATGCACTTTGTGTAATAGCCAGAATCAAAATGTAGCATCTGTTCATCTCATTTATTTAGCACTGACAATAATATGTGCTGGTTATTGTGCTAGACATGGGACTAGGGGCTTCAAAGATAAGATGTCTCTTCTCCAAAGGAATTTAGAATCTAGTGGAAAGCAAGGTATCTAAACCAACTGTTATAATGTGTGATGTGAGGCTATCATGGGGTCATTATAAGGTGCTGTGGGAAGAGAGGGAGGGAGGTGGGTTTAGAAGAGAAGCAATTTGCTGGGCTGGATAGACTGGGGAAAGCATTCTCTGTAGGAGGAATAACACTGGGTGCTAAGGCCGCTGCTGCTGCTAAGCCACGTCAGTCGTGTCCAACTCTGTGCAACCCCACAGACAGCAGCCCACCAGGCTCCCATCCCTGGGACTCTCCAGGCAAGAATACTGGAGTGGGTTGCCATCTGCTTCTCCAGTGCATGAAAATGAAAAGTGAAAGTGAAGTCACTCAGTTGTGTCCAACTCTTCATGACCGTGTGGACTGCAGCCTACCAGGCTCCTCCGTTCATGGGATTTCCCAGGCAAAAGTACTGGAGTGGGGTGCCATTGCCTTCACCGGGTGCTAAGGCAGGGAGAGACATTAAAGATGATGGAAAAGATTCTGTTCGATATGTGCAAGTCACTTGGGTAAGCAGCATATGCTGGTAAGACATTGAGATCTCAGATAATACCTTGTAGGGTTCTACTTGCCATCTAAAGAAGCTCAGGTTTCATGTTATTGACGAAGAGAAAATAGTGAAAACATTGCATGGGGCACATGGGAAGATCTACGTGTAAGAAGGAAAGAATGCATTAGCAGCATCGTAGATGACAGATTTAACAGCATGGTTAAAGGCAACAAGGCTACTCAGGGTACCACCATCAAAATGAATGAGGTTAACAAATGGGGGGATGAGAAGGAGAGTCAGATATGAGAGGTATTTAGGAGGTGAAAAACAACAGGCTGTGTGGATAATTATACAGTAGGTGAGGAAGTGAGGAGGTCACCAGAGACTCCTAGTCTTCCTGCAGGGATCACGAGGGATGAAGATGCTGTCCTCAGAGGCAAAGCAAGAAGAGCAGGTTGGTGGCTGGTGGCTGGAGTGGAGAGGGGAAAACAGGGATATCTATTCTGAGTGGGTTTGATCTATCTATGAGACTTTACAAGTAATGAAATTGTAGTAGGCAGTTGGCCTAGACCATGTCCATTTTGAAGCCCAGGTGAAAGATACAGGCTGGAGATAGTGTCTGTGCCTCATCTAAGTGCTATTTTGATCCAGGAGCTACAGACGAGCTTGCTGCAAAGCATGTATGGTGAGAAAAGTAGGCCAGGAACAGAACTCTGAGAAGCAGTCATTCTGGAATAGACCACAAAGAATAGTAGCTAAGTTCACACCACAGAAATAATCCTTAGAAAACTTGAAAATTACATTCACGCACACATTTCTATTCTAAATGCCAACTGTTCATTTAAGTTAGAGGTCTTGTTTTGATTACTTCCTCTACATAAGAGATTATTCAAATAGATGATCTTAAATACAGATAATTTAAAAAATGATCCTTTCCAGTGAGAGATATTGGCCTCAAGTCAGCTTTGGGTTTTGGCTTCTGGATTAGAAAACTTGAAAATTACATTCACGCACACATTTCTATTCTAAATGCCAACTGTTCATTTAAGTTAGAGGTCTTGTTTTGATTACTTCCTCTACATAAGAGATTATTCAAATAGATGATCTTAAATACAGAGAATTTAAAAAATGATCCTTTCCAGTGAGAGATATTGGCCTCAAGTCAGCTTTGGGTTTTGGCTTCTGGAGAGAAGGGCTAGGGAAGGGGAAACAAGCTAAATCAGTAAGTGTGATCCCTTTCTGGAGCTTTTCTTCTCTTTTCCAGGAGTAGCTGTATCTATTTACACATGTTAATTGCATTTACTATGTATCATTGAGTGTTTGAGACAAGATTTGCCATATGTAACAAAAGCTACTAAAATCGCTGCCTGGGGAGCTCAAATTGATTGGGGCACAGGGATGATAAATTAACCAAATAAATTAAATTATATAGCAAGTGAGATTGGGACAGATGTAGAAGAGAAAATAAAGTATGGAAGAAAAACTGGGAATTCCGTGCTGGGGGCAAGGGTTGAAATCAAGACTGGCTTCCTGGCTATGCAGGCTATGAGTCACACAGGGCCCCAGGGGCAGAAGGGCTCCATGCTGGGTGTAACGTTCCACTGCCAATGTCTTAGACTTCTTAACTTTTAAACAAGTAGCCCTTGAAATGACCCGCTCAGTCCTGGTGGTAACTGTCAATATGGCGGGTGAGAGAGCCCACTTTAGTGCTATCTTTCCTTTGGCTCACCAGATAGATTCGCCACCTTTCTTTGAACTCTTCTGTCCCAGGAGGCTGACCACATGCACAGTATCAGGGACCTCCTTTGCCCTCTGGCTGTGCATTTGGTTCCAATCATAGGGAGCCCAGGCAGAAGTTCAAGAGGTCATTGCTTCTCTCAGGAGGTCCCGACTACCCACTTCTGTTGCCCTATGTTCTACAGCTGCTTCTACGTCCATCTAAGACCCGTCTAAGGCTCTGCTAACCAAGCCTGCCATGTACATACCCTGCTGGCCTACCTGTTCGCTGCCCATACCTTTAATAAATCATACTTAAACGTTTCTCATTTGAGTATGACACGAATGTAATGCCAGTACTCTGACTGAAATATCCCTCATTAAGAAGGTGATACTCGAGTAGACCCAGATAAGAGGGGAGGGGAAAGCAGTGGGGCTATCTGAAGAAGACAATCCTAAGTCTTGGTATCACAAAGGGTCTGCAAACTAGTCTGTAGGACAAATCTGTAGTCTGTAGCCTGTTGCCTGTTATTGTAAATAAAGTGCAATGGGAACAAAGCCACATCCACTCCTGCATGCATTATTTATGGCTATTTTGTGTTACAATGCCAGAGTTCAGTAGTGGTGACAGAAAGCACATGCCTACAAAGCCTGAAATATGTACCATAAGTACCCTACATTCACACGAGCTCTTTTCAGACACGTGAGTCCAGTTTGTTCATAAGTCCAACAAAGTTAGCCCAGGTACACAACTAACACAACCAGCTATATAATACTGCACTGTAATGGGCCAATAATGCTTTTCAGACATATAATACATAAGAAGCAAACACAAAAAATAAATCATTTTTTGTCTTACAGTACAGAACCTTGTAACAACAGCTGGCATCAAATGAATAGACAGAGGAGTTACTGACTGGAGAAGGGAGAGGAGGTGGGAGATGGTGGAGCTGAAGGATCATCACCAACAGGAGACGGAGGGCAAGCTGCCATTTGACTCACACCTGGCACTGATGGCACAGGTTCTGGTTCCTTGCTGGAGCCAGATGCACGTTCACGTCTTTGAAAGTCTGCAACTTGAAGGTTTGTATGTAGGGGACTTAGTGAACCATCTTTTCTATTACAGATAGCTTACTAACCCCTGAATCAGGTGACTAGGAAGGAGACCAAAGAGTCTGGAGTTTAGTGGCTGAGGCAGAGAGTGCCAGAAGACAATGTCACAGAAGAAATAGGAGGACAAGTGATTTAGGGCCTCGTGCATCTTATGAAACACTTTGAGGGAAGGACTTACATTTTATCAGGATAACTCTGGTTATTGTCTTAAGGGTAGTCTTAGGCAAGGATAAAAGGTGGAGAGATGGGGTGGGGGAGGGGACTTACTCTTTTGATGAGCCAGGAATGACATGGTGGCAGCTTGGTAGCAGTGGAGCTGCTGAGAAGTGGTCAGAGCCTATCGTGGTCATGACAGAGGCAAATTAACTCACTGACGGATTGAATGTGAAACGTGCAAGGAGACTGAACCACAGTTTTCTTTCATGAGCAACTCCGAGTATGGAGCCATCATGAACTGAGGCGGGAAAGTTTGTGGAAGGGGAGGGGGAGATCAGGTAAGAGCAGAGTGACTGCGGCCCAGCTCGTGAGTTCAGTTTCAGACTTTATGAGCTTTAAAGTTTGATTAAGCGTATAAGTAGCTCTGAGGCAGAAGGTCAGTGCTTTGTCCTGGGAGTTGAGGGAGAAAATGTTTCAAGAAGGAAGGAGGCCACTCTAGGACAGACACAAAAGGACTCTGGGGCACTGGCCCTTCACTGCCAAGTGCAGCTGCAGGGCCATCAGGATGAGGTTGAAGAAGCGACCATTGAGATCAACAGCCAGGAGTTCACTGCTGACCGCCACAGGAGCAATTTCTGCAGAGTGATGTGGCTGCAAGCCTGCCGGGAGTGAACTTCAGAGAGCATAGGAGGCAAGAGGAGACACAGACAGGGAGCAGAGACAACTCTCGGTTTGGTAATGACGAAAGGATGAAAATGAGAAAAGTAGGAGGTTACTAGAGGTAGAAACTCAGATTTTTTTTTTAAAGTGATAGAATAAAACCCAGCATGTTAATATGCTGTTAGGAAGGATCTTATAGACAGGAAGATATTGATGATGCAGGATAGAGGGTAAGAATTGTCCTTGCGGGTGAAAGGGGACGCAATCTAGTAAGTAAGCATCAGCCTTAGTGACCAGCAGGGAGACAGCATCTCGTGGCCTGTGACACTGAGCTATTTAGTAAATAATCAGTAGATCAATATTGAATTTCAGTCTTCCTACAGTTAAACCTCCTAATACTTTGTGAACAGTTTGGGCATTAGTATATAGTCAAGAGGCTGAAGTTCAGTTTACGGTTTTGTCACTGATGAGCTCCGACGACTCTCAAGCAAGACATCTAACCTTTCTTTGACTTAGTTTGCTTTTCATTAAGAAGTACCAGTATAGTGCCTGACAAATTAATAAGTTCTCTAAATAAACCTTCCCAGGTACCAGATCTCTCTGATTCTTGCTCCTACAGAATTCCATATAGAGAAAAAAAAAGAAAAAGAAAAATGACAGGTATTTGTAGACTCAGATGTCTACACCTGAGTCAGTAAGATCCCCTGGAGAAGGGAATGGCAACCCACTCCAGTATCCTTCCCTGGAGAATTCTGTGGGCAGAGGAGCCTGGCGGGGTACAGTCCATGGGGTCGCAAAGAGTCAGACACAACTGAGTGACTAACACACTACACACTATGTCTACATAGCAATAGCCACGTACAGGTCCTGTCATAGTGCTGCTGCTGCTAAGTCACTTCAGTCCTGTCTGACTCTGTGCCACCCCATAGACAGCAGCCCACCAGGCTCCCCCGTCCCTGGGATTCTCCAGGCAAGATGTCAGAGTGCATTATTGCCATTTGTATGTCCTAAATTTCCTCCAAATGAAATATATTTACTCTCTACGTCTTAACACTCTCTATAATTAAGTTTAATTTCTGAGAAGACTTACCTTTTACACAAACAACATACGTTTAATCTTCTAGTAGCCATTATTCCCACAGGCTGTCACACATTAAGCTTGACTAAATACTTTAAGTACACCCTGGTTATCTTTGGAGATACAGCACAAATATCACTCCCACGGGGAGGCACTCCTGGGTCTCCTTGGGGAGAACGCCTCCTCTTCTGGCCCCACCGCAGCCTGTTCACACCCGTGCTCTGACACTGGCCAGCGTGTAATCTGTTGACATTTCTATCTCCTTTTCCAGACTGTAAGCACCTTATCCTGTTCTTCCTGTGCTGTCAGTGACTGGCACAGAGTAGACATGAGATAAATATTTGCTGAATGAATTTCAATGTATACACTTCCGAATGGAGGCTGATCAAATAAAATGGCAGGATATGCAAGGAGAGAAATGGAGTAAAAGCCTGCTAAGATAGGAGGCTTGTGTAAATGTCCACTAGAAAGGCACTCTCACAGTGCTGCTGCTGCTGCTGCTAAGTCGCTTCAGTCGTGTCCGACTCTGTGTGACCCCACAGATGGCAGCCCACCAGGCTCCCCCATCCCTGGGATTCTCCAGGCAAGAACACTGGAGTGGGTTGCCATTTCCTTCTCCAAATGCATGAAAGTGAAAGTGAAGTCTCTCAGTCGTGTCCGACTCCCAGCAACCCCATGGACTGCAGCCTACCAGGCTCCTCTGTCCATGGGATTTTCCAGGCAAGAGTACTGCAGTGGGTTGCCATTGCCCTCTCCGTCTCATAGTACACATACTTACAATTCACAGTATGTGATGAAAAGACTCTAGTTTTCAAGAATTGCTTTGGTAGAGTCCAGAGAGACTTTTTTTGGCCAGGTTATTCAGTATTAAAAACAGATTTCTGATCTATTCTACTTCCAGTCTTGGTAACAAACACTTATATTAAAAAGACTTAGGGGTTTATTTTCTTAAGAAAATACACATATGTCCTTGACCAACCTTTATTTTAGGAGTGTATTGACAACAATGAACTACAGAAGCCATAGATCTAAGACTCTCAAGTAAGAAAGTATATAAATAGAGTTTATACTATGTGAATTTTCAGCACTGAACTTCCTGGCAGAAGGAAGCTGACTTATCACTGTTAGATTCACTCTTTCCCAACCTAGTCATTCTCTTTCCCTTGCTGTGAGGTTTCTGTCTTCAAATTCTCTATTAGATTTCTTAATGGACAATCTGCTTCAGCACTTTTCTGAGAGAAAAAAAATAGCTTCATTTCCCTCCACAATGGCAGTTAAATCTTCCATTTCATATGAAATCAAGTGGAGACATCTGTGCTTTGTCATCAAAAAAGTAAACAGTTTTAATTTTCTAATTATTATCTGCTTATCAGCCTTGGAGTAAGAATTCACTTGCCTTTGTACCACCTTGAGAATTCAGAGTCTTAATTCCCCAAGTCCAGGCCCAAGATAGACTCATTACCTTTCTGTTAGTGTTTATCTGCATCTGCTTGGATGTATGCTGTTTACATCCAGTATTGAACCGCCCTTCACATTAAGCTTAAATTAGAAACATTTTCCCAGTAAAGATAATCTATATCCCACTAGTCTTCAGGAAATTTAATCATTCAGCAGTAGATGAAAATGTTTCAGAGCCATGAAGGGCTTTGAAGCTGATGTCTTCCATTATCAGATGCTTGTGTAAGTAAATACACTGAAAGTCAGAAATGAAATGCCCACATCAACCACTAAGAAGTCTGAAGCTCTCATCTACTATTCATTGCTTTCAGCTTATATTAAGAGAGAGAGAGCTTTTGCTGTCCCCAAGTCCCAGGAGGGCAACTACTCAGAAGGAATGAAGTGTCTAGATAACAGATCACAATGAAAGGGAGAAAAGAATGCACTGGTTTTGCTTCTCTCTAGACACACTACAGAACTGGTTTTCTGAGTGTGTTTTCTTTTTGTTCTATAATATGATTATTTGAAAAACTCTCACAGCACTCCATACCCGGGAGATCTCAAAAGGTCTGTTGACTGTTGTAACAGCTCTGACTAAACACCCATTTCTTACGACAAGTGTAGAACGCCACATATGGCAATAACAACCAGTGCCTCAGAGGTGTCACGCAGACCCTGAGGAAATCTGGGTCCAGCAGATCAACAGAGCCAGACCTTAAGCCAAACCAGATTTCCAAGTTACATAAATAGGCCTACTGGGGTGAAGGGAAAAGAGAGAACAAAAGTTGCAATGCAATAATAGCGAGGAAACTAATGAATTTAAGAACATTTGCTGGTAAATCACAGAGAGGGGGAATTGGTGATTGCCTCAGAACTGCTCTGTCTGGACAGTTGAGATGCTAAAGTAGTCCAGTGTTTAGCCAATCAGATATTAAACTGTTGATCTCTGCTAATATCTCTAACAATGTGAGAGTCCAGAGGGGACTAAATAGTCCCTCTGTCTATGGAACACTAGCACTCCACCAGAGAAAGAAGAGACTGCTTAACAGAAATCATGATATCTGGAGGATGGAGATGGTTAATAAAAAGAAAGAAAAGTAAAGGAAAAAAGAAAAGTATAGCCATTCCTCTTTATCCACCTCACATCAAGCCCTCCTGAATAATAAGTACAGAAGAAAGCGTTCAAGAAAAGTATAGCCATTCCTTTTTATCTACCTGCTGAATAATAAGTACATAATAAAACTTGCAAGTGATCAGGGATGCCATTTCCATCTCAGAAACATTTTGAACTGTTCACCTGGATTGACAAATAGACCCATCTACACCTGAAAGATGATGCTGTGAAAGTGCTACACTCAATATGCCAGCAAATTTGGAAAACTCAGCAGTGGCCACAGGAATGGAAAAGGTCAGTTTTCATTCCAATCCCGAAAAAAGGCAATGCCAAAGAATGATCAAACTACCGCACAATTGCACTCATCTCACACGCTAGTAAAGTAATGCTCAAAATTCTCCAAGCCAGACTTCAGCAATATGTGAACCGTGAACTTCCAGATGTTCAAGCTGGTTTTAGAAAAGGCAGAGGAACCAGGAATCAAATTGCCAACATCTGCTGGATCATCAGAAAAGCAAGAGAGTTCCAGAAAAACATCTATTTCTGCTTTCTTGACTATGCCAAAGCCTTTGACTGTGTGGATCACAAGAAACTGTGGAAAATTCTGAAAGAGATGGGAATACCAGACCACCTGATCTGCTTCTTGAGAAACCTATATGCAGGTCAGGAAGCAACAGTTAAAACTGGACATGGAACAACAGAATGGTTCCAAAGAGGAAAAGGAGTACGTCAAGGCTGTATATTGTCTCCCTGCTTATTTAACTTATATGCAGAGCACATCATGAGAAACGCTGGANAGATGTGTATAAGAGACAGCAATAAACTGTGGAAAATTCTGAAAGAGATGGGAATACCAGACCACCTAACCTGCCTCTTGAGAAATCTGTATGCAGGTCAGGAAGCAACAGTTAGAACTGCACATGGAACAACAGACTGGTTCCAAATAGGAAAAGGAGTACGTCAAGGCTGTATATTGTCTCCCTGCTTATTTAACTTATATGCAGAGTACATCATGAGAAACGCTGGACTGGAAGAAACACAAGCTGGAATCAAGATTGCCGGGAGAAATATCAATAACCTCAGATATGCTGATGACACCACCCTTATGGCAGAAAGTGAGGAGGAGCTAAAAAGCCTCTTGATGAAAGTGAAGGAGGAGAGCGAAAAAGTTGGCTTAAAGCTCAACATTCAGAAATTGAAGATCATAGCATCTGGCCCCATCACTTTGTGGGAAATAGATGGGGAAACAGTGAAAACAGTGCCAGACTTTATTTTTGGGGGCTCCAAAATCACTGCAAATGGTGACTGCATTCATGAAATTAAAAGACGTTTACTCCTTGGAAGGAAAGTTATGACCAACCTAGATAGCATATTAAAAAGCAGAGACATTACTTTGTCAACAAGTTCTGTCTAGTCAAGGCTATGGATTTTCCAGTGGTCATGTATGAATGTGAGAGCTGGACTGTAAAGAAAGGTGAGCACCAAAGAATTGATGTTTTTGAACTGTGGTGTTGGAAAAGACTCTTGAGAGTCCCTTGGACTGCAAAGAGGTCGAACCAGTCCTTTCTGAAGGAGATCAGCCCTGGGATTTCTTTGGAGGGAATGATGCTGTAGCTGAAACTCCAGTACCTTTGGCCACCTCATGCGAAGAGTTGACTCGTTGGAAAAGACTCTGATGCTGGGAGGGATTGGGGGCAGGAGAAGGGGACGACAGAGGAGGAGATGGCTGGATGGCATCACTGACTCGATGCCTGTGAGTCTGAGTGAACTCTGGGAGTTGGTGATGGACAGTGAGGCCTGGTGTGCTGCGATTTATGGGGTCGCAAAGAGTCGAACACGACTGAGCGACTGAACTGAACTGATATATCAAAGACAGGAGGTTTTTTTTTTTTTGCCTGATGCAAGCCATCCTAGCAGGTATCAGCTGAGGATGAGGAGTCAATTCAAAGGCTTATATCCATAATTTGAGTGAATGAGAAAATACTTAATATTGATAGGGAATTTTTCAGAAGATAGAGAGTCCATGAATATGAAGTACAAGAAGAGGAATTATCCCAGAATAATGAGACACTTGATAGTGTTCTTGAAGGTGGAAATGATGACTATATAGGCACAATTCTATGTGAGACCTTTGTTTTTTCTGTGAGTAGTAGAGAGTGCTGTCAGTGAAGTCAGTATGAGGAGCAGGGCAGGGAGTGGGTGTCACGGGGAGTGGAGAGGTGACTGTTCAATGTCTCCTTGTTAAAAACAGATTATGAGTTTCTTTTGTACAACTAAGAGGTTGTAAAGTTACCCCCAACTCTTTAGATTCCATGTCACGCCACAATATTTATCACAGATTTCCATACATGGCTTCAAACACCCCAGTTTTTTTGCATGCTCACATTGACATCTCTAATCAAGTTTTACATGTCAAATTCAAACTATTGATACCAGATTCATTCAGAACTCTTCAGAAGCTATTTCCTGCTGACACTGTCTATAATCTGATAACTCCTTTTTTCAGTGTCATCAGCTCTACAAGAACACTGTGCATTTGTTGGTTTAATGATTTAAATATTTTAAGTTTTAATGCTTTTTTAATTTGAGTCTTACAAAAGAAATGTGATGTCACGAGTGTTAAAGACAGTAATTCTAATTAAATTAATGCAATGAGATAAAGTGTACATAATTAGGTATTTTCAAAGGAGTGAACCTTTGACTTTCAATTGCAGTCTACTTTGACTTGAGCCTGTCAGCTTATCAGTTTTGAGGAAATTACCCCCAATAGAGAACAAGCACAAAATATTAGAGGTGTATAATAAAAAACTGTATCTGAAGAAAGAAGTAGGAATAATGGATTTTTATTCTGAGATAATCTTGTATTAACATGCACTTGCAGAAGGTAGTACAGAGAAATACACTGGGTTCTTCATCCAGTTTCCTATAGTGGTGACATTTTGCAATACTCTAAAATGAAGAAATGACAATGGTTTAATCCACTGACAATATTCAAATTTCAACCTTTTTAGTCGATTTTATAATCCTTTTTCTTCCAAATGAAACATTTCTTTAGAAAGTTTTGAATATTTGACTTGTATCTCTTTTAAGGAAAGCATTATGTATGAAAGAGTATGAAATGGTTGTATCTCGTATTTATTCTAACATCCTCCTACTGAAGACCTTGACATTTCCAAATTTCTTATTTTGTAAATCATATCTGAGCAATCTATTGGCAATAATAATCAGCAACATTAATATTCTGTGTATTACTTTCAAGAAAATAATATACTAATATATTAATTATGGGACTATGATAAGCTTAGAGTGTATGTCTTATTTAATTATCAAATGTAATTCTTAATGTATATTTTATCCATATCTTATGATAATTTTATATTTATTTATGTTTTTAAAGCATTTTTTATTTGGATGCAAGCCATGTGTGACTAATAATATAAATTAGGTTGGAATAGTCCAGGCAGCTATTTAGCAGTATGAAATCAGAAGTAAGAAATAGTGGAAGGTGGTGGGGTAGATTTCAGGTGACTTTCAAGCCTAAATTATTCATTTTCCAGGTGAAAGCCTGAGTGATCTATCTGCTACTGCTGCTAAGTCGGTTCAGTCGTGTCAGACTCTGTGCAACCCTGTAGATGGCAGCCCACGAGGCTCCCCTGTCCCTGGGATTCTCTAGGCAAGAACACTGGACTGGGTTGCCATTTCCTTCTCCAATGCATGAAAGTGAAAAGTGAAAGTGAAGACGCTCAGTCGTGTCCGACTCTTTGCTACCCCATGGACTGCAGTCTACCAGACTCCTCCGCCCATAGGATTTTCCAGGCAGGAGTACTGGAGTTTGTTGCCATTGCCTTCTCCAAGTGATCTATACTATCTCTTAAATTACTGAAGTGAAGCACTGAGAGGCAACCCTTCCTTTTCAAGGAATGTAGCAATCATTTACAATTTACAGAGTGTGCTGAGAATGCTTATATGGCAAAAGGAGATAGTGAACCCAGAGTGTCAACTGTGGAAAAATATAAAACCCTGACAGAAAAGTGTTATGAGTCAAAAGCACAATATTGGAATATGGGATGGGTTAAAAAGAGTGTATCATTGACCAATGTAGAACCAAAATGGGCTTCCTAGGTCACAAAGTGGTAAAGAATCCACCTGCCAATGCAGGAGAATCAAGAGATGTGGTTCAATCCCTGGGTCAGGAAGATCCCTGGAGTAGGAATAGGAAATAGCAACCCACTCCGGTAATCCTGCCTGGAAAATTCCATGGACACAGGAGCCTGGCAGGCTACAGTCTATGGGTAGAAGAGTCAGACTCAACTGAGCAACTGAGCAACTGAGCACACACACATGCACAGAACCAGTATAAAAAGAAAAAGCATATCTGCTGAGACAGAATAGAGATTCAGTGCTCAAACTGTAACATACCAAGAAAAAAAAAAAAATCCTGTAAAGAATAGTGCTCTGAACAAGGACTAGGGAAAATTTAAATACAACTTTCCAAGCATAGCATTATATTGTCCACACAGATATCTGTATACCTATTTTCAAGAAACAGCATTAAGAAAGAAAATATCCTAAAAGCTTTAATACTTATAATGCTTGGTTTTCTCCAATAAAATCTTTTCTCAATAGTTGTAGAATACCAATAACTTCATTACTTGTATTTACTTCACATTAAATCAAATTTAAGCATAGCATTATATTGTCCACACAGATATCTGTATACCTATTTTCAAGAAACAGCATTAAGAAAGAAAATATCCTAAAAGCTTTAATACTTATAATGCTTGGTTTTCTCCAATAAAATCTTTTCTCAATAGTTGTAGAATACCAATAACTTCATTACTTGTATTTACTTCACATTAAATCAAATTGATATTACTGTAACTTCCCATCTTTAATACACAGATGAAACTTAAACACTTGTCTTACTTGGACACAGTTTAGCTTTAAATGAATTAGAACTTAAAAAGGTGGGCTGATTAAATAAGTGAGTAATTATCTTTCTTTCATATAATTTTTATGAGATAATGAGTACAACAAATATACTTTTAAAAGCTATAAATCATTTCTCATTATATCTTCTCTTCAAAAGATTTCTTTACTAAAGTTATAATTAAAGTATTTCCACAGAATAAGAAAACATGTATATACTGTCTAGACTTGTTAACTTGCCTTTGGCTATGTCATAATTTAAAATGACCAGGTGAAATTAGAAGAATAAAAGATAAACTAGTAAATCTACTAGAAGCTAGGGTTTGGCAATGTAATAGAAAAATGACATAAAAATTAAGAATATATGGTAAAAATATATGGATTAAAAAACCAGTATAATTGGAGTGCTGCTGCTGCTGCTAAGTCGCTTTAGTCGTGTCTGACTCTGTGCGACCCCATAGACTGCAGCCCACCAGGCTGCCCCCTTCCTGGGATTCTCCAGGTAAGAACACTGGAATGGGTTGCCATTTTTGCCATTTCCTTCTCCAATGCATGAAAGTGAAAAGTGAAAGTGAAGTCGGTCAGTAGTGTCTGACTCTTAACGACCCCATGGACTTCAGTGCACCAGGCTCCTCCATCATGGGATTTTCCAGGCAAGAATACTGGAGTGGGGTGCCATTACCTTCTCTGAAAATTGGAGTGGATGTTAATAAATAAATCTATTATTTGTCTCCATAACAATATGCACGGTTCAGTGTCAACTTAAGCTATGTCATAGATACCTTTAATTTTGCTATGCCACTTTGATNTGGAGTGGGGTGCCATTACCTTCTCTGAAAATTGGAGTGGATGTTAATAAATAAATCTATTATTTGTCTCCATAACAATATGCACGGTTCAGTGTCAACTTAAGCTATGTCATAGATACCTTTAATTTTGCTATGCCACTTTGATTTTGGTTATCAAAACTTTATGTAGGCACCTTCTTCACTTTTACAATTTGTGGTATCAGCTTGGGGAAAGCTTTGTCAATAGCATATTTTTAAACACCTCAAAGGTAAGATCATTCATGGAAGATTGAATTACACTTCTTTCAGATGAGATAATCATGTTCAACAAGTGAGAGCAGGAGTGCATTTGGAAATATTTCACAAAGCAGAGCTGCTCATAACTTTACAAAAGGTTAAAGAGGCCTCCAGGCACTTCATCCTCCTTCAGTTTTTCTCTCAGGAGAATGTGAACTATTTTCTTCAAATGATTGTATAAACGTACCATTAGAATAAGTGCTCTCTCATTGGTGAAAAATAAATGGCACACAAATACATGAGCATATGTTAAATCTTATTAGTGTCTAGGGAAATAAAAATTAAAACTATGAAGAGATATATCTTAGTACATACATTGTGCCAGTTGGTGTAATTTAAAGTCTGAAAATACTAAGTGCTGGTATTACAGAAGATATGTAATAACAAGAATGTTTATAAGATGAAGATGGCAAATATGTTGTTACAAGCGCTATGGAAAACAGATAATGCCTAGTAAGTCTGAAGATAAACATTCCCTATGGCCTGAAATTCTACTCCTAGCTATGTGACCAAAAACCTGGGTCTGGGTACTTGCCCCTTAAAAGCCAATAAAGAGGCCAGGTTGGTCAAAAGGAAAATTTGCTTTATTTCAGATGCTGGCAACTGCGGGACGAGGGTCAGACATCCATCCAAAGACCGACATCCCCCTCCCACCACTAACAATCAGTGGGCAAGAGCTTTTATAGATGGAGTTACAGGGCTACATACAGAAATAACACAGTCAGCTCTGATAGTTTCTTTCAAATTGGTCATTCATGGTATGACCAGTGTCATTTTGCTTTTTTTAGATACAATTAATCTTTAGTTTCAGGATCAGTTTGTCAGTTTGTTTCCATTTCTCCAAGGCCAGTTCTCAGAATTGTGGGATTTTTGTGGGTACAATCTGGTCATCCTGTAGTTAACTTCTTCTACCTGCTGGAGGTTTCAGTATCTATAGGACAGCTCACAGATTATAGCTCAGAATATTATCTATAGTCCTTGAGAAGGAACTTAAAGGTCCTTGACTGTGTTTAATGACTATATTATTATTATTTGACCTCCTTTACTGCTTTCCTTTGTTTGTGCATTTTCTCACTTCTCTAACTAAACCTATTCTTTGGCTAAAGTTTTTCCACAGGCAAAAGGCAGGCAGAGGACATGCAGTGGTGGAAGCGGGGTGGTGCGGGGGGGAAGGGGATCGGTGTAAGGACTATAGAGTGGAGGACATAGAATGGAGAAAATAAAGTGAATGGGATAAAGGTAACATTCAAGTTAATAATAATTAAGAGTGTTTAAGATTGAGTGAAAGATATGTGTCTTCAGATTTTGAAAACATGCAGAATAATGAAAAAGATAAATAAAAAGAAAACAATCATGTCTAGACATTTCCTAGTGAAATATTGAAAATCAAAGACAAAAGGAAGATCTTTAATAACCATCAGATCACAATAGATATCTAAATAGCAAACAGAATAAATTTGAGATTAAATTTCTTAATAGAAATGATAGAAGACAAAGTAACAAACACATTTAGAGAATTAAGAGGAATTCACAAAGTAGAATAGTACTCCAACTATGATTCCATTAGAAAATTAGAGTGAAATCAATTTTCAGGTAAAAAATACTGGTTTTACAACTAACAGATTCTCATGGAAAATTGCTGAATAAAATTAATTTCAGAAGAAAAGAAATAAATATGAGAAACTATGGTTAACTAAGAAATTGACAAAAAGACGCTAAATAACTGAGTAGGATCAAACTATAACAATTTTACAATAATGGTAAAATATAATTGAATTAAAACAATAGGCATGTGAGATAACAAGAACAATTTGATTTAAGAGTTTCTACTAGATAGCATATTCAAAAGCAGAGAAATTACTTTGCCGACTAAGGTCCGCCTAGTCAAGGCTATGGTTTTTCCTGTGGTCATGTATGGATGTGAAAGTTGGACTGTGAAGAAAGCTGAGCACCGAAGAATTGATGCTTTTGAACTGTGGTGTTGGAGAAGACTCTTGAGAGTCCCTTGGACTGCAAGGAGATCCAACCAGTCCATTCTGAAGGAGATCAGCCCTGGGATTTCTTTGGAAGCAATGATGCTAAAGCTGAAACTCCAATACTTTGGCCACTTCATGCGAAGAGTTGACTCATTGGAAAAGACTCTGATGCTGAGAGGGATTGGGGGCATGAGGAGAAGGGGACGACCGAGGATGAGATGGCTGGATGGCATCACGGACTCGATGGACGTGAGTCTGAGTGAACTCCGGGAGATGATGATGGACAGGGAGGCCTGGAGTGCTGCGATTCATGGGGTCACAAAGAGTCGGACACGACTGAGCGACTGAACTGAACTGAACTGATGCCTGAGTCAGAACTTTAAATCCAGTTGGTTAGTGGTAATATATGATGTTAAACCAAAGACAATACAATTCTACCTACAAATTCAAATTCAAATGCTTTCTGTAGACTTACTAGTGTTATCTTTATTTATGAAGAGTAACATTTTACATTTACTACACGAAGACACTTCTTCACACTACTTGCAAGATTATAGTAGAATTGACTAGAGGAGTTGCATAAATATGCATAGATAACTTTGGAAAAGTATGGCATAAGCAGACGTTTTCTTGGTTCCATTATATCTTTACATCACCCATCCTCTTCAACCACAGAAATCAGTGACCTTGTGCTGCCTTTAACTCTTCAATTATCCTAAGCTCTTATTGTTTCTTAACAGGATATGAGGACCCATGATTCTTCATGTCTTCCCAGTTACAAGTATTTTTCCCAGAGTTTGCAAAAGTAAGTTGCAGAGCTAGTCTTTGATAAACTACTATCTTAATGCCTTAAAAACCATAAAGCTTAAAGGTATTCCATTTGAAAAGTTGACCTTTAGTTGCAAAACTATCTCAATAAATAGTGAAAGTCTTTTTATTTTCAGGATGTGATGCTAGATGGAGGAAAATTTGGAAGATTCTTTAAATCAAATCACTTAGTTGATACTTTTCTATCCTTCTAATACTTATAAAAAGCTATAGCTTATAATGGATGATTAAATCAATGATCTTAATTGTTAAAAACCAGGAAACTTTAGCAGGGTCAAGATATTGTATCACAAAACAAAATATGAAGAAAAAAGAGTATTAATAGGGTAAAATAGGAAAGCTGTAATTTTTATGTATAAAAATGATTTCTACTTTCCAGAAATTGAATGAAAGTATTTTTAAAGGTCTTGATTGAAAATGGGAACTTCTGCAATTGTTAATTACAACATTCGGTGTGAATCTGTGCAGGCCAATTAAATCTCAATTGAGGCTTCTTTACTAAGGCATTATCTAATTAGACAATAGAATATCTTATTGAGGATGTTTCTAGAATTTTTTTTAAGCTCAATAATAGGTCAGAATTTTTTTAGATTCTTTAAATCATATAGTTCTCTAGTACCAGAAGGAAAGAATATTAAGCTGTGATTTCTAACAAGAAAACCTCCAAAAACTTGTTACTATTTTAGAAAATTTTGCTAAAAGTATTTCTGTGTGAGTATCCTGAATGGGTAAAGTAGCCAGTGAACTTGCTGAGCACAAGTAGAAGTAATGATTAGTATATCAAATAAAGCAAGACAACCCATACATAAGAACCCATAATTATATTTCCCCCCATGCATATCCTTGGGGCAGATGTAGATGAACAAAGATTTGCAGGATGTGGATTCAGCTCAGGGTCACACCTTGCATACCACTATTATTTTTTACAACTAACTATGTATGCTTCATCCTTAGCAATAGAAAAGCTTTTGCACCAATATGGCACCATTCAGCTTTCTCAGGTCCCATATGACACCACTAAAAACACATTAGTAAAACAAGTTGTTTCCTGTTATCCTGAAAAAATAACAACTTAAGAGTGAGGACTAGATGTTTCATTTTTCTTTCAGATACTTTGCCACCTAACACACCCTCTTCTGAACTATGCCACAACATAACCAGCACTCCTTAGTTACAACTGCATACTTACGTATCACGTATAGGGCAAAGTAAGCCCTCCTCAAAGCCAGAGAATCAACAGTATTTCTCTTTCTTATTGATTGATTTTCCTACCTTTTATTGCTGGCAGACCTAGGTCTACCTTTTATTACTGACAGACCCACATTTCCTCTTATTAACCTGTCTCCTTTGAAATCAAATATAACAATATATTTACACTCTTCTGCCTCTCTCACATTCCTGTTGTGTGAAGTTTTATTTGAAACATTACAATATGAGACCAAATGTAAAAAGCTTATATTCACATGTGTGACCCAGGTTTTTGTGTATATTTATTAACTTCCAATGATTAAAATTTAAATAGAATTATCATTTATGTACACCCTGCATATTTAGGACAAGGTAAATCTTTATAAATTTTTGTGGAGGTTGAGAACACCTCCACATTATGATAGTCATATAATGATTTGAGACCATTGTTTTACCTCATGGATCTTTGCCCTCAAGTCAGCCAAAAGACTCCTTGGATAAATGATGAGTAGTAATAAAGGAAACTATACCGCTAAGTCACTTCAGTCATGTCCAACTCTGTGCGACCCCATAGACAGCAGCCCACCAGGCTCCCCCATCCCTGGGATTCTCCAGGCAATAATATTGGAGTGGTTTGCCATTTCCTTCTCCAATGCATGAAAGTGAAAAGTGAAAGTGAAGTCACTCAGTCGTGTCCGACTCTTAGAGACCCCATGGACTGCAGCCCACCAGGCTCCTCTGTCCATGGGATTTTCCAGGCAAGAGTACCGGAGTGGGGTGCCATTATAAACAAGGTGAAAAGACAGCTTTCAGAATGGGAGAAAATAATAGGAAATGAAGCAACTGACAAAGGACTACTCTCAAAAATATACAAGCAACTTCTGCAGCTCAATTCCAGAAA
>SJYX01013453.1:416302-459278 GCA_006410675.1 Oreotragus oreotragus
AAGTCTGACACTGTTTCCACTGTTTCCCCATCTATTTCCCATGAAGTGATGGGACTGGAGGCAGTGATCTTCCTTTTCTGAATGTTGAGCTTTAGGCCAACTTTTTCACTCTCCACTTTCACTTTCATCAAGAGGCTTTTTAGTTCCTCTTCAATTTCTGCCATAAGGGTGGTGTCATCTGCATATGTGAGGTTATTGATATTTCTCCTGGCAATCTTGATTCCAGCTTGTGCCTCTTCCAACCTAGCGTTTATTATGATGTACGTTGCATAGAAGTTAAATAAGCAGGGTGACAATATACAGCCTTGATGTACTCCTTTTTCTATTTGGAACCAGTCTGTTGTTCCATGTCCAGTTCTAACTGTTGCTTCCTGACCTGCCTACAGATTTCTCAAGAGGCAGGTCAGGTGGTCTGGTATTCCCATCTCTTTCAGAATTTTCCACAGTTTCTTGTGATCCACACAGTCAAAGGCTTTGGCATAATCCATAGAGCAGAAATAGACGTTTTTCTGGAACTCTTGTGCTTTTTCAATGATCCAGCAGATGTTGGCAATTTGATCTCTGTTTCCTCTGCCTTTTTGAAAACCAGCTTGAACAGCAGGAAATTCATGGTTTATGTATTGCTGAAGCCTGGCTTGGAGAATTTTGAGCATTACTTTACTAGCGTATGAGATGAGTGCAATTGTGCGGTAGTTTGAGCATTCTTTTGCATTGCCTTTTTTGCGGACTGGAATGAAAACTGACCTTTTCCAGTCCTGTGGCCACTGCTGAGTTTTCCACATTTGCTGGCATATTGAGTGCAGCACTTTCACAGCATCATCTTTCAGGATCTGAAACAGCTCAACGGGAATTCCATCACCTCCACTAGCTTTGTTCGTAGTGATGCTTTCTAAGGCCCACTTGACTTCACATTCCAGGATGTCTGGCTCTAGATTAGTGATCACGCCATCATGATTATCTGGGTCATGAAGATCTTTTCTGTACAGTTCTTCTGTGTATTCTTGCCACCTCTTCTTAATATCTTCTGCTTCTGTTAGGTCTGGACCTTTTCTGTCCTTTATCGAGCCCATCTTTGCATGAAATATTTTCTTGATATCTCTAATCTTCTTGAAGAGATCTCTAGTCTTTCCCATTCTGTTCTTTTCCTCTATTTCTTTGCATTGATCACTGAGGAAGGCTTTCTTATCTCTTCTTGCTATTCTTTGGAACTCTGCATTCAGTTGCTTATATCTTTCCTTTTCTCCTTTGCTTTTCGCCTCTCTTCTTTTCACAGCCATTTGTAAGGCCTCCCCAGACAGCCATTTTGCTTTTTTTGCATTTCTATTCCATATTACCAAGCAATTGCCAGGGGATTTTTAGGAGAAGAAACTTGGCTTTTGTGCGCTCATATTCTGCCATCCCCAAGGAGGTGTCCCATCTGCTATGAAATTCTTGACCTCCCTGGAATTGTCAGGCTAGAAGGAGGGGGATACATAAGTGAGTACGAATTGGCATTTCTGGAGACGGCCTGGGACATGGGATATTTAACCCATCTGTATTTTCATCCACACCTGATCAAGCTCACCAAGACAGAATGGAGTTTAAAAGTTAAGGGAGAAATAGTCTTGGATCATGTAGTGTTCTGGTTTGGCTGTGCTGACTGGCAGGTGAAGACATGCTGATCCCCCTTCTCCCTCTGGGATCTGGCAGGTAAGGCTCTACTCACCCCAATTAAGAAGGAGGCAGAATGGCAATTTAAGTGTCATTGAGTGGAAATATCAGAAGTACATACAGTACTGAGAAGTTCATAGACAGAACGAAAAGGAAAAGTAGAAGAAGGTCCAAGAAGGTAAGCAAGATGGAGGGAAGCGAATCTAAGGGAATGCGATGGTGCACAAGCGCAGCCGAGAGGAGCTACCCAACACCAGAGGACAGAGGCGGTGGCCGAGAGGAGCAAGGAGGGACTAGAGGAGGCACTCCATGTTCAAGGTAAGGAGGGGTGGGGATGAGGAGATACCCTTCTTCCAAGGTAAGGAGCAGCAGCTGCATTTTGCTGGAGCAGCCGTAAAGAGATACCCCACATCCAAGGTAAGGGAAACCCAAGTAAGACTGTAGGTGTTGCAAGAGGGCATCAGAGGTCAGACACACTGAAACCATAATCACAAAAAAATATAGTCAATCTAATCACACTAGGACCACAGGCTTGACAAACTCAATGAAACTAAGCCATGCCATGTGGGGCCACCAAAGATGGGTGGGTCATGGTGGACAGATCTGACAGAATTTGGTCCACTGGAGAAAGGAATGGCAAACCACTTCAGTATTCTTGCCTTGAGAATCCCATGAACAGTATGAAAAGACAAAATGATAGGGTATTGAAAGAAGAACTCCTCAGGTCAGTAGGTGCCCAATATGCTACTGGAGATCAGTGGAAAAATAACTCCAGAAAGAATGAAGGGGTGGTGCCAAAGCAAAAACAATACCCAGCTGTGGATGTGACTGGTGATAGAAGCAAGGTCTGATGCTGTAAAGAGCAATATTGCATAGGAACCTGGAATGTTAGGTTAATAAATCAAGGCAAATTGGTGGTGGTCAAACAGGATATGGCAAGAGTGAACGTCGACATTCTAGGATTCAGCGAACTAAAATAGACTGGAATGGGTGAATTTAACTCAGATGACCACAATATCTACTACTGAGGGCAGGGATCCCTTAAAAGAAATGGAGTAGCCATCATGGTCAACAAGAGTCCGAAATGCAGTACTTGGATTCAATCTCAAAAACGACAGAATGATCACTGTTCATTTCCAAGGCAAACCGTTCAATATCACAGTAATCCAAGTCTATGCCTCAACCAGTAATGATGAAGAAGCTGAACTTGAACGGTTCTATGAAGACCTACAAGACCTTTTAGAACTAACACCTAAAGAAGATGTCCTTTTCATTATAGGGGACTGGAATGCAAAAGTAGGAAGTCAAGAAACACCTGAAGTAACAGGCAACTTTGGCCTTGGAATACGGAATGAAGCACGGCAAAGGCTAATAGAGTTTTGCCAAGAGAACGCACTGGTCATAGCAAACACCCTCTTCCAACAACACAAGAGACGACTCTACACATGGACATCACCAGAGTGTCAACATTGAAATCAGACTGATTATATTCTTTGCAGCCAAAAATGGAGAATCTCTATACAGTTAGCAAAAACAAGACTGGGAGCTGACTGTGACTCAGATCATGAACTNTGGAAAAGACTCTGATGCTGGGAGGGATTGGGGGCAGGAGGAGAAGGGGATGACAGAGGATGAGATGGTTGGATGGCATCACGGACTCGATGGACGTGAATCTGAGTGAACTCCAGGAGTTGGTGATGGACAGGGAGGCCTGGAGTGCTGCGATTCATGGGGTCGCAAAGAGTCGGACACAACTGAGCGACTGAACTCAACTGAACTGAACTGTAGGTGTTATCACCACAGTTCTGCAAATGAAGGGGCAGAGGCACAGAAAGGTCATGCATGCTGGCCTTTGTCCCTTCAGGTCCACCCTTCACCTGGCGCCAACTGCTCTGTGCCCTGAGGGGCCGATCTAGTCAGCTTCACCTGTTCCCTTGTCCCCTGGCAGGAGACAGGGAAGTTACAGTATTTGCCTGGCTCGCTCCCTACCAGCCTGTTCAGTCCTAGAGGCAGAACAACCCTCTCTGGGGAAGGCCCTGGCATTGCCCCATCTTTGTGAGTTCCCTTTCCCCTGTGAACACGTCTGTAAACATCTTCTCCTTCAAGCTCTGTGAGTGGCTGTTTCTTGTGGGACCCCACTCAAGATCTCTCATCTAGGAAGAGGCAGAGCCAGGTTCAGATCCTGGCCATCCAGCTGCAGGCTACAAGCAACTTCTTATAAAAAGGCCAGCGCCCCATGGCCCTGCTGCACACTGGGATCTGTAGAATGGAATCTCCCAGGGTCTCACCAGGTGAGGTTCATAGCCTTGAGACTGACCAAGGGTCCAGAACAGTCCTGCCACTCGATTTGAGTGAAATGACAGCCTCAATCTCCCTGCTGCTGCTGCTGCTGCTGCTAAGTCACTTCAGTCGTGTCCGACTCTGTGTGACCCCATAGACGGCAGCCCACCAGGCTCCCCATCCCTGGGATTCTCCAGGCAAGAATACTGGAGTGGGTTGCCATTTCCTTCTCCAATGCATGAAAGAGAAAAGTGAAAGTGAAGTCGCTCAGTCTGTCCGACTGTTAGCGACCCCATGGACTGCAGCCCACCGGGCTACTCTGTCCATTGGATTTTCCAGGCAAGAGTACTGGGGTGGGGTGCCATTGCCTTCCCCGCAATCTCCCTGCACTACTTAAATTCTCTCCCACTGCCAGTCATCCAAGCATGTGTACTGTAATCCTTGAATGTACCAAACCTGTGCTTTATGGAAAAAGGGAGTATGCTGATGTAGCAAGATGGTGCAGACCCAGATGCGAGAGGACATTACTACTAAACTTGCCTTGAAGTCGTGGATAGATCAGGGAGTTCTATAGAACCCCATTCCCATCTGGTCCATCCCCCTGCAATCTGGGTGCCCTTTCCCCAACCAGCCTGAGCAGCTGGACATCCATCTGATTCTCCAAGCTTGAAACCACCTCAAGAAGCCTCCCTTGTCTGCCCAGCCAAGCCCATCGACAGCCTTCTCTCCTGCCTCCAAAACTCATAGGTTGGATAGATTTCCCCAACAACTCCACCCAGTCTTCTGAATGGGAGTCTCTGCCAGGGTTCAGCATGCTCTCTATTGTCTGTTGACAATAATAGTCTAAATAAATAATCTGAGTGCCAGTGTCATCGCCACAGCCACTCTACTGCTCCTCCCAAAGCACACCAGCCAGGGTAGAAGTCACCTGGTGGGGCCTTGGTGTCATTCAGTCCGGGAAAACTGAGACCCAGAGAGGGTCTGGCTTCCAGACCCTCAGTTCTGGCTTCCAGAGCACTGGTCTTGTCCTGGCACCCAGCTGCCTGCAGGGCCATTGGCTCTGGGCAGGACAGGTGAGGACCGCCATTGGAAAGAGGCAAATGTGAGGTTGCCTGGAGGGCCGGAGCCCTGCAGCCTCACCATTACATTCCAAGGCTCCGCCAAAGATGCTTTCTTTGGAGCCTGAAAGCTGGTAATTGGGAAAAGTTGGTGTGACTCATATACCAAACACTGGTTTTGTTTTTCCTCTTTCTTAAAAATCTCAACTATTGGCTGTTTTTATTTCAGGGCCAGATTTGATTTCATCATTTTCTTTCTCCTTTCCTGGGATTCTTTGTCCTGTTGCCATGGGAACCCCGGGCCCCCTCCCTAGCTGTCATGAAGGTGCCTGCGTGTCGGTCAGGGAGCTCACAGAGGGGCTCACAGGCCACCGCAGCAGCCAGGACTGAGCTTCCACACTCCAGCCTCATCTGAGGCCAGCCCAGGACGCTTGCCTTGCCTGACCTAAGCCATTTCTGTCCTCAGCTGACCCCTAGGTCCCCCAACACTTGAATCATCCAGGGGCCCAGACCAGCAGCTCCTCATTCAGGCCCTATCTTCCCCAGAAAGCTTCCTCCACAGGGCCTGTCCTGCAACCCTCCCCCCACTCCCTCCCTCCAGCCTTATCACCTGCATCCATCCTCCACAAAGCTACCAGAGTCATCTTTCATGTTTTAATTTTTATTTTATCAAAGTATGTACACAAGTTTCTTCAAACTGTTGTAAAAATTGATGAGAAACTGTGGCCCTCTGCCCTCTACCCTAATTTCCTCTCCCTAGTGGCACCAACTTTCAATTCTTTCAGCTCTTTCTTGGTTGTGACTTTAGATGTTTTAAAAGATATATACACACACACACACACACACACATAATTATGTATTAACATGATAGTGAAAGTGTTAGTCGCTCCTTCGTGTTTGACTCTGTGACCCCATGGACCATAGCCCGCCAGGCTCCTCTGTCCATGGAATTCTCCAGGCAAGAACACTAGAGTGGGTTGCCATTCTCTTCTCCAGGGGATCTTCTGGCTACAGGGACTGAACCTGGGTCTCCTGCATTGCTGGTGGATTCTTTACCATCTGAGCCACGAGAAAAGTCTGACCCAATGCTGGGGGCATTCAGTTCAGGGTGAGTGGACCCTGTGGCCCTCAAATCATGTCCTGGAGACGGCCACCTACTGCAGAAAGCACCAGGTGCCCCTGGCTGGCTAGCGCCCATCTCTCTATCCTTTCCTCCATTGCCTTACTCATCACACACTTGGGAAGCACCAGAGTGTGCAGGTTCTTGCTGGGTGTTTGGAGCAACACCCATCTTGAGGGTCAATAAAGGAGACAAGGCACATGCCACAGAAGAGGTATAGGTCAAGCGTTATGGGAACTCAGAGGTGGGAGAAATCTCCAGCTGAAAGGTTCAGGAAAAGCTCATTGAAGGCTGGTGGCACTTGGGGAATCAGAAGGAGCCCAGCTGGGGCCAAGGCTCTGGCTGGAAAGACATGAGGAAAGCTCACTTTGGTCAGAGCTTGGCCGGGTGGAGGTGGGCAGAGCAGTGGCGAAATACACACACACCCCTATAGCTGTCCTGGACTCAGACCCATCTGGACCACACCAGCTCATATGGGCATCTGTGTCACCTTGGGCCCATTTCCAGCATTCTCCACCACGTGTGCATCGTGTCCTATCAACTCTAGCATGAGCACCCCAAGGACATCACTGTTTCTTCTTTTGTGGTACAGGTAGTTGCATAAAGGGAACAGTAAAGGCTTGCCATTGAAATTAAAAGACGCTTACTCCTTGGAAGAAAAGCTATGACCAACCTAGACAGCATATTAAAAAGCAGAGACATTACTTTGCCGGCAAAGGTCCGTCTAGTCAAAGCTATGGTTTTTCCAGTAGTCATGTATGGATATGAGAGCTGGACTATAAAGAGAGCTGAGTGCCGAAGAACTGATGCTTTGAACTGTGGTGTTGGAGAAGACTCTTGAGAGTCCCTTGGACTGCAAGGAGATCCAACCAGTTTTGGAAGGACTGATGCTAGAGCTGAAACTCCAATCCTTTGGCCACCTGATGCAAAGAACTGACTCATTTGAAAAGACCCTGATGCTAGGAAAGATTGAAGCTGGGAGGAGAAGGGGATTGCAGAGGATGAGATGGTTGGATGGCATCACCAACTCAATGGACATGAGTTTGAGTGGACTCCGGGAGGTGGTGATGGACAGGGAAGCCTGGCGTGCTGCAGTCCATGGAGTCGCAAAGAATTGGACGCGACTGAGTGACTGAACTGAACTGAAATGAAAGGCTTGCTGCTTCAACTAATTCATTCAATGGATACTTATGGAGTGCCTCCAGGTCCTGTTCCAGGCTCCGGGATTTAGAAATAAATGAAGAGATGATGTCCTGCCCTCATGGCCTGACACTTGAGTGACAAGCAGCAAGTACAGGCTCTTAAGCGGCTGGCTAGGAAGCCGGTCCCCCACTTACCCTGAAGATCGGGAACAGAAAGGCGGTCCCCCACTTACCCTGAAGATCGGGAACAGAAAGGCGGTCCCCCACTTACCCTGAAGATCGGGAACAGAAAGGCGGGACACCAGCTGGGCCCGGGTTCTCATCTCAGCTTCCTGCTTAGCTGTGAGACTTCGGGAAAGCTGTTCACCTCCCCAAGACTGTATCCTTATCGGTAAAGAATCTACCCAAAGGCGCCATTGTGGAGCTAAAATGAAACGGTCTAGGAAAGTGACCCGGGGCCAGCAGTGGCTGCTGCACCGGTATTTGTTCCTTTCTCTTCCCCGGTTTGACGTCTCAGTTTTCTCATCTTTGTAATGGCCAGTTCAGGCCAAGTGATTGACTTGCCCTCCTCACAGATGTAATGGTTTCTGATCTTAAAAAATTCAAAAAGATAGGGGCAGTGGGAGGGCTTGTGTGTTGTTCTTTGTGGTAGATCAGCCCCTATATGAAGTCACTCCACCTCCCTGGCGTCGGTCAGGTTTTCCCTTTGTCTGCTGAGAGGGCTGGGACCTGCCAATCCCCTCTAAGCCACACTGGCTGCTTCTCGTTACCATCCCTGTGCAGTTTAGCCATCCCTCTGCAGTCCCATAGGGAGGAAAACAGCCCTTCTTATGCAACCCTGTCTGGAGAGACAGACAGCAAATTTGCACAGCTAAAAATATTTCATTTTCGTGTGTGTGGTGGGGGGCAGAGAAGGAGGGGGCTGTGGGAAGGTGAGTCACATTCCCAAATGCTCTGGATTTTTATCTGTGCTCTGCTGGGAATATAAGAAATAATAGGAGAGTCGCAACTCTGGCCACATGGAATCCATCCCATGGTGCTTTCAGTCCAGGATTATGATTCCTCCCCTTCCTTCCTAGATCATGCACCCAGCCTCCAGGTGCTACCCCAGACCTTAGTCATGGACACTGATACTGCCCTGCCCAGAGTCTCAAAGCTCCCATCCTCCAGCTTCTTGGAGCTTTTGCTAACGGCTATCACCTGTGGCCTTCAGCAGGTTACTCTTGGGCGCTAGAACACAAGTGTCCAGGGAAAGCTGCAGGGGTAGGAGTTGATCCTTATCCATCTACCCTATAGGCAATGACTGACCAGAGAGGGAGTACCGAGGTGTCATCTGCACTTCAGAGCTTCCCTGGGATCAGGCTGAGAGTGGAACTTCACCTGCAAGCCCCCCTGCCTGGCTTCTTCCCCTGCACATCCTGCTCCACCCGGCTCTTACCAGTTTCCACCGAGAGCATACATTTAACCAGTCCTTTGCTCCTGACATCTCGGCTCTGAGTCTGCTTTGGGAACAACCCCTTCCTCTGGGAGCCCATCCTGACTCCAGACCAGCGACCTTTTCTGCATCTTCCTAATGAACGCTTCTCTGACTGTCAGCAGCAAGCATGTAAAAGCTGTTCCTTTCCACAAGCTCTCTTCCTTTTCTTTAGTCACTAATTCCGATTGGAGGATGACTCCTGGATGACCTTGGCTTCTGTAAGAAAGGGGAGACCTGCATTTTGACCAGTCTGCCCTGTTCCTCATGCTGGGGGTGTGTGTGTGTGCTGCACTGGGTCTGCATTCCTGCACACAGGTTTTCTCAAGTTCCTGGGAGCAGGGGTTACTCTCCAGCTGCAGTGAGAGGGCTTCCCTGGTTGTGGAGCGTAGGCTGTATGTATCCAGGTTTCAGTAGTCGTGGACGCTCAGGCCCTAGAGCACAGGCTCAGCAGTTGTGGTACACAGGCTTAGTTGCCCCCCCGACATGTGGGATCTTCCCCAACTAGGGATCAAACCCATGTCCCCTGCATTGGTGGGCAGATTCTTAGCCACCGGAGCGCCAGGGAAGTCCTCATATTGTTCTTATACACACTGTATTTTAAGAACCTCTATCTAGAAGATTCTCGGAAAATTTCTTATCTCTATTGCTAGACCACAAGCTCCTTGTGAGATAATAACTATTTTCTTATATTTTGTGCAAAGTGCACTGAGATGCATCAAGCCATTTGATCCTCCCAGCCACACCACGTGCTTAAAAAAGTGGTTATTATCCTCACTGTAAACAAGCAGGATTTAAGAATATTAAGTGGGAAGGTAAAAAAGATTCAAGCGTAGGATTGCTAGTCTAGATGACTGTTAAGGCCCTTCCAACTATGACCTTTTAGGATATGCTGTTTTACATTTCTCTGTGCCTCCACCCAACTTAATCAACTGGTTAGGGATGGAGGAAAGGAACAAAGATGTATGTGCATGATCTATTTAAGTATGATAAATCCAATGAGACTGTTACTATTTTTATATTTACATGTAATAGATAAAGAGCATGCTTATATAAATAGATAATAAAACAGGCTCAAAATAGCTAAATGAAATAATAATCATGGTACTTTTTAAAGGGCCAGTGACAGAAATCTCACTCAAATTAGCATAAATAGAAAAGAATATTTATTAAAGTAGCTGGCTTAAGGCCTGGCTGGATCTCAGAACGCTAACAATATTATTATTGTTTCTTCCATGTGTTTGAGAAGACGATTCCAAGCAGTTCCCATATCATTCTTGAGTCACAGTTCCAGAGGAAAAGAGAAGGCCCTTTCTGATAGCTCTTGGGGGAAAAAAAAAAGGTGTAAGGAAAATTCTCAGGGAAGGCAATGGCACCCCACCCCAGTACTCTTGCCTGGAAAGTCCAATGGACGGAGGAGCCTGATGGGCTGCAGTCCATGGGGTCGCTAACAGTCGGACAGACTGAGCGACAGAGCCTGGTGGGCTGCCGTCTATGGGGTCACAGAGTCGGACACGACTGAAGTGACTTAGCAGCAGCAAGGAAAATTCTAATTGACCTGGCCTTGATCACAGCCTGATACCAGAACAAATCATTTTGGCTAGGTTGATGAGTCCTCTATCCTCAGACCTCAGCATTGTGCCCACACCTGGCCAGGAAGACCAGGTCAGCCTCATATGAATCAAGGAGAGCAGAAGAGAGAATCAGGGCAGACCAAGGGATTGAGCCACAAATGGCTTGCCAAAGGTCAAGGGCTTAGTAAGCTGTAAAGTTAAGATTTGAACCCAGATGTCTTGGCGTAGAGTTGATTGCTTTATTCCACAGCTGTGATCCACAGTACCTCGGGGTCAGCATCAGCATCCATGGCAGCTGTTACATTAGGAGAGGGTGCTGTGCTGGGTCTTTGTTGTGGTGTGTGTGGGGGGGCATCTCTAGTTATGACACCGATGCTTCTGTACTGGTGGAGCAGTGCTCTAGATCGTACAGGCTTAGTAGTTGTGATGCGTGGGCTTGTTGCTCCATGGCATATGGAATCTTGGTTCCCCGACTAGGGATTGAACCGACGTCCCCTGCATTGGAAGGCAATTCTCAACTATTGGACCACCATGGAAGACCCAGTTCTTTATATCTTTAAATTTAACATAAAGGGCACCTTTAGGTCTTCAGATTACTTTGGCCAACACTCTTTTTCCTCATCCTCAGAAAACTGAGATGTAGATTAACCAATAAAGTGAAATCCATGACTCTTACCCCCAGTTTCCTCCATGGTAACATCTGGTAAAACTATAGCCCCATATCACAGTGAGGATGTTGACTGACACTGACACAGTTGAGGAGACACAGATCATTTCCAGCCACAGGATCCCACATGATGCCCTTTTGTAGCCTCATACACTTCTTTCCTGTTTCCATCTCCTTAATTCCTGGCAACCACTGGAGAGCCACATGTTCTCTATTTCTATAATTTTAAAGACTGTAGTTTAAATGAAATCATACAGGGTGTAACCTTTTGAGATTGGCTTTCTTCAGTCGGCATGATTTTCTCGAGACGTGGCACAGACGATGCCTCTTTCAATGGCGTATTCCTTTTTATTGCCAAATAGCATTCCATGGTGTGGACGTACCACCAGCTTAACCACTCACTGTTCAAGGACACCCGAGTTGGTTCCAGTTTTGGACTATGGCAAATAAGACCATTCTTAACATTCATGTACATGTTTTCACGTGAACATAGGTCTTCATTTCTTTGGAATAAGTAGGGGTGCAGTTGCTGGATCATATGGTAGTTACATGCTTAGTTTTTTAAGAAACTGTCAACCTGTTTTTCACAGTAGCTGTACCATCTTACCTTCTCACCAGCAATGTATAAACGATCTCTCTAATCTCTGTACTGTCATTATTTTTATTTAGCCTATCCCAACAGTAGTGCTATCTCACTCTAGTTTTAATTGGCATGACCTTAGTGGCTAACAATGACGAACATCTCTTGGTGTGCTCATTTGCCATTTGAATGGCCTCTCTGGTGAAATGCCTGTGCCTGTCTTTTGCCCTTTTCCTAATTGGATTGTTTGGGGATTTTACTGTTGAGTTTTGAGAATGTTTTAGATATTCTGAATACTAGTTCTTATTAGTTACATGGCTTGCAAGTATTTTTTCCTTAATCTGTAGCTTGTTTTTCACCCACAGGGTGAAACAAAATATTTTTTAGAGAAAAAGTTTTTAATTTTGACAAGGTCCAGCTTATAATTTTTTCCTTTTATGGATCATGATTCCGATGTCAAGTCTAGGACTCTGTTTAGCCCTCGATCATGAAGATTTTTCCCTATGCTTTTTTTCCCCTAAAAGTTTTATAGTTTTATGCTTTGTATTAAAGTCTGAATTCATTTTAGATTAATTTTTGTGCAAGGTGTGAGGTTTGGATCAAGCTTTATTTTTCTGCCTGCGGATGTTCAATCACTCCAGCACCATTTGTGGAAAAGGCTATCATTTTCCTATTGAATTGCTTTTGCAGCTTTGTCAAAAAATCAGTTGGGTATATTTGTGTGGGTTGATTTTGGAGCTCTCTATTCTGTTCTGTTGATCCGTGTGTCTGTCCTGCCACCAATACCATGCAATCTTGATTGGTGTAGCTATTCAGTACGTCTTGAAATTGGATTGACTGATTTCTCCCAATTTGTTTCTCTTTCTCAAAATTAAACTAGCTGTTCTAGTTCATCTTTCTATATAAATTCTAGAATAAGCTTACCTATATCTACACAGTATCTTTCTGGGATTTTGACAGAAATTGCTTTAAACCTATGTATTGACATCTTTGCTATTTTGAGTCTTCAATCCACAGGTGTGACAGGAAGATGGGATGGGAGAAATATACATGTTGCCAGAGTCTCATGTCTTGGTACTGGGTGGCAGGTTCCTGGGTGCTCAATCACTTCAGTTGTGGTCAAGTCTTTGAGATGCTATGGCCTGTAGCCTTCCAGGTTCCCCTGTCCATAGGATTTTCCAGGCAAGAATACGAGAGCAAGTTGCCATTCCCTTCTCCAGGGGATCTTCCCGACCTAGGGATCAAATTGGCATCTCTTTTGTCTCCTGCACTGGCAGGTGGATTCTTTACAAGTGCCACCGGGTTCAAGGGTGTTCATTAAAATGCCTACATAGGGGACCTTCCTGGTGGTCCAGTGACTAAGACTTTGTGCTCCCAAAGGGAGCAGGGGGGCCTGGGTTTGATCTTTGGTCAGGAAACTAGATCCCACATGCTACAACTAAGAGTTTGCATGCTGAAACCTGGCACAGCTAAGTAAACAAATTTTTAAAAACGTTTACATAGAAAAATTGATAATGACTACAGCAATGATGAGGATGTGTTGTGAACCAGACTGACATATCCATATTGTGTAGATCCTGAAACGTATACGATTTGGAGGACAGACGCTGCAAGAAAAAAGCATACAAAATATAAAATCAGATATAAAAGCAGTTAGAACTAGAAATCACAAATTGCACATTTTAATACATGTGACAACACAAACATCACAGATTCCAAAAGAATGCCATGATATTTTCATTAATAATAATTGCACTCTAACATGGCTCAAGGATACTGATACTTCCCCTGTATTTTAACATTTCTGACTGCACCCTGTTTGATCACTTCTTTTATTAGATAATAAGGATTTTATAAAATCTTTTATTACAGAGAGAAAAGAAAGGTAATTCCATTTTCCCTTTGGTTGGTATGTGTTAACCAAAATATATTTTGTGTTGTTGATAATCTGGAAAATGTGCCTTCAGGGCTTGTTACTAGTAATATCACACATGAAACTTCCCCTGAAATTTCCTGCTCAGCTGGTGCTCTGTGCCTAGAAATCATTCCCCAGGCATCTGGCCCAGCTCAGTCCAGTCATCACCATCACCCCCACCTGCCAGACAGGTACCCACAGAGCAGGGTCACAGTAAAACCTGGATCTTAGTGGCATATCCTTTCGTACCTTCCCCATGGTCTTTAAAAGCAGGGCCCAGTTGCTTAATAATGTCTCCCAGAGGCAGGTACTGGAGAGCTTTATATAACACACGGGGTCACGCTGACACCACCAGGGCATAATGCTAAGACGTCCTGCCCTCCCAGCAGGGAACTCCCAGCCTTGGAAGAGCCTGGGCAAGAGAGAGGTCCTGAAGTCTTAGCTTCGTTAGCCCCACTGCCCATCATCTCTAGAACCAAGGCTCTTCAAAAGTCACTAGTAGTGAGAGCCTCCACAATGAACAAGTGTGGTTACCGCGCCTCTCTGCAGTTCCCTCTGGAGAGGAAAGTATCACTTGGTCACATAACCTAGGGCACAAGAGAGCTATAAGACCGAAGGCTGTATTGACTGACCGTGTTTAGTCACTTAACAAATAAATAATGAGCATCCACTATACACATCACTTTGCCAACAAAGGTCCATATAATCAAAGCTATGGCTTTCCCAGTAATCATGTATGGATGTGAGAGCTGGACCACATCCATAAAGAAGGCTGAGTGCCAAAGAATTGATTCTTTCAAACTGTGGTGTTGGGAAGACTCTTGAGAGTCCCTTGGACTGCAAGGAGATCCAACCAGTCCATCCTAAAGGAGATCAGTCCTGAATATTCATTGGAAGGACTAATGCTGAAACTCCAACACTTTGGCCACCTGATGTGAATAGTCAATTCATTGGAAAAGACCCTGATACTGGGAAAGATTGAGAGCAGGAGGAGAAGGGGCAACAGGATAAGGTGGTTGGACGGCATCATCAACGGACATGAGTTTGAGTAGACTCCAGGAACAGTGAAGAACAGGGAAGTCTGGAGTGCTGCAGTCCATGGGGTTGCAAAGAGCTGGGCACGACTGAGCTACTGAACAGCAACAATACTATGCTCCAGGCTCCGTGCTGGGCCCTGGGGGTACCGTGATGGACCTGCCCTGGCAGACCTTACTTAGAGAGAAGATGGCATCACTCTAAGTCTGGGCACATCTCCCGCTCAGAGTTAAGTGAGGCCTGCTCAGGGCCCCTCTCTTATGCCATCTAAACTTCAGATGCCCACCCCCCAAACACTGGGCACACGCTTCATGTTTCTGTGTTCCCTGTGCCCAGCACGCTTGCTCAGCATGCTGCAGGAGTTGCTATTGTGTGGAGCAGGGTGGCCAGAAAAGCCCCGCGCAGGTGGACCAGGTTCTGAAGGAGCTGGGGAAGGCAGGAAAGCTGGACTTTAGCACTGACCTTGGATGATGCACACCCAGACCCAGGTGACTTTGGCCTCTGAGGCTCCACAAGAACCTGGCCTCAACCAAAGCAGCTCTCTCTCCTCTCCACTCCATCCCCAGGACGATGCGGAGTCACAGTGGGGAAGCAGAGAGAACTGTCCTGAGGAATGATCGGGGGAAGGAAGCAGCATCCTCTGGTCTTTGGGCACAGATAATCCTGACCTCAGGCTACTCCCCTCACCACTCAGCAGCCCCAGGGCCTGCCTGCACTCCGGGAGACGGTAAAGGACAGCAAAGCCTGAAGACCGTCTTCTCTGCACGTAGTGACGGGCGGCAGGCCAGCCGTGTCCCCTGGTAGGGTGGAGGGGAGCTCCACATCCACAAAGACCACAGTGGTCTTGGCATGGACTCCCAGCCCTCAGGTTCCCGCCAAGCTTGCTCTGCTCCCCAGGCCTGATCTCACACTAGAGCAAAAGCTCCAGAAAGGTCGAGGCTGGTCCTTCTCCCCACTGAACATCTAGGACAGGGCCTCAAGCATTATGGAGTGAGACAAGTATTTACTGAAGGATGGAAGGAAAAGTTATATGGCAGAACTTAACGAACGTGAAACTATGCTGTCAAAATGACACATCGCTAGGCTAGCTGCTTTGGTTAAAATGACTTCCCAGCTATAAAAAATTTGACCTCAAAAATGTGTTTTCCACTCTTGAGGAGGACAAACGCCAATTCGGGGCTATCTGAAGCGCTTTCTCCTTTGTTGATGCTGTTATTACTCACTCATGGTGAAAAAGCTGGGTTGCAGATCGGAAGCCGAGTGGTACCCTGAACGAGATGGCCCTAGATCTTCAGCACAGATGTCACAAAGCAGCAAATACTCTTCCCTCCGGTCTCCTCCACACTTCACATGTCCCAGCCAACCCCACCAGCAGCTCTGTAGCCCTGATCCCTGCTCCTTACCTAACAAGCTCAGCGTAACAAAAAGAGGGTGACTTTGCGTGCTTGTGTATGAGAGATGTCGCTTCTCTCTGTCACGTGTCCTGAACACGTTTCACTTGTGCCTCTGGTGAGCCTTGGATCAGGCCCTCCACTCTGTCCTGTCCCATTTTTCAGGGGAGGAGCCGGTGCACCATGTTTGATAGATATGAAACTACAGAAGGTTGAACCAAACCTACAGATTATCTGCTCGGAGGTTCCCCAGCCTGTCCGAGTTGCCTGGATCCACACTGAAACCTCATCTTCCTGTACACCCAGCATTATAGCTCATGTTCCTACGTATCGGGCTTACACCTCCTTACCCTGACATTCACTTCTTTCTCTGTCTTCCTACTGCTGCTGCTGCTGCTAAGTCACTTCAGTCGTGTCCGACTCTATGCAGCCCCATAGACGGCAGCCTACCAGGCTCCTCTGTCCACAGGATTCTCTAGGCAAGAGCGCTGGAGTGGGTTGTTACAGCCCCAGCTGTATCTACAGCCTATTGATCAGCTGCCGGTCTACTGCATGTGTGTTGGTCCCTGAAGTGCGACATGTACGACCTGTGGTGTGACGTGGTCTCCTTGGCACAGTCCTGGTCTCCTCCAAAGTCCCCCACCTCTGCCATCCCTCCTGCATCCTTGGAAAACGCCTATATTTCCAAGGACAGCTAACATCACTCACCAGCTACTGTTGTCTCCTTTCTTCTCTGTCCTTTGGTCTTATTTATTTTCCACTAGAAAAAGAGCTCTCTGAGGGCAGGATGGGTCTACATTTTCGCCAAGCACAAGGTAGGCACTCGATAAATATTATCAGACACAAAAATGGGTAGCTTGGTTGAGCAACTGGCCAGTGGGTTTGGAACTAGCTCAATTCGTCAGCTTCTGGGGCATTTTTAGAAACCCTAGTAACTCCAGAAAGGATGTTACTAAAGCCCAAGAAAGAAACATTCTATTACACGGTAAACAGCCTCCGCTCATAAAAAGAAAAAAAAAAAAAAAAAGCACTTCTCTTCTCCCGGCCACCAACCCCATCACGAATTCCATCCTTTCAAAGATAAATCCATTTGGGGCATAAGTGCAATAGAATTTGAGAGGGGTCTCAGTTTTATTAGGTGCATCTCCGGTGGCCTTAGAACTGCGGTTTACAGTTTCAACTGTGCGTCGTCAGTCCTGGGGAATTTGTTTAAAACGCTATCCCTGGGCCCTATCCCCAGAGGCTTGGTTTTACTAGGTCTGGGATAAAGCCCAGAATCTGTGTTTTTAATCATCTCTCTAGACAATTTAGAAGCCAGTCGCTCTTGTATCTGATTTTGACAGACTGCATCTTAGAGTTATGAAAATTCAGCCAGTATGGTCAGATGTGACCTGATGCAGAGGAGGTTAAGGGGAGCTAAGTTATGCCAATATAGTGGCATCAGACACTCTATGAACCACAACTGGAAAAGGACATATATGAAAGCTAAAAGGACAGACAGACAAACACACAGCCAAGGACAAATACAAAGGTGTCATGTGAAAATTTTGACAAGGCTGAAAGGAAATTGATGCATTTCGAGACTTGTCTTGCAAGGGAGGGTATGAACATTGGGGGAGCTGGGCCAGGGAGCTGTAGTTACAAGGAGACAGATCTCAGCTCAGCATAGGAACACTTTATCACAGGTTGACCCTGCAGTGGAATGGGCTTCATGATTTGCTTAAAAATTAGAGAAACTTTACTTACCACAGTTGCCTTTTAGAGAAAGCATGCCATAAGACTGAAAGGAGAGTAATGACCAGCAGCTGGGCTAAAGAGTGGGGTAAACCTCGGGGGAAAACCTTCATAACCAATTGTGATCACTGGTGTTAAAGCACTGCTGGGGAAGTCAGACCTGGGAAACTGGGAGCTTTTATTTCCCTTCACGGTGAATGCAAGCTTGGGCTGGAGCTGAACTGCTAGGCACAGTAATGAAGAGCTCTATGAGGAAAAGTAACTCTGTAGCATGGTGGGTGGAGAGCAAACCCGACGAGAAGGACATCTGGTAACTTTTATTGTTCTGATGTGGAGCAGAACATACAACCCTGCTTTGAGCTCTCCTCAAAATCTTCCCTGAGCTTAATGGTCTTAACCTACACTTTGGGCAGTGAATTTACTTTTGAGGAACATGGTAACTCTTGATTCCTGAACACAATTGATGTGGCACCACATCAAAGTTTGCTCACAGAAAAAGAGCCAAATATGGGTTTTAGTGATGCTGATAGCATAAATGATTAGGCTCCTCCTGTGTGCCCAGCATGTATTGACTACATAAAATGCAGTATCGCATTTGATTTTTACTATAATCCCATAAGGTAGAAGTCATCATTCTGCTTTTCAAGGAAGGAAACTGATGCTCCCAAACTCTAAATGGCTTAATCAGTGATGGAACCTGGGATTCCGACCCAAACCTGTCTGACCTCAAGGCCTATGTTCTTAATTCTGCTTTTCCCTGTAACTGGAATGTTCAGTCTAAGGCTGGTGACCCTCTGTCAGGTACATACCTGACAGATAAAGGAACTTCTGCACCAATAGTAGTTCGGGCCATGAGATTATGCCTATATAACTGCATTCTCTGAGGATGTTCATATGTGTCTTTTCATGTTTACAAAGGGAATACATCACCCACAGCCCTCAACTCTGCCATGTCATTTTTCTGAGCCCCTGTGGCCTCCATCAGAATCTCCTGGAACATGGGTGCTTGGCACCAGGGAGATAGAGCATTTGCTTCCCTCCCTCTATAAACATTGACTGGATACTTTCCCTGTGCTGAGCCAGGCACCAGGCACTGGGGACATTGGAGTGAGCAAAAGCAGATACGCTCCCTGCACTCATCGAAGAGACAGACGTTAACCCAACAATCACAAAGACAAACACACAATTGCATCATGATTCTGTTGTCATGGGGGCGGCTCTGTGATGCTCTGAGGGGATCCCATGAAGGAGGTGGGCTTCCTTCATACTTTAGTCAGTAAAGAATCTGCCTGCAATGCAGGAGACCTGGGTTCGATTCCTGGGTCGGGAAGATCCCCTGGAGAAGGAAATGGCAACCCACTCCACTATTGTTGGCTGCATGGACGGAGAAGCCTGGCAGGCTATAGTCTATAGGGTTGCAAGGGCAGAGCACGACTTAGTGCCTAAAGCACCAGAAGGAGCAGGGCTTGAGGACNTGCAGGAGACCTGGGTTCGATTCCTGGGTCGGGAAGATCCCCTGGAGAAGGAAATGGCAACCCACTCCACTATTGTTGGCTGCATGGACGGAGAAGCCTGGCAGGCTATAGTCTATAGGGTTGCAAGGGCAGAGCACGACTTAGTGCCTAAAGCACCAGAAGGAGCAGGGCTTGAGGACACAGGGACTGAGGCCTGAGGATAAACGGGTGTTGTCAGGCACCATATGAAGAAAAGCGCTCTAGGCAGAGGAACAGCACGTGCAAGGGTCCTGTGGCGAGAGGGGTGGCGACTTGGGGAAACACAGACAGGCTGCGGTGAGCTGGGCAGTAATGGAGGTGGAGTGAGGCCTGAGAGAAGCTGGAGGGTAAGAGGGCTGACCAGGTAGGGCCTTGGAGATGTGATAGTGACAAATCTCCCCAATGCAATACGGAGCCATGGATGGGCTTTAAAGAAGGAGCACAGAGAAGCGTCAGATATTCACACTTCAAAAAGGGGCCCTGGCTTCCTCATAGGAAAGACACAGAGAAGAGCTAGAAACGATGCAGTTAGCCCTGCCGGGAGGGGACTGTACAATCCAGAGCTTTCTCCACCAGAGATGAAGGGGACAGAGGCCAGGGTGTTTAAGGAATGATTACCAGGCCTTCACTGGCCCAAATCCCCAGCCTCTTCTGCAGTGGTTTGGGGTCCAGGATGGGACGCTCAGCTTGTTGGCCCACCTGAGAACAAAATAGACTCCTGGAGGGATTAGGAAGTCTCTGCTTTGTCCTCCTAAGAATCATCTCCTGTTTGGCTAAGCTTAAGCATTTTGCTAAATGGTAGGGAAGTTGGGGGTGGTGAAGAAGAAAGGCAAGTTCTCTAATTTCTGGGCCATTTTCCCTTTCTTTTTTTTTAATGTGGGAAAATGCCCTACAGTTATCAGCACAGATTGTCAGATTGTCTGGCAGGAACCCCAGCTGAGGCCCTTCAGGGAGAAGAAATGCATGATTCAGCCAGTGAGGTGGAGCCAGGAAGGTTTGTAACTGATGGAGGAGGCTGGAGGGATGCTGGGGGTGAGGGGCAAAGCGTGAGGGGCATGGATTCCTCCAGGCAAGAGAGCACTGGAGAGCAAGGCAGAGACAGTGAGGAGGCCAGGATGGAGCAATCCAGCACCCCACACATGCCAAGCAGAAGGCAGACTCCTGCGTGCTACTTCCCGGAGGCGAAGCTGCTTGGCCAAGAAGCCAAGAAATAATAAGATAGGACCGATCGAGTGACTGATTCAGCAGTGGGGTTGCTTTTGGACCAGGCCCAGTCTGGAAATTACAGGCCTGGGTTGCAGCTTCCGGGACAGCTACTGGAATCAGGGGCCTGCTGGTGGTTGTGGTTGATAGCCGCATGGGCCTGCCTCGCCTTCTCAGGCCATGGTCGTGGATTGGAGGAGGAGGGTCTCTTTCCTGGCCCAGGCTGGAGAACTGCTCCCAGGAAGGCCCTGCCAGGGCTGCCCCAGCGGCACAGATGTCACAGAACACTGCACCCACAGCCCACTGCTAAGGTCATCCTGGCCTCACCTGGGTCCACAGGACAAGGCTGGTGAATTCCAAGTCTCCTTCACAGTAATCATGAAAATGCAGGTCTGTGTAGGTGCCATTGTGGTCCAAAGGAGACAGGAAGTGGCTCTCTAATCCTTTTCTGTGTGGCTTTGGAAAATTCACTCCCTCTTTCTGAACCTGTTTTCCAACCTTAAAACAGAAGCAATAGCATCTGTTTAGGTTCCCAAGACTGTTGTGATGGCTACAGTTCGACACATGGAAGAAAAACAAGAATGTAATGACCAGGATGACATCCCAACTGCCCTTCACCTCGTGAGAAAAGGACCCTTAACCATACATTACAGAAAGCCGAGGCTCGCTAAGATTAAGTATCTGACTAAGAGAAAGTAGACCGTGAGAGGCTGAGCCAGCGTTCCAGCCACGTCCACCGACCCCAAGACCAAGATCTCCTCCATCTCCCACCCCCGCAGCTGCCTGTGGGTTAGTCTGGAGCCAATTTGCACTTAAAGAGGCTTTTAAAAAAATATTAGTCCTGAAATTCAGAACCAGAAACAACAGTTGCCTTGTCAATTTTCAGACTTAAAAGTAAGGGAGATTGCTAGCGTCGGCTCATAGCAACCTCTAGTTGAATTCTAACTAAGTAAAATATCTGAGGATCTGTACCCCCAAATCTGTGAAACAAGAGTAGCATGGTTAGAGGTGGGGTTTTTTTTTGTTGTTGTTGTTTTAGCGATCATCAAGTGGTAGGAACTTTTGAGAGCAGGTATTTCCCCTACCCCCATCTTACAGATAAGGAAACTGAAGTCCTGAAAAGGGACGGACCGGCACAGCATCATCACTCCAGTTAGAGGCATAGCTGGGATGAGAAGTTGAGTCTTCTTTATTCTCCAGGGATGATCTTTCCAGAATAGCAGCTGCCTCACAAATTCACTGCATGTGACTGGGTGATCTCAGGAAGGGAGGGGGGACACTTTCAAGAGCGCTTCAGCAGATCACAGGGGCCCTTGCCTCTGCTAAGTTGCAGAGGGCTCTGTAGATGGAGGTTCAGGGCCCAGGCTCAACCCTCCAGGCCACCAGGCTCCCCCGTCCCTGGGATTCTCCAGGCAAGAACACTGAAGTTGGTTGCCATTTCCTTCTCCAATGCATGAAAGTGAAAAGTGAAAGTGACATCGCTCAGCCGTTTCCGACTCTTAGCGACCCCATGGACTGCAGCCCACCAAGCTCCTCCATCCATGAGATTTTCCAGGCAAGAGTACTGGAGTCAGGTGACATTGCCTTCTCCATCAACCCCTCCAGGTCCCATCAACTGTCCTTCTTCAACCCTCAAGACTCCCCAGCTCTGTCTTTGTGCCCTATCCTGCCCACCAGCTATCAGCTTCATTTGCTGCTCCCCGTCCCGTGCCTCAGTTTCCCGCACCGATGCCATCCTTTCCATGTATCTAGTTCTTACTCTTCCTTTAAGGAGTCATTCTACCTGCTCTGTAAAGCTTATCTCAGGTTCTCTAGCCCTCTCACTCTTCTCTGAACCAGGATAGTATTAACAATAGTAATAATTATACTAACAATAATACTAATAATATATATTTAACAATTATATAGTAACTAACTAACTATAAGTAACTAACATTGATTGAGGTTTTGTACATGTCAAGTGCCCTGCTCTGAGATCATTTCATATAAACCCTAGGTGCATGATCACTGCCCAGTGGGTACCATTTTTTTTATCCCCATTTTGAAGGGGAATACAGGGGAACTAGAGAGTTTAAGTAGCTAGCCCAACGTTACACAGCTTGTCAGGGGCAGGGCTGGTGTGCAAGCCCAGGGCTGGCTGTGTGAGCCAGCGGCCTTGTTCTAGCCATTTGGCTACACTGTCTGTGGGGATGGGGCCTGCAGCTGCTTCAGTCGCTCCCACCCATCCTGGCAGCTTTTCATACCCTTCCCCATTGGTGTCCATGTCCTTGTCTGACTCTCTAGACTGTGACCTCTCAACTGAAGAGCAGGCAAATATCTGCTCTGTTCAGTCTCCCTGGTTCCTAGAGAGTTAGGCAGAATTAACTCTCAGTAAAGACCATCCTCACCCTGCCTTCCAGAGAAGGACTCTGCTTCTGGAAAATAGGCAGACTAAGTCAGCCCTGCCCTTCTCCTAGTTGGTTTCGCATCCCCAGAAGACCAAGGTCTCTTTTTTGCAGTGACCGAGCAAGCGGGCTCCTTCCATTCTGTGTTGTAAGTCTCTCTAGTTGGGTTCCTGTAAAATTCCCTCCTTTCTTCTTCTCCTTACTGGACTCTCAAGAGTGCCCCTCCACTCTCCCATCACCACTTCCAAGGACCTCGCTCCATCTATCTTTGTAGACTGACAGCTTCTTGCTGCCCTGAGGTCCCAATCCCCTCTTGGCCTGGCAAGTCTGGACAACATCAGGAATAGGCTCATGCCTGCTATGTAGAAGAAGTGACGTCTCCCAGTTCTCTGAGCGTTTCCCCTGGATGAGAGGTAATCAGCATCTCACCTTCATACTGCTTTAATGACCACCCAAGGCTGCTCTGTGATGGCCAAGTAAGTGCTGTCTGTGCTGGCATCGGGGACCTGCTTCCCAAGAACTTAGATCAGGGCAATAGTAAGTCAAGTCCCCTTCAGAGACAGACTGCTCTCATGCCAGCAAGGCTGAGCTGCATCCTGATGGAAAGGTCTAAAGAGAGCATGTGCAGGTCACATAGGGAGGGGCTGGCCAATCACAGAAGAGAGAGACTAGTTATGTGCCTGGACCAACTCCGGTGGTGCCGGGAAATACAGGCAGCGAGAGCCCTGGGACATGGACTGGAAACATTTCTAGTCACATAACAAATTCATTTCTTTCAATCTCTAGTCATTCATTTACTCTTCAAGTACATATGTGCCAGACACTCCTCTAGGATCTGGGATTCTTATTGTATCATCTCAATGTTTAACTTTATCCTTAGCTGTGTGGTTATTAGAAAACACGTCCCACCTCCACTGTTAGGCTGTAAGGTCTCTTCTGCTCCATGCTGCGTCCCCAGTAGCACTTGATGAATATTCATTGACAGTATAGGACAGGTCATCCCTGTTGAGATTAGAGAAGCAGGAGATTGCATCAATAGATTGCAAGGATTCCAGCCTCACTGGTAAGACCACCCAAGTATGAGAGAGATGGTCCCCTTATCCTGGCTGTGAGTATCCCGAGCCACTTACTGCTGGAAATAAAAGGCCTTCATTTAGCCCCCTTTCAGGAGGGGAACGTGGACACACCAACATGAGTACTAAATTCTACTTGCAATTTCACAATGCGGTATTTAGGTTTATCCGTGAGATTCCTGTGCTTTGTTCATGAGGACCTGCCCCCCCCCCACTTCTGGGTGGAGAATGGGGCTGCCAGGGTGGGTGTGTCTGATGAGCCTGGCTGAGAGTCAATGGAATGAGCACTCCCTTAAGGCCTTCTGGGAGATGGCCAACCTGAGATCCCTGGAGACCACACTGAGGGCCCGCCTGGGAGACCTGATCTCCACTTGAGTGTCCACACCAAGGACAGCTCATGAAAGCTCCCCTGCTCTGGAGCACCATCACACCTGTATTTAAGAGATCCTCTGTCACATCCTCAGAGCTGGAGGCCATCTGGGAAAAGAATACCCTCAGAGATCATCTAATCCAGCTCCCTCACTTTGTTTTTTAATTTATTGTAGCATGTATCACATATACAGAACTGCACAAGAGATGTGTGTATAGTTTACAGAATCATNACATCTGTATTTAAGAGATCCTCTGTCATGTCCTCAGAGCTGGAGGCCATCTGGGAAAAGAATACCCTCAGAGATCATCTAATCCAGCTCCCTCACTTTGTTTTTTAATTTATTGTAGCATGTATCACATATACAGAACTGCACAAGAGATGTGTGTATAGTTTACAGAATCACAAAAGTGAACAGCATGTACATCATCCACATTAAGAAATGAAACATTACATTAGAACTGCCTACCCCATTCCATGTAGCAATAACTCCCTTTCCCCTAATACACAGACTAGAGGCAATCATGTCTTGATTTGAGGTTATCAGCCTTTAATTTTGAAAACAATTTAACTACCTAATAGGTATTATTATTATTGAGATGTAATTGACATATCATAAATTTTGCCCTTTCAACATTAACAATTCAGTGGGTTTTAGTATATTTACACAGTTGTACAACCATTCTCTAATTGCAGAACATTTTTGTCACCCATAAAGGAAACCCTGTATACATGAATGATTACTCCCTACACCTCTCTCCCCATAATCCCAGGAACCATTAATCTACTTTCCATCTGTATAGATTTGGCTCTTCTGGACATTTTATATAAACAGATGATACAATATGTGATATTTTATGATTGGTTTACTTCACTAAGCATAATGTATTATTCAAGGCTCAGCCACACTGTAACACATATCAATTCTTCATTTCTTTTCAGGGCCCAATAATATTCATTGTGTAGATGTCCCACATTTGGTTTATCTGTCCATCAGGAAGTAACAGGTATCTATGTTGTTTCCACTCTATAGCTGTTATAATAATGTTGCCATGAATATTCATGTATAAGGTTTTTAATTTACTTTTGTGGTAAACTTTGGTTTATAGCACTGTATGTGTTTCACAAGGTCAAAATTATATTTCTACTTCTGCATACACTATAGCATGCTCACAAAAATTAATTTCCATCATCACCATACAGTTTTAAAATGTACAAATTTTTGTGTGAACATGTTTTCAGTTCTCTTGGGTATAACCTAGGAGTGGAATTTTGGGTCATAGGTACCTTTATGTTTAATCATTTGAAAACTGCCAGATACTTTCTCAGAATGTCTTCACCATTTTACCACAAACTGTGTATGCTCTGATTTCTCTACATCCTCTCTGACAGTTGTTACAGTCTGTTCTTCTGATCATAGCCATCCTAGGGGGTATGAAGCAGTATCTCATTGTGCTTTTGACTTACCTCTCCCTAATGACTAATGATGCTGAGCATTTTTTCATGTACTTAATGGCCATTTGCATATTTTCTTTGGAAAAATGTCTGTTCAAATCTGCACTTATTTTTTAAGTTGAGCAATACATATTTTTAAAGAATAAATTTCCACATTCAAAAGAATGAATTTGGTCTCCTGTGTCATACCATATGCAAAAANTACACACTCACGTGTGTATACATGTCCATTTGTTGGTGCTGTTGTTGAGTGACTAAGTCCTGTCCGACTCTTTGTGCCCCGTGGATGTGGCACACCAGGCTTCCCTGTCCTTCACTATCACCCAGAGTTTGCTCAAACTCATGTCCATTGAGTCGGTGATGCCATCCAACCATCTTATCTTCTGTCGTCCCCTTCTCCTCCTGCCCTCAGTCTTTCTCAGGATCAGGGTCTTTTCCAATCAGTCAGCTCTTTGCATCAAGTGGGCAAAGTATTGGAGCTTCAGCATCAGTCCTTCCAATGAATATTCAGAGTTCCTTTACTTTAAGACTGACTGATTTGACCTCCTTGCTGTCCAAGGGACTCTCAAGAGTCTTCTCCAACACCACAGTTCAAAAGCATCAGTTCTTGGTGCTCAGCCTTCTTTGTGACCCAACTGTCATTTCCGTGCATGAGCACTGGAAAGACCACGGCTTTGTCTATGCAGACTTTTGTTGGCAAGCGGCGTCTCTGGTGTTAGTGCGCTGCTAGGCTGGTCACAGCTCTCCTTCCAAGCAGCAAGCGTCTCTTGCTTTCCTGGCTGCAGTCGCTGTCTCAGCGACTTTGGAGCCCGGAGAAGAAAGCCTGTGGCTGCTGCCATGTCTCCCGCTTCTGTTTGCCGGGAAGTGATGGGGCCGGATGCCATAATCTTCGTTTTTCGAATGTTGAGTCTTAAGCCAGCTTTTCCACTCTCCTCTTTAACGCTCATCAAGAAGCTCTTTAGTTCCTCTTTGCTTTTTGCCATTAGAGTGGTATCACCTGCCTATCTGAGGCTGTTGATTTTTCCCGGCAATCGTGATTCCAGCTTGTGAGTGGTCCAGCCTGGCATTTTGCACGACGTACTCCGCATATTAGTTAAACAGGCAGGGTTCCAATATGCAGCCTTGACGTAATCCTTTCCCAATTTTGAACCAGTCTGTTGCTCCGTATCCAGTTCTAATTGCTGCTTCTTGTCCTGCATACAGGTTTCTCAGGAGGCAGGTCAGGCGGTCTGGTATTCCCACCTCTAAGAATTTTCCACAGTTTGTTGTGACCCACACAGTCAAAGGCTTTCGTGTAGTCAGTGAAGTAGAAGTAAGTGTTTTCCTGGAAATCCCCTTGCGTTCTCTATGATCCAACAGATGTTGGCAATTTGATCTCTGGTTCTCCTGCCTTTTCTAAACCAGCTTGCACATCGGAAGTTCTCGGTGTTCCAGAAACCGCAACGCCTAGCTTAAAGGATCTTGAATGTAACCTTACCAGCATTCTGACGGCCCTTCATTTTAATGCACCACCCTCAGCATTTAGTTTTCGACATCTTTGTGTGTGCGTGTGTGTGTCCCTTAACTACTTACTTTGGGTATAGATGACTTTACTACTTCTGTCTTTTAAGCTTCCTACTATCGTTGACACATGTTTGCCTTTACCAAGGAGCTTTAGCTGTGGCCTTCTCTTTTCCACTTGGAGCAGTTCTTTTAACGCCTCTTGTAAAGCTGTTTTGATGGTGCTGACCTCTTTTAGCTTTTGTCCGTAAAACTTCCGATCTTTCCAGGAAATGTGAATAAAAGCCTTGCTGAGTATTCCTGATTGTAGGTTTTTCCTTTTCATCACTTTAAGTCTGTCATGCCACTCACTCTCTTCCGGCTCACAGAGTTCCTGCTGAAAAGTTAGCCTGATGGGAGGTACCTTGTATGTCACTTTTCCGTTGTTGACTATAATAGTCTCTCTTTATCTTTAACCTTTGCCCTTTTAGTCACAGTGTGTCTCAGTGTGACCCTCTTTGGGTTGATTCCCTTTGGGATTGTCGTTGCTTCCTGGACTGGATGTCTGCTTCAATTCCCAGCGTAGGGGAATTTTCAGCTATTATGTCTTCAAATATGCTCTCAGCCCCTTTCTTCCTGCCTTCTTCTTCTGGGACCCCTACAATTGTGACCTTTTTTCCCATGTCCCTTCCAGTGTTTTTAGGAGGGTTTATTCTTCCATATGGGCTTCCCTGTGGCTCAGATGGTAAAGAATCTGCCTGTGATGTGGGAGACCTGGGTTCTATCCCTGGGTCAGGAAGATCCTCTGGAGAAGGGAATGGCTACCCACTCTAGTATTCTTGCCTGGAGAATTCCACGGACAGAGGAGCCTGGTGGGCTACAGTCCCTGGGGTCACAAAAAGTCGGACACGACTGAGCGACGAACGCAACACAGCCAGTCATCCTTTGCTAATTCATCCATATGCTAGTTCTAATTTTACTTAATTTCTGGGATGATTTCTTTTTTCCACTCTCTCTGCGTTTGTCTCACTTAGATTTTTAAACCCTTCTGTTGACTATTTCCTCCATAAGCTCATGTTTTTCTGTTTTGTCCTTTAGGGAGGAGATTGTTTCATTTTTTGAAAATTCAAGGAGAAATATCAGACGAAAGTCCATCTGTTTTATAAGGTTTTTTTTGGTATGGCTTCTTCATTTTCCACAAGTTTCACCTTTGCTTTTCTTCTTTTTAATCCCGTAATCTTATTGCGTAGATCCTCTGCTATTTCCCATTTTGAAACTCATCCACAAATAAGGCATTTCCTGGCATAGATAGTTGCACAAGTGTCAGTATGGGAGGGAACGAGATCATAATTAAGGGCGATAAGGATTTCCTTAATGTGTAAGTTCCTTTAGCCTTTACAGCCCTGAGTCAGAGAGAAGAGGGAGCTTTAAGGTTGTTCCCAGGGCATCGTCTCTCTAATCCCAGCCTCCAACACGGTCCTGCCAATAAACCTCATCTTGCAGGTCTCCACCCAACGCCCTGCCCTCTGCTGCTCAGTAGCAGAGCTCCACGCAGGCTGTGACTGCTGCTTCGCCCATGCGGTCCTCATCGCCAGAGCAGGATTTTGTGTCTGCGCCTTGGAGAAGGGGCCTCACCAATGCTTCCGGAGACTTGGGGCCAAGCACAGCCCCGCCTCCCTTCACTTGGCTCTCCTGATGCCTCTCTACTGTTTTCCACTCCCTGCCCACTTCTGTAGGGTCCAGGACATTAAATGTGTCTTTAGCACCTCTCAGCTCAGTTCAGTTCAGTCGCTCAGTCGTGTCCGACTCTGCGACCCCAGGAATCGCAGCACGCCAGGCCTCCCTGTCCATCACCATCTCCTGGAGTTCACTCAGACTCACGTCCATCGAGTCCGTGATGCCATCCAGCCATCTCATCCTCGGTCGTCCCCTTCTCCTCTTGCCCCCAATCCCTCCCAGGATCAGAGTCTTTTCCAATGAGTCCACTCTTCGCATGAGGTGGCCAAAGTACTGGAGTTTCAGCTTTAGCATCATTCCTTCCAAAGAAATCCCAGGGTTGATCTCCTTCAGAATGGACTGGTTGGATCTCCTTGCAGTCCAAGGGACTCTCAAGAGTCTTCTCCAACACCACAGTTCAAAAGCATCGATTCTTCAGCGCTCAGCCTTCTTCACAGTCCAACTNGTCCAAGGGACTCTCTAGGAGGTGTTTTGTTTTTTTTTTTCTCTCCGAGTTGCTCTGTGGTACTTTCTGAAAGGAGACTAGAGGAATCTTCAAGTTGGACATGCCCTAATATCTTTTAAAGTCCCTTTCTGCTTAAACTAATTAATGCAATTAAATTAACTGCATCTAAGAGTCCTGACTGACATAAAAATCTGTGCCAAGAGTGACGGCAGGTGACATTTGCTCGAGGCATGAGGGTTCTTAAGAACAGCCTTGCTCTCTCTTCCCGTGTAGAACTGTAGCCGTGAGTCTGAGTGACTTGCTTTGGGCAGTGAAGTGTGACCAGAAGTGACACATCGCACTCCCAGGGAAAAGCGCTGTTTCAATGAGCACTGTTTTTTCAGCCAATATACTTTATTACTGCTACGCTTTTGGCCAAGGCAAGCAGCATGTGGGATCTCAGCTCACTGACCGGGGCTGGAACCATGCCCCTTGCAGTGCAGGCATGAAGGCTCAACCACTGGGCTGCCGGGGGAGCCCCTGCGTCTCTTTTTAAGAGCAGCTTTAGGTTCACGGCAAAACTGAGTGGAAAGCACGAACGGGTCCCATGAAACCTCGTGCCTCCAGACACAGCCTCCCTGACCACTGGCAGCCGGCACCGCAGACGATGCTCAGCGGACCTGCACTGACACGCCACTGTCGCCCAAGGCCCAGTGTACACTGAGGTGCCCTCTTGGTGCTGCGCATAAGTAAAAGCATTAGTCGCTCAGTCGTGCCTGACTCTTTGTGACCCCAGGGACGGTAGCCCGCCAGGCTCCTCTGCCCATGGCATTCTCCAGCCGAGAACACTGGAGTGGATATCCATTCCCATCTCCAGGGGGTCTTCCTGACCCAGGGGTCGAACCCTGGCCTCACACACTGCAAGTGGATTCTTGGCCATCTGAGCCGCCAGGGAAGCCGCTGTGCATCCAGTGGGTTTTGACACACGTATAATGGCGTGCACCCACCATCGCAGGCTTGTACAGAACTGTTTCCGTGCCCTAAACATCCTCTGTGCTCTGCCTTTCCGTCCCTCCCTCTCCCCTTAATCCCCGGCAACCACTGATCTTTCTACTGTCTGCATAGTTTTGCCTTTCCCAGACCGTCATAAATAGCTGGACTCAATCAGTTTGTTGTCTTTTCAGATTGGGTTCTTTCGCTTGTTAGTATGTATCTATGTTGGTCTGAATGGATCAACATTTATTTATCCATTGGCCTCCTAAGGACATCGTTTTTTTTTTTTTTTTTTTTTTGAGGATAACTGCTTTCCAATATTGTGCTGGTTTCTGCCATACATCAACACGAATCAGTCACAGGTATACATATGTCCTCTCCCTTGTGAACGCCTCTCCCATCGCCCACCCCACCCCGCCCCTCTAGGTTGCCACAGGGCACCAGGTTGACCTCCCTGGGTCACACAGCAAACTCCCACTTGCTATCTGTCTTCCATATGGCAATGTATATGTTTCCGTACTCTCTCGGCTCATCCCACCCTCTCCTTCCCCCACTGTGTCCACAACTGTGCTCTCTCTGTCTGCGTCTCCATTGCTGCCCTGCAGATAGTTTCATCAATACCATCTTCCTGGAGTCCATACACGTGTCTTAATACACAGTATTTGTCTTTATCTTTCTGACTTACTTCACACTGTATAATAGGCTCTACGTTCACCCACCTCGTTAGGACTGACTCGAATACATTCTTTTTTATAGTTGTGTGTGGATAGTTGTGTGAATCACAACAAGCTGTGGAAAATTCTTAAAGAGTTGGGAATATCAGGCCACCTTACCTGGCTCCTGATAAATCTGTATGCAGGTCAAGAAGCAACAGTTAGAACTGGACATGGAACAACAGACTGGGTCCAGATCTGGAAAGGAGCGCGTCAAGGGTGCATATTGTCTCCCTGCTTTTTCAACTTATTTAACTCTCACACAGCGCATCATGTGAAACGCTGGGCTGGAGGAAGCACAAGCTGGAATCAAGATGGCCAGGAGAAATATCAATAACCTCAGATATGCAGATGACACCACCCTTATGGCAGAAAGCGAAGAAGAACTAAAGAGCCTCTTGATGAAAGTGAAAGAGGAGAGTGAAACAGCTGGCTTAAAACTCATTCAGAAAACGATGATCATGGCATCTGGGCCTATCACTTCACAGCAAATAGACAGGGAAATAGTAAGAGACTTTATTTTTCTGGGCTCCAAAATCACTGCAGATGGTGACTGCAGCCATGAAATTAAAAGATGCTTACTCCTTGAAAGAAAAGCTAGGACCAACGTAGACAGCATATTCAAAAGCAGAGACGTTACTTTGCCAACAAAGGTCCATCTACTCAAAGCTATGGTTTTTCCAGTAGTCATGTATGGATGTGAGAGTTGGACTATAACGAAAGCTGACCACCAAAGAATTGATGCTTTTGAACTGTGGTGTTGGAGAAGACTCTTGAGAGTCCCTTGGACTGCAAGGAGATCAAGTCCTGAATAATCACTGGAAGGACTGATGCTGAAGCTGATCTTCAATACTTTGGCCACTTAATGTGAAGAATTGGAAAAGACCCTGATGCTGGGAAAGACTGAAGGCAGGAGGAGAAGGGGCCGACAGAGGATGAGACGGTTGGATGGCATCACTGACTCAGTGGACATGAATTGAGCAAGCTCTGGGAATTGGTGATGGACAGGGAAGCCTGGTGTGCTGCAGTCCATGGGGTCGCAAAGAGTCAGACACGACTAAGTGACTGAACTGAACTTCTGACCTACTTCATTCTGCGTAATAGGCTCTAGGTTCATCCACCTCTTTAGGATTGAGTTGAATATATTCTTTTGTATAGTTGAGTAACATTCCATTGTATATATGTACCACAATGTTTTTCTCTCCTCATCTGTCAATGGACATCTAGGTTGCTCTGAAGGACATCTTGATTGCTTCTAAGTTTTGGCAATGGTAAATAAAGCTGTTATAAACATCCTTCTGCAAGATTTTGTATGGACATAAATTTTCACTTTATTTGGGTGAATACTAAGGAGTATGATTGCTGGGTCACATGACAAGAATTTGTTTCATTTTGTAAAAAGCTGCCGGTGTGCTGAACACAGCCGCGTCGTTTTGCGTCCTGGCAGTGACTGAGACTTCGTGCTGCTCCGTCCTCGCCGGAATTCAGTGCTCTGCATTTTGGCCGTTTCTAACAGGCCTGCGAGGGCTTCCCTGGGGGCTCAGACGGGAAAGCGTCTGCCTGCAGTGCGGGAGACCCGGCTTCGATCCCCGGGTCGGGAAGATCCCCTGGAGAAGGAAATGGCAATCCGCTCCAGCGCTCTTGCCTGGAAAATCCCATGGACGGAGGAGCCTGATAGGCTACAGTCCACGGGGTCACGAAGAGTCAGACACGACTGAGCAACTTCACTTTGACAGGTGTGTTAGTGATGTCTAGTTGCTGATTTGATTTGCCTTTCTCTTTGAGCATCTTTTCATGGGCTTATTTGCCATCGGAATCTCTTCCCCGTTATCTGTTCATGTTTTTTGCCCATTTTGAATCACGATCATTTTGTGATTGCTGAGTCTGAAGACGGTTTTGCTTTTTTGTTTTGAATATTTTGGGTAATGGTCCTTTATCAGTTGCATCCTGTGCAAATACTTCCTGCTAGTCTATGTCTTATGTCTGTGGCGTAGAAGCGTAAGTCTCTTCCTGTTCCCTTGGCATTGCACTGCAGAGACCACAAGGGTTTAAGGAGGCCATTCGTGTCAGTTACTTCTTTCACGTATCGTGCCTTTGAGTCTGTCTCTAAAAAGTCATAACCATGCCCAGGGTCATTCAGCTTTTCCACTGTTACTTTCTTTCAGTGTTATAGTTTTGCATTTTATAGTTAGATCTATGATCCAGTTTAATTTTTGTGTAAGGTGTAAGGTCTAGGTTATTTGTTTGCAGGTTGATGTCCGGTTTTTCCTACACCATTTGTTCAGAAGACTGTCTTTGCTCCCTTGTATTTCTTTTACTCTCTTCAAAGATTAGTCAACTACGTGTTTGTCAGTCTATTTCTGGGTCCTCTCTGGCCAGTACCATGCTGTCTTGATTACCGTAGCTTTATTAGTCTCGAAGTTAGGTCGTGGCAGTCCTCCACCTGTGTCCTTCTGATCCTTTCATATGGACTCAGCTATTCTGGGCCTTTTGTCTCTCCACATAAACTTTAGAATAAGTCTGTCAATATCCAGAAACTAACTTGCTGAAAATGCAAGTAGATAAGTTGGGGAAAAGTGACATCTTGACAATATCGAGCCCCCTGTCCATGAACATAGAATATCTCCCCATTTATTTAGTTCTTCTTTTGGTCTCTCTCATCAGAGTTTTGGTATATAGATTAAATATACAGCTTGTTAGACTTAGACCTAATTACTTCATTTTTGGGAAGCTAATTGCTGACCTAAGGCAATAAGATGGCCAGCTAGTTCACCACCAGCAACAAAACAAGGCCTGTTCGGGAGCAGCAAATAATTGCAGTTCAGGACATGCAACTATGGTGAACGGCTCGCAAGTCCAGTGAAGAAAAGGAGATTTTTTAAGAAGGTATTGGCTGCATCAGGTCTTAGCTGCAGCATGTGGGCTCTCCGTTGTGTTGCATGGGGCCTTTTCCGTGCAGTGCGTGGACCCTCTAGTTGTGGTACACGGGCTCAGCAGCTCGCCCTGTGGACTAAGGTGCCCTACGGCACACGGGATCTCAGTTCCCCGACCAGCGTTTGAACCCACATGCCCTGCATTGCCAGGCAGATTCCTTGCCACCGGGTCACCATGGAAGTTGCAAGGAGACTCTTTTATGGAGCAGAAGGGGAAGTCGGAACGGGACACTGAAAATCAAATGTCCACTGGAGCGACTGGGGTTTGCCGTAGAGTGGGCTTCCATTCGCTGAGCCGTGAGGGCCTGGCGCTGAGCTCTCAGCAGGCAAGCAGGAACCCTCTCTTCCTCCCGCTGGCAGCAGTGCTGTCCTTCCTGCCTGCGGGGCGAGGCCCGTCTCCTGAGGACACTGCACGGAGTGACCGGTGCATGACAGCTTCTGTTTCTGTCCTTGCAGCTCTGTTTTAGCAAGATTCCCCTTTACAGGCACACCTCTCACTGCACTTTGCCTTACTGAACGTCAAAGATACTGCTTTTTTAAAAATTGAAGGTTGGTGCAGCAAGCAAGTCTGTTAGCACCGTTTTCCCAACAGCGTTTTCTTACTTCATGTCTCTACGGCCTATTTTGGCAGCTCTCACAATCTTGAAAGCAAACTTTACACTGTTGTTGTATTTGTTATAGTGATCTGTGATCTTTGATTTTAATACAACTCACTGGAGGCGCAGATGATGGCTAGCATTTTTTGGTAATAATTTTAATATTAAGGCATGGGTATGTGCACTTTTTTAGACATAATGTTATTGCACACTTAATAACTGACCACAATATAGTGTAAACATGACTTTTATATGATCTGGGAAACAAAAGAAAAAGGTGTGACTTTATTGCAATATTCACTTTATTGTGGTGGTCTGGCTATCTGCAGTATCTGGATATTGCAATAAACTGCAATATATCTGAGGTATGCTTGTATCAATTTTCACATAGTGTGAATAACTTGTTCATTACTGTTACACAGGAAAGCAGCTGACTTTCACATGTTTACTTTGTACCCTGCAACCCTGATATACTCACTATCAGTTCCAGGTTTTGTTGACTTTTGGATGTTTATGTAGATGATCATGTCGTTTGCAAAGACAGTTTGACGTCTTCCTTCCCGATCTGCATGGTTGCTTTTCTTTTCTTACTGCATGTGCTAGGACTTCTAGTGTGACACTGAGAAGCAGCGNCAGCCAAAAATAAATACACTTTTAAAAAAGTGTCTTTATCTAAGAGTGAAATTGGAGTTACGGGATTTGCGTGTGCTCGACTCAACGAGGTAATGCTAAACTGTTTTCCAAATAATTTTGTCAACTCGTAGCCACCCTCCAGCAGGGAAAGAGAGTTTCATGGCTCCATAACCTCAGCAGAACTTGATGTCCCACTTCGACTTTTTGTCCATCTCATGAATATGCAATTGTATCTCATTCTAACTTCCATTTCCCTGATGACTTATGAGACTGAGCCTCTTTTCCTACACTTTACAAGCCATTTGTTCTCCTTTTTGTGTGCTCGACTCAACGAGGTAATGCTAAACTGTTTTCCAAATAATTTTGTCAATTCGTAGCCACCCTCCAGCAGGGAAAGAGAGTTTCATGGCTCCATAACCTCACCAGAACTTGATGTTGTCCCACTTTGACTTTTTGTCCATTTCATGAATATGCAATTGTATCTCATTCTAACTTCCATTTCCCTGAGACTTATGAGATTGAGCCTCTTTTCCTACACTTTACAAGCCATTTGTTCTCCTTTGTCTATGAAATCTTTTTTTTTTTTTTTTTTACATTTTTTGTTTTCTGGTTACATTTTTGCCATTTCATCATTTTCTTATTGATGCTAATTACATATTCTGGATGCTACTTAATCCTTTGTCAGTTTTATGTGTTGTAGTTATCCTCTCGCAGTTTGTGGTTTATGTTTTCACTCCCTTTTGGTGTCTTTTAATGACATCAAAATTGTTCATTTTAATGTAGCTAAGTTTATCAATCTTTTTATGATCTGTACTTATTTTATTTTATTTAAGAAACTTCCTTACTTTGAGGTCAAAAAGATATTTTCCGATATTATCCTTCTAATCTTCGTATAGTTTACCCTTTTATATTTCAGCCTTTATTCCATCTGGAATTGATTTTTTTTGTACTGTGTAAGGTAGGAAACTAATTTCATTTTTTTCCATATGGATAACCAATTGTCCTAGCACTGCAGCTCTGCATGTCTGGTCTGCCATAAATCAAGCTTGTGCATATGTGAGAGTTGGTTTCTGTGCTCTCTATTCTATTTCATCTCTATGCTAATATCACACTGTCTTTATCGTATTGTTATGATAAATCCTGATATCTGGCATGATGAGTCCACCATCTGGTTTGTTGAGGTTTCTAAAATCAGAGTGTCCTGGTTATTCTTGATTTTTTTTGCTTTTCCATATAAATTTGAGAATCGGCTTATTAAAATTTTTTAAAATTCTTTCCAAAAATACTCTGGTGGTTTTCATTGGAATTATATTGAATTTACATACCTACTTCAGAAGAACTGACATCATGATGATATTTGTCTTCCTATCCAAGAACATGGTCTATCCTTCCATTTGTTTAAGTCTTCATTGATATTTTTCAGTTACGTTTTATGATCTATCCATAAAAGGCTAACCCATCTCTCTTAAATTTATTACTCAATTCTTTACATTTTTTATTGTTTTTGTATTAGGTATTTTTATAACTTTTTTATTGATGTATTGGGCTTCCCTAGTAGCTCAGACGGTAAAGCATCCGCTTGCGATGCAGCAGGCCCAGGTTTGATCCCTGGGTCGGGAAGATCCACTAGAGATGGAAATGGCAACCTGCTCCCATATTCTTGCCTGGAGAATCAAGGTGGACAGAGGAGCCTGGTGGGCTACAGTCCATGGGGTCGCAAAGAGTTGAACACGACTGAGCGACTGACTCACGCACATACATTAGAAAAGTACATATTAATATATCACAAGTTAATAGCCCACTGGATTGTCACATACTGAACATACTCATCTAATCAACTCCCAGATCAAGAAACAGAACTTGGGCTACAGTCCATGGGGTCGCAAAGAGTTGAACACGACTGAGCGACTGACTCACGCACATACATTAGAAAAGTACATATTAATATATCACAAGTTAATAGCCCACTGGATTGTCACATACTGAACATACTCATCTAATCAACTCCCAGATCAAGAAACAGAACATTAATAACATCCTCAAAATCCCCTTGAACCCTCTGCCAGTCACTGTCCTTAGGGATAAGCACTGTCCCAACTCTTTCATCTAGACATCAATCTGTGTGACCTGTTTTTGAACTTCTTTTAAATGAAACCACNCCTTAGGGATAAGCACTGTCCCAACTCTTTCATCTAGACATCAATCTGTGTGACCTGTTTTTGAACTTCTTTTAAATGAAACCACATAGGGTTTACTCTTTGAGGCCTAGCTTCTTCACTCAGCATTATACTTGTGAGATGTATTCACACTGGTAGGTGTGAACTCACTCTCATTGCACTATTGTGAGACCATACCACAATTCACTTATCCATTCCCCCTCTCATGAGCATACCGTAGTTTCTGGCTTGAGCCTACTGTGAATGGTGTGGTTAAAAACATTCTGGTACACGTCTTTTGGAAACGTATTCTGGAGTGGAATTGCCAAATCACAGAGTAACTGTGTGTTAAACTTTAGGAGATTCTGCCTAACAATTTTCCAATGTGATTATACCAACCTACATTCCCACCAGCAATGTGAGAGGGTTCTGGGTGGTCCCCACCCTTGCCACTAATTGATATTTTGTCTTTTCTCATTCTAAAATTCTGGTAAGAGTGAATTTGCATCTCATGGTGTGTTTGTTTTGAATGACTTTATTGAGATATAATTTACATACAATAAAGTTCATCTAGAGGCCTCTCTCGCCTTCTGCCTACGGAATGTGTCTCTTTAAATACTTGCTTTCACTCAAAAAAATAAAGGTCCTCTATTTCAAGCGTACAATTCAATGGTTTTAGCTTATTTTTTAGAATTTTGCAACTATCACCATAATCTCATTTCAGAACACTTTCATCATCCCCAAAAGAAATTTTGTGCCCTTTAATAATCACTCTCTAATCTCCCTCCACTTCCTGTCCCTCCCACCTCAATCCTAGGCAGTAACAAGCTACTTTTTTCTCTAAAAAAATCTGCTTATTCTGGACATTCCATGTAAGTGGAATCATAAAATATGTAGTCATTTATGATTATCTTATTTTATTTTATTTTGACTGCACCACACAATTTGCAGGCTCTTATTTCCCTAACCAGGGATTGAACCTGGGCCCAGGCAGGCAAAGCACTGAGCCCTAACCATTGAGCTGCCAGGGAATGTCCCCTGTGACTAGCTTCTTTCACTTATATAATGTGTTCAGTGTTCATCCATGTCATAGCATATTCCTTTTTGTTGCCAAATAATAGCTCATTTGATGCCATCCTTTCCATGTATCTAGTTCTTACTCTTCCTTTAAGGAGTCATTCTACCTGCTCTGTAAAGCTTATCTCAGGTTCTCTAGCCCTCTCACTCTTCTCTGAACCAGGATAGTATTAACAATAGTAATAATTATACTAACAATAATACTAATAATATATATTTAACAATTATATAGTAACTAACTAACTATAAGTAACTAACATTGATTGAGGTTTTGTACATGTCAAGTGCCCTGCTCTGAGATCATTTCATATAAACCCTAGGTGCATGATCACTGCCCAGTGGGTACCATTTTTTTTAATCCCCATTTTGAAGGGGAATACAGGGGAACTAGAGAGTTTAAGTAACTAGCCCAACGTTACACAGCTTGTCAGGGGCAGGGCTGGTGTGCAAGCCCAGGGCTGGCTGTGTGAGCCAGCGGCCTTGTTCTAGCCATTTGGCTACACTGTCTGTGGGGATGGGGCCTGCAGCTGCTTCAGTCGCTCCCACCCATCCTGGCAGCTTTTCATACCCTTCCCCATTGGTGTCCATGTCCTTGTCTGACTCTCTAGACTGTGACCTCTCAACTGAAGAGCAGGCAAATATCTGCTCTGTTCAGTCTCCCTGGTTCCTAGAGAGTTAGGCAGAATTAACTCTCAGTAAAGACCATCCTCACCCTGCCTTCCAGAGAAGGACTCTGCTTCTGGAAAACAGGCAGACTAAGTCAGCCCTGCCCTTCTCCTAGTTGGTTTCGCATCCCCAGAAGACCAAGGTCTCTTTTTTGCAGTGACCGAGCAAGCGGGCTCCTTCCATTCTGTGTTGTAAGTCTCTCTAGTTGGGTTCCTGTAAAATTCCCTCCTTTCTTCTTCTCCTTACTGGACTCTCAAGAGTGCCCCTCCACTCTCCCATCACCACTTCCAAGGACCTCGCTCCATCTATCTTTGTAGACTGACAGCTTCTTGCTGCCCTGAGGTCCCAATCCCCTCTTGGCCTGGCAAGTCTGGACAACATCAGGAATAGGCTCATGCCTGCTATGTAGAAGAAGTGACGTCTCCCAGTTCTCTGAGCGTTTCCCCTGGATGAGAGGTAATCAGCATCTCACCTTCATACTGCTTTAATAACCACCCAAGGCTGCTCTGTGATGGCCAAGTAAGTGCTGTCTGTGCTGGCATCGGGGACCTGCTTCCCAAGAACTTAGATCAGGGCAATAGTAAGTCAAGTCCCCTTCAGAGACAGACTGCTCTCATGCCAGCAAGGCTGAGCTGCATCCTGATGGAAAGGTCTAAAGAGAGCATGTGCAGGTCACATAGGGAGGGGCTGGCCAATCACAGAAGAGAGAGACTACTTATGTGCCTGGACCAACTCCGGTGGTGCCGGGAAATACAGGCAGCGAGAGCCCTGGGACATGGACTGGAAACATTTCTAGTCACATAACAAATTCATTTCTTTCAATCTCTAGTCATTCATTTACTCTTCAAGTACATATGTGCCAGACACTCCTCTAGGATCTGGGATTCTTATTGTATCATCTCAATGTTTAACTTTATCCTTAGCTGTGTGGTTATTAGAAAACACGTCCCACCTCCACTGTTAGGCTGTAAGGTCTCTTCTGCTCCATGCTGCGTCCCCAGTAGCACTTGATGAATATTCATTGACAGTATAGGACAGGTCATCCCTGTTGAGATTAGAGAAGCAGGAGATTGCATCAATAGATTGCAAGGATTCCAGCCTCACTGGTAAGACCACCCAAGTATGAGAGAGATGGTCCCCTTATCCTGGCTGTGAGTATCCCGAGCCACTTACTGCTGGAAATAAAAGGCCTTCATTTAGCCCCCTTTCAGGAGGGGAACGTGGACACACCAACATGAGTACTAAATTCTACTTGCAATTTCACAATGCGGTATTTAGGTTTATCCGTGAGATTCCTGTGCTTTGTTCATGAGGACCTGCCCCCCCCCCACTTCTGGGTGGAGAATGGGGCTGCCAGGGTGGGTGTGTCTGATGAGCCTGGCTGAGAGTCAATGGAATGAGCACTCCCTTAAGGCCTTCTGGGAGATGGCCAACCTGAGATCCCTGGAGACCACACTGAGGGCCCGCCTGGGAGACCTGATCTCCACTTGAGTGTCCACACCAAGGACAGCTCATGAAAGCTCCCCTGCTCTGGAGCACCATCACACCTGTATTTAAGAGATCCTCTGTCACATCCTCAGAGCTGGAGGCCATCTGGGAAAAGAATACCCTCAGAGATCATCTAATCCAGCTCCCTCACTTTGTTTTTTAATTTATTGTAGCATGTATCACATATACAGAACTGCACAAGAGATGTGTGTATAGTTTACAGAATCATAAAAGGGAACAGCATGTACATCATCCACATTAAGAAATGAAACATTACATTAGAACTGCCTACCCCATTCCATGTAGCAATAACTCCCTTTCCCCTAATACACAGACTAGAGGCAATCATGTCTTGATTTGAGGTTATCAGCCTTTAATTTTGAAAACAATTTAACTACCTAATAGGTATTATTATTATTGAGATGTAATTGACATATCATAAATTTTGCCCTTTCAACATTAACAATTCAGTGGGTTTTAGTATATTTACACAGTTGTACAACCATTCTCTAATTGCAGAACATTTTTGTCACCCATAAAGGAAACCCTGTATACATGAATGATTACTCCCTACACCTCTCTCCCCATAATCCCAGGAACCATTAATCTACTTTCCATCTGTATAGATTTGGCTCTTCTGGACATTTTATATAAACAGATGATACAATATGTGATATTTTATGATTGGTTTACTTCACTAAGCATAATGTATTATTCAAGGCTCAGCCACACTGTAACACATATCAATTCTTCATTTCTTTTCAGGGCCCAATAATATTCATTGTGTAGATGTCCCACATTTGGTTTATCTGTCCATCAGGAAGTAACAGGTATCTATGTTGTTTCCACTCTATAGCTGTTATAATAATGTTGCCATGAATATTCATGTATAAGGTTTTTAATTTACTTTTGTGGTAAACTTTGGTTTATAGCACTGTATATGTTTCACAAGGTCAAAATTATATTTCTACTTCTGCATACACTATAGCATGCTCACAAAAATTAATTTCCATCATCACCATACAGTTTTAAAATGTACAAATTTTTGTGTGAACATGTTTTCAATTCTCTTGGGTATAACCTAGGAGTGGAATTTTGGGTCATAGGTACCTTTATGTTTAATCATTTGAAAACTGCCAGATACTTTCTCAGAATGTCTTCACCATTTTACCACAAACTGTGTATGCTCTGATTTCTCTACATCCTCTCTGACAGTTGTTACAGTCTGTTCTTCTGATCATAGCCATCCTAGGGGGTATGAAGCAGTATCTCATTGTGCTTTTGACTTACCTCTCCCTAATGACTAATGATGCTGAGCATTTTTTCATGTACTTAATGGCCATTTGCATATTTTCTTTGGAAAAATGTCTGTTCAAATCTGCACTTATTTTTTAAGTTGAGCAATACATATTTTTAAAGAATAAATTTCCACATTCAAAAGAATGAATTTGGTCTCCTGTGTCATACCATATGCAAAAATTAACTCGAAATGCATCAAAGACCTAAATGTAAGAGCTAAAGCTATAAAACTCTCAGAAGAAAATATGTGTATAGATCTCCATAACCTTGGATTAAAAATGGTTTCTTATATATGACACCAAAAGTACAAATGATGAAAGAAAAACAGATAAACTGAACGTAATCAAAATTAAACTTTGTGCTTCATTGGATACCATTGAGAATGTGGGAGAAAATTGTTGCTAATCATATAGTTGGCAAAGAATTCGTATCTAGAACACATAAAGAAATATCACAATTCAGTAATTTTAAAAAACCCTAATTTAAAATAGGCAAATAAACTAAACCTTCTATTATTGATAGACACTTGTGCTGTTTCAAATTTGGGGCTATTACAAAGAGTTCTGTTATGAACAACCTTTAAAGTGTTCCAGAAATTGTATGGACCTAACAGAAGCAGAAGATATTAAGAAGAGGTGGCAAGAATACACAGAAGAACTGTACAAAAAAGATCTTCATGACCCAGATAATCATGATGATCTGATCACTAATCTAGAGCCAGACATCTTGAAATGTGAAGTCAAGTGGGCCTTAGAAAGCATCACTATGAACAAAGCTAGTGGAGGTGATGGAATTCCAATTGAGCTGTTTCAAGCCCTGAAAGATGATGCTGTGAAAGTGCTGCATTCAATATGCCAGCAAATTTGGAAAACTCAGCAGTGGCCACAGGACTGGAAAAGGTCAGTTTTCATTCCAATTCCAAAGAAAGGCAATGCCAAAGAATGCTCAAACTACCGCACAATTGCACTCATCTCACATGCTAGTAAAGTACTGCTCAAAATTCTCCAAGCCAGGCTTCAGCAATATGTGAACTGTGAACTCCCTGATGTTCAAGCTGGTTTTAGAAAAGGCAGAGGAACCAGAGATCAAATTGCCAACATCTGCTGGATCATGGAAAAAGCAAGAGAGTTCCAGAAAAACATCTATTTCTGCTTTATTGACTATGCCAAAGCCTTTGACTGTGT
>SJYX01013453.1:465871-482889 GCA_006410675.1 Oreotragus oreotragus
ACTTGCTTTCACTCAAAAAAATAAAGGTCCTCTATTTCAAGCGTACAATTCAATGGTTTTAGCTTATTTTTTAGAATTTTGCAACTATCACCATAATCTCATTTCAGAACACTTTCATCATCCCCAAAAGAAATTTTGTGCCCTTTAATAATCACTCTCTAATCTCCCTCCACTTCCTGTCCCTCCCACCTCAATCCTAGGCAGTAACAAGCTACTTTTTTCTCTAAAAAAATCTGCTTATTCTGGACATTCCATGTAAGTGGAATCATAAAATATGTAGTCATTTATGATTATCTTATTTTATTTTATTTTGACTGCACCACACAATTTGCAGGCTCTTATTTCCCTAACCAGGGATTGAACCTGGGCCCAGGCAGGCAAAGCACTGAGCCCTAACCATTGAGCTGCCAGGGAATGTCCCCTGTGACTAGCTTCTTTCACTTATATAATGTGTTCAGTGTTCATCCATGTCATAGCATATTCCTTTTTGTTGCCAAATAATAGCTCATTATATAGACACTAAGCTTAATTTATCCGTTTATCAATTGAGTAACGTGAGATTTTCCCTTGCTTTTTGGCTGCTATAAATAACTCTGCTATAAACATCCATGTACAAGCTCTGTGTGGATATATGTTTTCATTTCTCTTGGGTAGATATCTAGGAGTAAAATAGCTGAATCGACATGGTAACTGCATGGAAAACTGCCAAGTTTTTGCGTGGTTGGTATGTCATTTTTATTTTACACTCCCACCAGCACTGTTGGGGAATCCCAATACTTTCTATTGCCTGTTTTTATTTTTATTCTTTGATTTTGAAAATTATTTTGTCTATTATTATTATTATTGTGATTTCAATTTTCATTTCTCTAATGACTAATGATGTTGAGCATCTTTTCCTGTGCTTTTTGGCCATTTATATATTTTCTTAGGAAAAATGTCTGTTTAAATCCTTTGCTCACTTTAATGGGCTGCCTTAATTATTATGGAGTTGTCAGTTCTTTATATATTCTAGATACGAGTCCTTTATCACATTTGTGATGTGCAGAAATTTCCCCCCATTCTGAGCATTATCCTTTACTTTCTTGATAGTGTCTTTTGAAGCACAGTTTTTCATCTTGGTAAAGGACAACTTAGTCTTCTCTTTTTATCAATCTAAGAAATCATTTTTTGTCATGAAGATTTACACCCATATTTTCTTCTAAGAGTTTTATAGTTTTAGCTTACACTTAGACCTATGATATATCTTGAGTTCACTTTTGTGTACGTGTGAAGTAGGCGTCCAAGTTTATTCTCACTGTGGTTTTAATTAGCATTTCTACAATATCGAATAAAGTCGAGCAGCTTTTCATATATTTATTAGTGACCTGGATATTCTCTTTTTAAATGTCTGCTCATCAAGTATTTTGCTCACTTATTAACTGGATGTTTGTCTTTCTCTAATGATTTTTAGAAGTTTTTTCTACATTCTGGGGATGAGTACTTTGTTGGGTAACTCATTTTGTGCATTTCATTTTCCCTCTTCTGATGGTATCTTTGGATGAGCAGAAATTCTACTCTTAACAGGATTTGACTTAACCATTTTTTCTTTTATAGTTAATGCTGTCTGTGTTCTATGTAACAGACCACTGCTTACTCCAAGAACATGAAAATGTTTTCTAATGTTTTCCTCTTCTTCTCTACTGTTTTGCTTTCACATTTAGATTTATAATCCCTTTGGTGTTTGTGTGTGTGTGTGTTAGTGGAGCAACTAAAGCCCGCGTGCCACAGCCACCCAGCCCGCACACTCTGGGGCCTGTGCACTACAACTGGGAAGTTTGCACGCCACCACAAAAGACCCCACATGACACAGGAAGACCACACGTGCCACAACTCCAACACGGTCAAATAATAAATAAATTAAAAAACAGTATTAAAGAAGAACTAAGCTGGAAGATGGCCACTACCAGATAGCAAGACCTATCAAAAGGCCATAGTGGTATAAAATGGTGATGCTGTCTGACCATCTCACCATCTGTCGTCCTCTTCTCCGCCTGCCTGCAGTCTTTCTCACTACCAGGGTCTTCCAGTGACTCAGCTCTTTGCATCAGGCAGCCAAAGTCTTGGAGCTTCAGCTTTAGCATCAGTCATTCCAATGAATATTCAGGGTTGATTTCCTTTAGCATTGACTGCTTTGATCTCCTTGCAGTTCAAGGGATTAAAAAAAGTTATTAGAAGTGTTTACTAGAAGAAATAATTTTAAGATTTTTCACTACAAGGTCTATTTGTCTATTTTTTACTGTAGCTATGATTTTTTTCTTTATGTGTTTTGAGGATATGTTGTGAGTGAGTGAAAGTCGCTCAATCATGTCTGACTCTTCAACTTCATGGAGTCCATGAGGATATGTTATATGCATACAAATGAAGAATTTCCTATTTACTTTGTAGACGTCTCTTTGTATTATTATATACTTTACCTCTTTAACTCTAAAATACTTTTGATCTTAAAGTTCATTTTTGTCTTTTATTAACATAAATTCATATTTAGGTTGTTGGTATTTGCCAGCATACCTTTTTCCGTGCTGAGACTTTTGATCTTTGCTTTTTGTTATAAATACACCTGTGGTAAACAGCATGTGATTGCCAGTTTCTTTTTTAACCTAGTCTGACCATATTTTTCTTTTAACTTCAGTTTTTTCTACTTACATTTATTGTGCTTACTGAAATATTTAATTTACTCCTAATATCTTATTGTGTACTGTTTATTTTTCCCACTTTTTTTGTCTGTTTTCCCCACTGCTTTCTTGCCTTCTTTCACAGTTATGGAGAGGTTTTTTTACTTTATTAGAAGCTGTATGTTCTTTCTATTTGTTTAGTGATTGTGGAAGTTATCTTTATATACATGTTGAACTTTAGCACTTGCTGAAGTTATTTTCTGCCTTCCTACCAGATAATATAAAGATCTTAGAATTCTTTAACTCCAATGACCTCTTTCCAGTTCCTTTGTTATTATGTTCAATGTTCTATTTTTATCTTGATTCTTCTCCATATTATTAATATTTTGAGCAGATAGTTCTTTTCTATTTGCCTACATATTTACTCATTTCTTCTTGAATCTTAAACCTTACATCTAAAACTATTTTTTTCCCACCTGAAGTACATACTTTATAGTTTCCTTTAGCAAAGATTTTTGTTGGTAAAGTTAGTTTTTGTTTGTTAGCAAATGTCTTACTTTACCGCAATTCTTGAAGGATAGTTTCACTATGTATAAAATCCTACTACTGTATAGTACAGGGAGCTTTACTCAATGCTCTGTGGTGACCTAAATGTGAAGGAAATCTGAAACAGAAGGGATACATATGTATACATAGAGCTGATTCACTTTGCTGTACAGAAGAAGCTAACACAACATTGTAAAGCAACTTTTATTTTCTTCTAAATAAAAATCAGAAGAAAAAAGAATTCTATATTGGTAGTTATTTTCTCTCAATTTTTTTTTCTTCTGTTAAGACATAAGCTGCCAAACTACCTGTCTTTTCTCTCTGGCTGCTTTTGCAATATTTACTATATGCCTAGGTGTAGGGGAGATATCAAGGGAACATTTCAAGCAAAGATGGGCACGATAATGGACAGAAATGGTAAGGACTAAACAGAAACTGAAGAGATTAAGAAAAGGTGGCAAGAATACACAGAAAAACTATACAAAAAAGTCTTAAGGACCCAGATAATCACAATAGTGTGATAACTCACCTAGAACCAGACATCTGGAGTCAAAGTCAAGTGGGCTTTATAAAGCATTTCTATGAACAAAGCTAGTGGAGGTGATGAAATTCCAGCTGAGTTATTTCAAATCCTAAAAGATGATGCTGGTAAAGTGCTACATTCAGTATGTCAGCAAATTTGGAAAACTCAGCAGTGGCCACAGGACTGGAAAATTCCGTTTTCATTCCAATCCCAAAGAAGGGCAATGCCGAAGAATATTCACACTACCATACAATTGTGCTCATCTCACATGCTAGCAAGGTTATGCTCAAATTCCTTCAAGCTAGGCTTCAGCAGTTTGTGAACTGAGAATTTATCCAGATGTACAAGGTGGATTTAGAAAAAGCAGAGAAACCAGAGATCAAATTGCCAACATCTGTTGGATCATAGAAAACGCAGTTCAGTTCAGTTCAGTCGCTCAGTCGTGTCTGACTCTTTGCGACCCCATGAATAGCAGCACGCCAGGNGAGTGATGTTGAGCATCTTTTCATGTGTTTGTTAGCCATCTGTATGTCATCTTTGGAGAAATGTCTGTTGAGTTCTTTGGCCCATTTTTTTGATTGGGTCTTTTATTTTTCTGGAATTGAGCTGCAGGAATTGCTTGTATATTTTTGAGATTAATTTTTTGTCAGTTGCTTCATTTGCTATTATTCTCTCCCATTCAGCCTTCAGAATAAGTATTTTAAAATTTGTTTTAACTTCGTATACCTGTATGTCTCTTAAGTGTTAATTAAAGTTATTCGAAAGTCATTTAAAAAATGCTCTAAGAAAGGAGAGTGAGAAGTCTCTTCCCTTATCTTCCTCAAGGAAAATTAAGCCTCTTATTTTTTATTTATATTTGCTCTTCTACCTGCAAGAAAACCTACAGGAGATAAGCTTGTTCTTGTGAAGCTAAAATAATATTCAGGAGGCAATGACTGACCTGCTGGCTCACATGAACTCAAAAACATGTCTGCCATTCTTATAAACGACGGATGTTGCCTGCCATCAGTCACTGCAGCTGTTCCTAATGGTGTGCCCTGAGTGGAATTCAGGATGGGAAAAAACAGAATACTGGTATTCAAGAGTTAAAGTATGAAGCAAAGGCATAATTTCAGTGAGCCTAGACTTTGCATCTATCCATACATAGAAGATTACTAAAATAATTAATTTGAGATGTCTGGGTTTTGTGTGTGTGTGATTAGCAATTATCTTTCTATGTTAAACCTCATGGTTTTTTAAAAAAATTTTGTTTTGTAGACTTAATATAGTCACAACCTAAATGTTGAGAATTGTATTTTATTCTGTGGGAATTTTTAGGACTTCAAGCCCAGGAGACAGCACCTCAGGAAGCCCTGAGAGAACTGTGTTAAGGAGGTGGGGAGAGGAGTCATATTATATAGAGGTTTTCAACAAGAGCAGGCAGTCTGAATATAAAAAGTATTTTTGTGAATTAAAGAAAACCAGATATCCCAAGTTAAGAAATTTAGTGTTTTCCTAAAGATACAAGAATCTGGGCTCCCTGAAATCATTCCTTTTGTAAGGCGAGTGTGGAGAAAAAAAAGGGTGAGCCAGGCAGCCAGGCAAAGAAAAGGGAAATTTATTAGAGGGAAATGAGAGGATGACTGGCCCCTAAGGAGAACCAGTGTCCTCCCTTTCTGACAGGGTCTTCCTTATACCCCACCAATGAAAATTATCTGAAGGGATGGTTAATATTTAGCCTGTAGCTGAGTCCTGTGGTCACGTAGCCAGAGGTCTGGAATCTGGTGGTCTTGTAGCCTTGAGAAGGCAGGTGCTAGTTGGAAAACAGAATGTCGTTCGGGCAATTTGTCAGTCTCAAGGGTCACTGGGATTTTATTATTTGTTTGTGAGGTCAACAAAAGGAGCTATTTTAACGAGTCCCCATGTAGGCCCTGTCACTGTTCATAGACATCTGAGCTATCTGGAGTCAGTATCTTGCCCTTTTTCTCACATTCTGAGTCCCTCAGTGCTCACTGTAGGGAGTGGCCACAGTCTAATAACTACTCAGTTCAGTCCAGTCCAGTTGCTCAGTCGTATCCAACTTTTTGCGACCCCATGAATCGCAGCACTCCAGGCCTCCCTGTCCATCACCNAAAGCTAGCATAATAAACTTAGCATATTAAAAAGCAGAGACATCACTTTGCTGATGAAGTCCGTATAGTCAAAGCTATGGTTTTTCCAGTAGTCATGTATGGATGTGAGAATTGGACCATAAAAAAGGCTGAGCGTTAAAGAATTCACGCTTTTGAATTGTGCTGCTGAAGACTCTTGAGAGTCCCTTGGACAGCAAGAAGATCAAACCAATCAATCCTAAAGGAAATCAACTCTGAATAGTCATTGGAAGGACTGATGCTGAAGCTCCAATACTTTGACCACCTGATGTGAAGAGTCAACCCATTGGAAAAGACTCTGATGCTGGGAAAAATGGAAGGCAAAAGGAGATGGGCAAGCAGAAGGTGAGATGGTTAGATAGCATCACAGACTCAATGGACATGAATTTGAGCAAATTTGGAGAGAGAGTGCAGGACAGAGGAGCCTGGAGTACTGCAGTTCGCAGGGCTGCAAAGAGCCGGGCACAGACTAGTGACTGAACAATGACAACTAGCTGTAGAGATGTGAGTATATGTGTGTACTTATTTTGGAATTCATTAGGTTTTCTGGATATAAAGAATAGAATCTTTCAACAATTCTGTAAAATTAGTATTTATCTCTTCAAACAGTATCTCTTCCCCATTTTCTCTTTTACCTTTGTCTGTAAGTCAATTCAAAATATGTTAAAACTTTTCACTGTTTTCCACGTCTCTTGACCCTTCTCTCTCTTTCATATTTTTTAGCTCTTTGTGTTGCTCAACTACATTTTTGCTGTTCTCGGAAACTATTTTCCAGTTTACAGATTCTCTCTTCAGGGTCTGATCTGCTCAGTAGCCAATTCACTTGGGCTTTTAGTTTCGGTTCTTAATTTTTTTTTCAGTTCCCAGTCTCCTTGATTCTGTTTCAGCCCTGCTTGTTTCTTGTTCATATGTATAACATTTTTATATTATTTATTTATTTAGTAAAACTTAATATTTATGTTTTTATTTAATAATATTAAATTTATTTATTTATTAGTACTATTTAATAAAACATAATATTTTAAATTTTCTTTAAATGTGTTAAACCTTGTTTTTCTGTCTGCCAACTCCAGAATACAAAGTCTTTATAGGTCTGTCCCTATTGTGTGTTTTTCCTGCTGACTGGCCTTTTGGTACCTTATTTCTTGTGCATTTTATTTTATTTTGTCTTTATTGAGACAGAAGTTGCTCATTTTCTTTGGAAGTTTATTTGTAGGAATTCTTTGAGGGCTGAGTTTAAGTCTAGTTCCTCCAGAGATTATTTATATTTGCTCCTTCCAGTGTAGGACCACTTAATATTAAATTCTCCATTTGAGGTTTTTGGACCAAGCTGAGAATGAACTTGGGTGGCAAAGTCATGTAAGTGTGAGCTTATAGTTTTGAATTTCAGCCTTCTTTCCTCTCCATCCACTATCAAGATTCTTTTCAAGGCTAGTTTCCATGCTCAACCCTCTGCAGAGTTCATTTCTTATTTGTTTACACTGATGATAAAGTTTTTAGGGATGTCCTTGCTTTATGCAAGATCTTTCACTGTATTTTCCATCTTGGCTAACCCCTAGGTTTTGTGTTCTATTATCTGCTTCTGTAGAACTATGAAACAGAGGATCAACATCCCCATATTTTGACAGAAACCCACAGTTCAAAAGAGAATTTTGGCACCAACTTACATCCAAGGGTTTTTTATTTTATCTCATTTGGGATTCCTACTTTTATGACAACACTGTGGTGCTATTAAAAGTATTTTTCTCTTCTTTATACAGCATTGTCCATTATTTCAGTTGGTAGTGTCATTCATGTTCTCCAGTCTGCCATCATGCAGGAAATAAATCTTATCACTTCACAAGGGAGGGCTCTATGGACTAGAGAGAAGAGGTCAGCTTCCAGCCGCACAGAGGCCAACATGGCCATGGCTGGTAAATGAGCGCCCTGAGGACGGCTCTCTGGGGCCAGGCCTGACCTGGCAGGTTGTCTACTATGGCCACTGGGGAGAGGTCTCTGATCTATGGCCAAGGAGCGGCAAGTGTCCCCAACACCTTTCTGTCCTTTGAAGCCTACTCTTCCCCTCCCAAACTTGTATCCCACTGTGCACACCGTCACCATCTAGGTCTCAGGAGGATGGGTTGGGACACACCAAGTGGACAAGGCAAGGCCAGTCTAATTAGAGGCAGAACCTGAGCTTCTTTCCAATTATGATCCCCTCCAGGAAATGCTCTTTGCCCCTTCTCCTCACGTCCATCAGCTCTGCTGCCTTTCAGCTGGCCTCTCCTGGCCCCTGGCCTCTCACTTAGCAGCAACTGACTAATGTCTAACCTCTGGCCCTCTGGCAGTCAGCCCAATATCAGCCTGGGTGCCTGGGAAGGAAATCCCAGCCTGGGGGAGTGAAGAGCCAGCCACTGCTGGCTCCTACCCACTTCATTGCACTCACTTTTGGACCTCTGCCCAAGGAAGAACAGTAGAAAGAAGTTGATCTGAATGCTCAGACTCATTACCTTCATTGTGTCAAGAGCTCATAACTTATTTACTGAGCGTTTACTTTATAGTCGGCCCTGTCACACTCTTGACATGCAGTAGCTCATCGAATCCTCAAGCCAACCCTGAAGTTAAGGGAGGTTAACTCACTTACTCAAGGTCATCTATTGTTAAGTGGTACAAGGATTCAACCTGGATCTGATTGCAGGGACCATGATCATAACCCACTTATGGTACTTTATAACATGAAGTGATTATTCAAATAAATCCAATATATTAATTAATTGAATAATTAATATGTTATTAAGATAATATATCAATAACAATCTAATATAATACTATATTGTATAATCAATACTGATATAATACTATTATATTGAATAATTTAATACTTTCCTTTGGCAAAGAAGGAAACAGACTCAGAGAGGTAAAGCAATTGGCCCAAGGTCACACAGCTTATCAGTGACAGTGCCAGGCTTGCCTGGTTTTCTCCTTGATGCCCCAGGAGCAACAGACAGGTGTCGAAGACCTCCCTGTACCTTGCAAGGGTCTGGCTCGTGATGAACATTCTTTGGTCTGGACTGTTTGAAATCTTTTTCAGTTACTCCCTTCCAGGAACTTGAGTCCTTTCATTGATATAAAGAACCTATTTCTCCTTCAGAGAAAGGAGACAGCACAGGCTGGGGGAGAATCCCACAACTTTGCCCCTATGAAGTCCTGATGCTGGCCAGGCCCTAGACACACAGGATTAAGGGAGCCCAGCACCTGACCCCTCAACTCATTCTACCCTCCCCTTCCCCCGCTGTGTCCACGTCAGTCCTTTGCATCTGTGTCTCTATTTCTGCCCCATAAGTAGGTTCATCTGTACCGTTTTTCTAGATTCCATATATACATGTTAATGTAGGATATTTGTCTTTCTCTTTCTGACTTCCCTCCGTATGTCAGACCCTGGGTCCATCCACATCTCTACAAATGACCTCACCTCAGTGCTCTGTGAGGACCTCGGTGGGTGGGATGGGGGACAGGGGTGGGGAGGAGGTCCAAGAGGGAGGGGATATATGTATACATATAGCCGATTCACTTTGTTGTGCAGTAGAAGCTAACATGGCATTGTAAAGCAATTATACTCCAATTAAATATATATATATATATATATAAGAGTCCAGCACCAGGCGCTCTCTGTCACATCTCCTACACAGCCAGTGGAAGAGCAGGCGAATTCTCTGCCTCCTTCTCTAGATCCTCCCCCAGCTGCCAACCCAGCTGCCTGCCTGCCGCCTACCCACATGGTTGTGGTTGGCCCAGCCTAGGAAGTATCAGATGCTGCTAGGTATCTTCCCGTCCAGCCTGGAAAGGCCCCCCTCCCAGATTTTTGGGCAACAGCAAATTTGGAGAAAATTGCAAAATTGGCTCTCCTTTCTGAAATCTGTGGAGGACTAAGCATGGAGTAAAAAATAGAGCTGAGCTGCCAGGCCATGGCACAGTCTAATTTAAAGATGAGAGGCCCGTTGTGGGAAAAGTCAAGCTGTCCAAATGAATGAAGCCTGCCAGCCTCCAGAGACAAAGGGGCAAGCAACGGTCTCTTGTTTCCACTGAGTTTTGTTGGTGGTATTGCTGTTGGGTCCTATTACTTTCCTCCTGGAAGCATGTCTGAAGAGGTTGGTCCTTGCCCAGAGGAGTGTGTAGTATAGACCAGAAGGATGAGTGTCATGTTTATAAGGGGTGAGGAAGGGCAAAGGGACCAGTTCAGGAAATAGCGGTGGTTTCATGAAGGAGGGACCTCATGAGACATGGTGTTTAAAAATATATCCTCAGGTTGAGCTGGAGAGATCCTCCCAGACCACCTAGCCCAGTGCCCTTATTCTACAAGTAGAGAAACTGAGGTCAGCGAGGAGAGGGACCTGCCTGAGATCACATCACCAGCAAGTGACAGCTACAATGTAGGAGCCAGAAAGAGTCTCCTTCTGCTCAGCGAAAGTCTTGGCTTATTCACAGTCTGACAGTTGTCAGCCGGGAGCTCCAGTGGGAAACTCCTCTCCAGTGTGAACATAGGGATCATCAGCCACAACTGTCGATGGGGAAGGAGCTGGAGATATTTCAGAGGGCTGCTTTGAGCTTATTCCCAGGGTCTTAATGGCCCACACCCCACCTCTAGGGGTCCTTCCCTTGATTCATCCTGGGCATTGACCTCTTGTGGTACAGCATCCAACACATTGTATTGCATGCCATTCGTCTGTCTCCTCCATCAGACTGTCTGCTTCCAAAGGCTGTCTTCCTGGTGCTGGCACCATGCGACGTGGTGACGGGCAATAAATGTTTATTGAATGAGTGAACAATAAGTGCATATATAAGTGTGTGTTTAAGATGAATAGGTAAGCAAATCAGTACTTTCTTAATGAACAAAATCTCAGATCAGTCTTGTAGAAAGTCCCCAGAATCTGGAAAATAAGGTAGATGTTGAAATCTGAGATCACTGCTTACCAGTCATAGGGCCTTATGCAGGTGTCTCAGCCATGCCGGCACTTGGTGCTGCCCTCACAAAGTGCCAGTCCCTGTACGAAATGTTTCACTCACATTGCCTCATTCAAAACTCACAGATAACCAAACCAGTAAGTTAAGTGTCATTGTCCCTATTTTGCATGTGAACAAACAAAGATGTAACAAGGTTAAGAAACAGTGACCTAAGCCCTAAAATTAAGATTCAATGTTATGTGCTACCTTGATATCTAGTAGAATGAAGAGAGCTCCAGATGTCCAAACAGCAAGCTCTCCTCTCCACTCTGCTCTGGTGGATAATGTTCTATAGCCAAGCAATTCTTCTTATTAGATGTGCAGTTCTGGCTGATCCCCAAATAGCAGGTTTCAGTTGCCTGCCAGCCTGCAGAATTATTCGCATAAACCAATCACATCCTCCACCGTCTTGACACTACAAAGCCTGCCTCCCTAGCCCCCAGTTATTCACCCTCCTCCTAAATAAAACCCCCATGTGGCTCAGGGTGGTATGTAGTCCTCCCCAGGCTGTCAGTAAAGGTGACCAGTAAGTGACTGTTGATCTCATCTGTCTTGTGTTGGGTATTGTGGGTTAACCCCATAACTCTAGGATGATAATCTCTCACCAATGAAAAGGAGGTGATTACAATAGAAACGTGCCCACAATCACACAGCTAGGGAGCCATAAAGCTGGCACTTGAACCCTAGCATCTGATGTCAGAGGCTACAGCCTTTCCTTTTGTGCCAAACTGCTCACAGTGAGCATTCATTCATTACGATGCCACTAGTCTATAAGCATCACACGGTCAAGCAACATGTCTCATTCAGAACAGTGTCCTTAGAGTCCAGCATAGCACCAGGAGTATTAAAGGACTCAATTAAGTTTTGTTAAGTAACTGGAAGAATGAATTTCACATTTCTGAACTTCATTTTCTTCACCTGAAACATCAGAATATTCACCCCCATTTACCCTGCAGGCTTCCCTAGTGGCTCAGTGGTAAAGAACCTGAGTGCCAATGCAGGAGACACGGATTCCATCCCTGGGTCAGGAAGATTCCCTGGAGAAGGAAATGGCAACCCACTCCAGTATTTTTTGGACAAAGGAGCCTGGTGGGCTACAGTCCATGGGGATGGGTCTCAAAAGAGTCAGTCATGGCTTAGTGACTAAACAATAACATTTACCTTGCTAGGGACAGTTTTATCAAAGAGGGTAAAATCATTAGTTTGGGAACCAGACATTCTGGGTTTCAATCCAGGTTGCACCAGCCATATAACCCTGGATAAGTTTCTGAGCACTCTGCGATTCCATTGTGTCATTATAAGATAGGATCTACCTTTTGGGGCTGTCGTGAAGTCCGATGAACTCTCATATAACATATGAACACTGAATGATGTTAGCCATTGCTGTTGGTTTACGGGTTAGATCACATTTATAACAGACTCCAGTGGAACTGTGGGGTGAGGGGCTGGTCTTTGGTCTTCTCCCCCTTCTACTACCAGCCCTCGTGGTGGATGCTGGCCACCTCTCCAGCGCCCATTCTGTTCCTCCTTTCTTCCTAACAGACCCCAGTTTTGCTGAACATCTCCCACTCGTGCTGCAAGGAAGGTGGCCTCATTCCTAGTCAGGAACAAGTTGTGACTAGTATGGTCCATTGTGGTGATATTGCCTTTGCCAGTAATTAGGTATACTCGAGGGCATGTGATCCAGTTCTGCCCAATGAAAGATGAGGAAAGGTGCTCAAGGGTTTCCTGCTTTGCTTCTGGATGTTTTCATGGCTGGATGAGACAAATGGACCTCCAGCTGCCACCGTGCACCAGCCTGAGGACAACAAGGGGAGAGGTGGCGGAGCAGCTGCGTTGTCAAGACCTCTGTCTGATATCCCTCCACCTCTAGGCTTAGTATTCTGTGATGGATAGTTCATTCAGTTATCATTTAAGCCCATTTGGGTCCGGTTTCCCGGTAATTGCAGACAAAAGCATCACCTCTGATATCATTCTTCTTGTACTTGGCACCCTCCTGTTCTTCCTATTTCGATCAATTGTTCTCAATTTTCTTCTCAATCTCTCATCACTTTTGAGAGCACCTGTTTTTGCTCACTCCCTCTCTCTCCCTCCTCCTGCTCTCTCTTCCTCCCTCTCTTTTTCTAGACCTTTGGCTTTGGGAGAAGAGGGAAGGTGTCTGCTTTACTTACCATTATATCTCCAGGACCTAGAGAGAAGAGACCACTTAATAGATACTTGTTGAATATATGAATGAACTAATCTCTTAGTCTTCAAGTTGTTATTAGATAACACTGGATAAAATCACCATTCCACGGGAAGTTGCTTTTGAATAGGAAATCATAGGAGGTTCGCCAGAAAGTTCTTGTTACGTTTTATGAGATATTATCAAAGGGCATCTTGGGGAAATAACATTGTCATATTTTGCATTGCACTTCCAATTTTGGCAGGCTGAATAGCGTAGACAAATTTTCTCTCTGAGGAAAATTTTAAAAACTGACAAAATATTTTCCAAAAATCAGATTAAAAGTATGGGAAAGCTATTAAAGTAGCTTAAAAAAAAAAAAAAAAAAAAAGACTGGACTGAGGTGTGAAAGGGGAAGGAATCCCAGAAAGGAGAGCTTGGCATTTGGAGCATTTTCAAATCCAGAAGATGCAGCTGAGAGACTAGGAAACATTTTGACAATGTTTGTGGATGGGGGAAAACATTGTAGTTCAGGAGCTGCAAAAGTGAGGATCATAGTAAACCTCTTAACACATTTAAACTCTGAAGGAATGTATGAGGGAACTGTCAGTAAACCAGCCTTCATATAGGCTACAACCCAGCTCCTAGACATCAAGGTACTCTAGAAAGGCTCAATCCTAAAACACTGCTATTACTAAACAGTGTTCATGATATCTGAATGGCCTTGGGAGCCTAGCAGAAGCATTTAATCCCTTTGGGAAGACAAAATTTAAGTTCTTGATTTATTTTTACAATTTTCAAGTATAATGACCTATGCCCAATCAAAGACAACCAGTCCGACAAGCAGACAAGACACGTGAGGATCCAGAGAAACAATGTGCAGTAGAAACAAACCGTGATAACTCTAGTTGAACAAGCTGAGCCTTAATTTTCTGGTGCTCGAGGAAATAAAAGACAAAGGGATGAACTGAGAAAGTCACACTGACATATGCACACTGCTGCTGCTGCTGCTGCTGCTGCTGAGTCACTTCAGTCGTGTCTGACTTTGTGCGACCCCATAGATGGCAGCCCACCAGGCTCCCCCGTCCCTGGGATTCTCCAGGCAAGAACACTGGAGTGGGTTGCCATTTCCTTCTCCAATGCATGAAAGTGAAAAGTGAAAGGGAAGTCGCTCTTTGCGATCCCATGGACTGCAGCCTACCAGGCTCCTCCATCCATGGGATTTTCCAGGCAAGAGTACTGGAGTGGGGATATATACACTATCATGTGTAAAATAGATAGCTAGTGGGAGGCTACTATATAACACGGAAAGTCCAGTCCAGGGCTCTGTGATGACCTAGAGGAGTGGGTTGAGGGGTGGGAGCAAAGCTCAAGAGGGAAAGGATATATATATACACTTATGGCTAATTCGTGTTTTTGTACAGAAGAAACCAACACAACATTGTAAAGTGATTATCCTCCAATTTAAAAAAATAGATTTAAAATTTTAGCAGAGAATTCTAAAGAACCGAATAGAAATTCTCAAAATAAAAAATGAAATAAGCAAAAGTAAGAACTTAAAGAATAGATGTTGAGTCAGCTAGGGAAGGACAACAAATTGGAAGATAAGAAAAAGCCCAGAATGAACCACAGCAAGAAAAAATAACTGAAAAATGCAAAGAGCGGGTAAAAGATATGAATAGTACTTTCTTAGTCCAATCAGGCTGCTTTAACAAAAATACCATAGATAGAGTGGCTTAACAAACATTTATTTCTTGTAGTTCTGGAAGCTAGGAAGTTTGAGATCAAGGCACCAGCAGATTTGGTGTCTGGTGAGGGCCTGCCTCCCGTTTCATAGATGGTACATTCTCACTGTGCCCTTACATGGTAGGGGTGAGAGAACTCTCTGAAGTCCGTTTTGTAAAGGCACTATTCCCATTTATGAGGGTTCCACAGTTGACCTTCTCACCCCCTAAGGCCGCTCCTCCTAATACCATCACACTGGTGGTTAGGATCGCAAAAATATTTGAGGGGACACAACATTGAGTCTATAAGAGATACAGTGATAAATTCTAATGCATGTTTACTGGCGTTCCCGTTGTAAAGGAGAGAGAGAATGGGATGCACACAGTGTTTGAGGAGGTAATGTCTTAGGTCCCCTCATGCTGATAAATGGCTTAAATTCATAGATGAAAGAAGCCAAACTAATCTCAGGGGGATACATAAAAATAAATCTGTGCTGTGCTTAGTCACTCAGTCGCGTCTGCCTCTTTGTCACCGCATGAACTGTAGCCCCCCGGGCTCCTCTGTCCATGAGATTCTCCAGGCACGAATACTGGAGTGGGTTGCCACGCCCTCCTGCAGGGGCTCGTCCCAACCCAAAGACTGAACCCAGATTTCCCGCACGGATTCTTTACTGTCTGAGCCGCCAGGGAAGCCCAAGAACGCTGGAATGGGAAATTTATTCCTTCTCCAGGGGAACTTGCCAACCCAGGAATCTAACCCATCTTACAGATGGGTTCTTTAACAGCTGAGCTACCAGGGAAACCAACAAATCTACATTAGAGCAAAACTTCTCAAAGCCAAACTAAAAAGGAAAAATCTTAAAGGCAGGCCACAGGAAAGTTAGACATTTTAACCTTCAAAGAAGCAATGATTAAACTGAAAATTGACCTCTCATCACAAACAACAAGAATCAGGGACTTCTCTGGCAATCTAATGGTTAAGACTCCACCCTTCGACTGAAGGGGCACAAGTTCGATTCCTGGTTGAGGAAATAAGATCCCACAGACAGCGAGGTGGGGCCCAAAAATAAATAAAATGGACTTTTAAAAAGAAACAAGAATCAGAAGAAAATAGCATCATAATTTCAATGTGATAGGATAAAAAATAATGCCCAGAGAAAATATCCTTTAGGAATAAAAATGGAAATAATATTATTTTTGTACAAACAAGAACTGAGAGAATTTGACACCAGAAAGTCCATTCCTAAAGGAAACACTGAATAGTATTTTTCTACCAGAGGAAAATGATTCCATATGGAAAGACAAAGAAGCAGGAAAAGCAACAAAAATGGTAAATATGTGGATAAATCTAAAAAAATATTGAATGGCTGTAAGAAAATAAAAGTCTCATGATGTTTAAAGTATAAAGAGAATTAAAATAAACAAAATCAACTCTATATAAATCAGGAGAAGAGCAGCTGTCATGCAAATGATCTGAGGACTTTGCATTGTCTGAGAGGGAATAAAGGCACTTCTTAATGTTAGGCTTTCAAAAGTCAAAGATTCATGACTCAGCACAGCCAAATAAACAAACAAAAATAAATATTTTTTTAAAACCCACAAAAACCTATTTGCAAAGAGGCATATGTGACTACAGTATTTGTGGGAGATTATTTTTGCTTTTATTTTTATAAAAGCAAATAACACTCACTATGTGCCACGGATTTTTCCAAACACTTTGCATGTGTTAACCGATTTAATCCTCACAGTAGCTACCTGAAGGAGGTGAGAATTCTAAAACATCACGAGCGTAGCTCACCCAAAGTCACCGAATTATTAAATGTCAGGGCCAACTTGAAGGCCAGCATTCTAGCTCTCCTGGAGTCTTACTGAAATGTAGGGGGAGATAACGTTGCTCTTTAGTAACTGATAAAACATGCAGGTGAAAGCCAACAAGAATAGGAGCTTTGAGTGGAGTCACATGATTCTCCATAACTGTAGCTCTTCTTAGCCCAAGTTTTATGGCACAATTCTGCAGCTGGTGCTGTCTGCTGATGGCTTGTTGGGAGGCTGAAGTGAGAGCACACTTGTTTATAAACTGGAAAACGCTATGCAAATATTAGTTCCATGATTAGACTCGGTCTGCTATGCTTAGTTTTTGGCAGTTTTATGAGTTTGTCATATCTACCTTCACTGTAATCTCTTCAGATCCCTATTACAAAAAAAGTAAACTGTACAAAATTTTAAAAAATGTTTTTAATTGGAGGATAATTGCTTTACAATAGTGTGTTGGTTTCTGCCATACGTCAACATCAGGTGGGA
>SJYX01013453.1:492128-512398 GCA_006410675.1 Oreotragus oreotragus
ACTGTCCCCTTGGAATTTGACCAAAGAAAAGACAGGATGAAAATGTAGAAGCTTTATCTGGGTCTTTTTCTAACCAGTGTCTTTCAGGGGCTCTGTGCCTGGCATTTAAGACGTGGAGGCAATGACTTATTACCCTGAAGCTTCACTTGAAAGTGGGAGAAAGAGCTGTAAACCAACACTGCCCTGAAAAATTAACGGGATATGTTGTCTCTCAAATGCACTGGGTAATCTGTGCATCCGAGGTTTGCTTGGAGATGTTTCTCTTCCTTAATGTGGATTTGGACTGTGCTGGACGGGAAAAGTGTTATTTATCGATGGTGTGAATGTGCACGCATCTACACGGCTATGTGGGCGTCTGTGTACACGTATGTTAGACACAGTCACATACGTGCCTGCTGGAAGCCTGAAGAGACGGTGCGTATCTGTACATCATTCCCCCTGCTGAAGGACAGGCTTCAAGTTGACCAGGCTCGGACCAAAGAAGTGGCTCCCACAGGCTGATTCAGGATTCGAAGTGAGGCAAACTCCCTCTCCCAAAGTTCACCAGAGGGAGCTGACCCTTGAAAGGACAGAAGTTCCAAATGGGGGCTTCTTCCATTCTTACACTTGTGCCAACTGCTCACCATTCCCTGGGTACCTTGAGTTCCCACTCTCTTGCACAGACCTGGGTACCGCTTCCTATACTTAGAATGGACACCTCACGTCCCTTATGGAAAATTCCTACTTCCAAGGCCAGCTGAGACATCACCTCCTTCTCTGACCTGCTTCTGTGCTCCCCTATCACTTGGTCACTCTTCTGTAATAACACTGATCACAGTGCTGTCTACCATCTAGCGCTGAAAACCAATGAAGCCAAGGACTGGAAGCTCAGAACCTGGGATCTGCTAAGATCAGGTTCAGATCCTAGGTCTGCCTTTTACAAATTCTGGGACTTCACCTCCCTGAGTCTCAAGTTCTATCTCTGTAAAAGGCAGGTAGTAATTATACCTCCTCTTAGGACTGTCACGAAGATCAAAGGAAGTGATGTACCCGGTGCAGTGAGCGGTCACTTATTATTACTGTACATACTTGCCTCTGCTCCTAGATTAGGAGCGTCAGGGAGAGGCAAGAACCACACCTGGTTTCATATTTCATCTCCAGCATGGTGCTCAGTAAAATACCTCTTGAAGGGCTCAGTGTCTGATCTCTTGTCCCTGGTCCATGTGCTGTGGCGATTCCTCTCTCTGATGTCTGTCTTGGTTTAATGTCATGACTGCTTCCCAAGACCATCTTAATCCTTATGACACTCCATCTAGATCCTGATTTTCATGGCTTCTCCCTGACGTCTCTGTTCAGCCAGGGCCAAGGTGAAAGTTCTGACTCAGGCTGTGCTGATGACTAAAGGAAATGATTGAGAAGTTGCATTTAGCCCACATTAAGTTCTTAGTTGAAGGCAGTTATTCTCCATATGGTTGTTTCTCGGATGGTTGTTTCCGGTGTGGCTCTTCCTGTCTGGTCCAATGTCGAGGGTTTAGCTCATCAGAAATGGTCTCTCAACTAGCATACTGTCTGCTCCCTCTAGACTTCGATGATTTGTATTTCCCCATACTGTTGTTGCTGTTCAATCACCAAGTCATGTCCAGCTCTTTGAGATCTCATGAACTGCAGCACACCAGGCCTCCCTGTCCTTCACTATCCCTCAGAGTTTGCTCAGACTCATATCCATTGAGTCAGTGATGCCATCCAACCATCCCCTTCTCCTCCTGCCCTCAATCTTTACCAGCATTAGGGTCTTTCCCAAAGAGTCAGCTCTTTGCATCAGGTGGCCAAAGTAATGTAGATTTGGCATCAGTCCTTCCAATGAATATTCAGGGTTGAATTTCTTTAGGATTGACTGGTTTGATCTCTTTGCAGTCCAAGGGATTCTCAAGAGTCCACTCCAGCACCGCACTCCTCCCACACACTTTGACATACTTTGTCTTCAAAAGGATGTTTCCTTATCCATTCCGCACGTCTGTTTGTGCTGGCGCCATACTTACTCCCTTTGATATCTTTACTGCAAATGCTGTACATACTTGTGGCTTGAGAAATGGAGCTCAGAAAATAACTTTCAGGATTTGGTATAGGGCAGATACAGGGCTTGATCCTAGTAGAAATCCCAGTCACGTTACTGCAATTGGTGCTCAGGAGCAGCATTTGGGAGAAGGCAGCATCCACCCACTCCAACAGTTCGGATCAGACTTTCTACTGCAAGTGGAAAAGGCCTGCAGCAAACGTAAGCTATGGTGTAAACACATTTGTTCAAAGCTAACGTCCTTTTCTCTGTTGGCAGGGATGAGACCTGGCGTGACAAACAGAAACCAGGGGAAGACCTCTAAGCCTCTGTGTATGTGACAAATGCCATCACCTCCCCATCATCCACGCTATTGACCCAGAACATAGACACGTGTCATTCAAACAGCAGATACCAAAAGCAATCTTGCAGCTTTCTTTTCTATATCTTTTAATTCTTTCTGTTTTGCTTTGGAATTTATTATATCATTTTTTGGCAGAAGATATGTCTTCCCAGTACTGTAAGCTCACTTAAGTTTATCTTTAAAAAAAAAAAAAGTTTGCATTTTCTAAGCACAAGCTGACAGACAAAGCATAGGGAGGAGACCGGATCTGTTGAGGGGTGCTACTGAGGGCAGAGAGGGGCTGGGGAGCCAGAGTGTGCTTCAGAGTAGACCCCCACACCTCCATGCTGACATGGAAACTGGCTGCGCTGGAGGCACCAGGCAGCAGAGATGGTAGGAAGAAATAACCAGAGAATGGGAGAGAGAGATACCCAAGGGGGATGTGGTGGAGACAGAGGGGCTGGAGAAAAAAAAATGGTAGAAAATGAGGCAGAGGTACAAGATAGACAGAAATAGGGGGCCGATCTGTCTTGGTTGGCCAGGGATTGCCCTGGTTTTGACTCTGAAAGTCCAGCAACCCCGTAAACCCCTCAGTCCCAGACAAACCAGGACAGATGATTACCTTAGATCACAAAGGTGAAAACACGGAGAGAGGGCAAAAAGAGAGAGGTACCTAACTAAGCAGAGTTAGTCCAAAATGAAAGCAGATCAGGCTATCCCAAGTTCTTCCCTGGAAGAAGCGTGTGAGTCCGAACTGAACCAGGCCTTCCATCAGTGTTCAGGAGCTGCTGGGTTTCTTGGGAGGGGAAGGCATCTCCCCACCTTTCCTTCCTGGAGAAGCCAGGGCACCCCCAGAGGAGGGTGCTCAGACTGAGAGTGTGAGAGTCAGAAGACCCACCCACAGGACTCTCTGGGCTAACGCTGCACATGCACTCCTGGCCTGAGATATCTGCTTGCCCCATCCAGCATGATGCTATGATGAGTTCTGAATAGCTACCAGAATGTATTCCAATCCCGGTTCTGCCGTGTGGGTGCTGTGGGATCCTGGGTGACTCCCTTGCTGCTTGGAGATTAGATTTCGAACGCAGAGTTAGTAACTATGAATTTGCCTGTCCAGTATACTTTGTCATCCCCCTTTTTCTGTTTCCTTTAGGGAACTCCTCTCCTATAATATGTGGTCTTGGTGGGGCTGTCAGTCGTAATACCCTTCTTTTCCCAATTCCTCACGGTTGGGTGTGTGTCCCAGGTGGGGCCAATTATAGTACCATAGTCTCCAGACACGGACTGGTTCAAGGGTGGGCGTGAACTGAAACCCTGAGCTTTTCTGTGGGTTCTAGTAGAGAAGGCTGTCTCCCTTTAGAAACTGCAAAGTGTGAGCCTGAGTCTGCTGGCTATATCTTTCCTGTCAGCAGAGAAATCCTGTCTGGTGCAGGAAAGGAGGGGAGAGTAAAGCAAAACTAAGAGGATACAGAGAGGGAAAGACAAGAGTCTCATCTGAGACGCCTGATCCAGCCATACCTGCAGCAGCCACCTTTGTGCTTTCTATTTACATGAGCCTATACATTCCTTTTTCGCTTGAGTCAGTTTGTGTAGAGTTTCTGTTACTTGCACCTGAATCCTCACCAACACAATTTCTTTATCTGTAAAAGTGAATGCGATTCTTTGCAGGACCCTTGTGACATACTTTATTATTCTTATTGCTACTGTTATTATTAAATGAGATCACAAGTGTGAAAGAGATTTCAAAATTAGTAAAATATCATATACGCCCTAGTGCATTTCGCTTGAGTCAGTTTGTGTAGAGTTTCTGTTACTTGCACCTGAATCCTCACCAACACAATTTCTTTATCTGTAAAAGTGAATGCGATTCTTTGCAGGACCCTTGTGACATACTTTATTATTCTTATTGCTACTGTTATTATTAAATGAGATCACAAGTGTGAAAGAGATTTCAAAATTAGTAAAATATCATATACGCCCTAGTGCATTGCTGGTGGGAATGTAAAATAGCACAGCCACTGTGGAAACAGTCTGGCAGTTCCTCAAATGATTAAAATTAGAGTTACCATATGACCCAGAAATTCTACTCCTAGGTATATATCCAAAAAAAAAAAAAATGATCATAGAGAACTATACTCGATATCTGATAATAATCTATAAGGGGAAATAATCTGAAAAAGAATAGATCATATCTGTATCAATACAGATGTAGCTGAATCACTTTGTTTTAAACCTGAAACTAACACAACATTGTAAACCAACTATACTTTGATTTTTAAAAAAGAAAATGTATGCCACACATACATTGTACACAAATGTTCATAGCAGCATCATTCATAATAGTCAAAAAGTGAAAACAACCAAATATCCCTCACCTGATAAATGGATAAACAGAATGTGATGTAGCCATATAATGGAATGTTATTTGGCAATAAAAAGGAACAAAATGCTGATAATGCTACAGTATGGCTGAACCTTGGGAAAATTATGCTAAGTCATAGAAGTCAGACACAGTAGACCACATATTGAATAATTCCATTTACATAGTGTCCAGAATAGACAAATCCACATAGATAGAAGGTAGACAATGGGTTGACAGGGACTGGGGTGAAGAAATTGAAAGTGGCTATTAATGCTTAGTTTCTTTTTAGAGTGATGAAAATGTTCTGAAATTAGTAGTAATAGCTGCACAACTTTGGGAATAAGTTGGGTTGGCCAGAAAGTTTGGTCAGGTTTTTCCATAATAAGGAAAAATCCAAACTCAATGCTGAACTGAATAGCAAGTATTATATTTGTGAATTACATCTCAATAAAAAATAAATAAACATGCCAAGGACATATAAAGGATGATTGGTATTATTTTATTTAATTCAAATCTCAGCTTCCATAAAGCCCTTCATATGATTCTCTGATCTTCTCCAGACTGAATGTGGATCTTGCATTTGTGTGATTTAAATAATATTCAATAATCATTAAAAAATAAATGATTTAAACAAAAGATTAAACAAATAATGTATGTTAATAAATACAAGGTTATGTCTTTTTTGATTTATTATTATAGAGAAGTATCCATAGAAAATTAATTTTTAAAACATTTTTATTTTCTATTGACGTATAGTTGATAATGTTATATTAATTTCAGGTATACAGCAAAGTGATTCAGTTACACATGTATCTATTCTTTTTCAAGTTCTTTTCCCATTTAGGTTATTACAAAATATTAAGCAGAGTTTCCTGTGCTGCACAGTAGGTCCTTCTTGGTTATCTATTTTAAATAAAACACTGTGTATATGTCAATCCCAAACTCCCCCAATCTAGCCCTCTAGCCACCCTTCCGTCCACCAGCCCACCCTCAGTAACCACAAATTCATTCTCTAAATCTGTGAATCTGTTTCTGTTTTGTAAATAAATTCATTGGTATCATTTTAAAAAAGATTCCTCATATAAGTGATATCATATATTTGTCTACCAGGTTATGTTTTGTCTTCTCAGCTTCTCTTGTGTGACTTGCAGAGCACAAGGGCAGAGTAGACACTTAAGTCTGTGTTAAATGAGGACACATCCCCCGCCCTCCGCCCCCCGCATCATCCCAGATTAACACAAAGGCGCCCATCAGGTATTCAGGACCTCCATGCCACTGATGAAGACAGTGTGATTTAATGAATGGCAGAATCATTATCGGAAGACCAGCAGCATCACACCCGATGCAGAGAGTCCCTTCAGCAAATCTGGGAGCAAGGTCCTCAGCCCATTTCCACAGCAGTGACCACGGTGCTTATCAGGACTCCCTGATCTCAGGAAAAATTCTTTGTAAATGCTCCAGGCAATTCCCATGCTCTCAGAATCTGAGAACACTAAGGAAAGTGTGAATCTGTGGGAGAAGGGGAAGTGGTTTACAGCCTGCCAGATAGCTGTTATCAGGATACTCTAGGTTCAAAGCATCCGGACTTAAACCTACACTAAACAATAAAGGGACTCATTGGTCAAACAACTGGAAAGTGCTCAGGGCTGTGGACTGAGAGGGTCCCCTGTTGATTCAGGGGACCAACAAGACCCTCCTGGACTTTGGTTTCTCCTTCTTGTCATCTAGCCTCATCCCAAGGCCAGATCTCCTTCCCCACCCAGACCCACCTGCATCCACATCAACTTCCAGACCCTGCAGCTGGGAGGGGGAGGCAGCAGTAGGAGAAAAAAATACTTACTTACCTAGTTCATTCTAGAGGCTCTTTTAGAAGCACAAGTATGCTTATTTCCCAGAAAAGCTTCTTCCTTTTATCATGTTGCCCTTTCTTAAACTGTGGCCGGGGATGGCAATACACTGATTCATTTCAGCCTAAACCACATGCCTCCCCCAACACATGTGCAAACACACACGCACACCAGAGAGAGAGAGAATGAGCTTCTTCCAAAGATTAGCTGAATGGGAGAAGTGAGGATGCCAGAATAAAAACCAGGGTAGCTAGCAAGAGGAGAGGGACATTACAGTGGCGGGCACAATGCCCACTACTATTCTTGTGTGAACCTGGGGCTTCTCAAAACCCACTTCATTCTCCAGAACCTAGCCTAAATGTCACCTCCTCTGGGAAACCTTCCTATCCCTCTCAGTCAGAATCCCCACTCTGTGTACCCACATACCATCTGCCCTCATCCACCCATCCATTCATCCATCCATCCACCCACCCACCTACTATGTTCCTGGGGTGCTGGGGGCTAAGTGCTCAGTGTGACCTAGAGATTTCTACCCCAATGATGTTTTCAGTCTGGGGAAGGAGAGAAGAGTTAATCAAACAATTGCACTAATTAATGTCAAGTTTTTCTACTAAGTACAATGAAAAAAATACAAGTGGGGGAGAATGAGCATGTATCTGGGGACCTGACCTGCTGAGGATGGGGGCTAGGGAGGGGGTTGAGGGAAGGTTTTCCTGAGAAAGTGAGGAGGGACTTCTCTAGTTTTCACCACACTGGCCATCCTACCCTCTGCCTCAGCTGTCTCCCTTTCTAGAAAGGCCAGCCTCTACACCCATGGATTGTGGTCCAGGGCCTGATTTAAAGCTTGTGCAAAAAATCTGCATTGAATTTAACTGTCAGTGAGTGGTTAGAAGCACTGGGAAGGAAGGTAGCTGGGTTCCAAAGAAGATCTTCGCTGTCATGGTAACAGTGGGCAGAGGGTCCTCCTGGATGCTTTGGAATGTCTCAGGCTTGCAGGGAGGACACTGTGGAGGTAGAGGAGGGATCTGCATTTCTTCCAGGGTCAGGAGAAGAACCGTGGCTTTGCATTCCAAGCCCCAGGGTGCAGCACAGCAGGGGGCTGTCTCAGAATGGACGTTGTAGGGCCATCCACTCCTCTGAGCCAAGAGAGACCCAGTCGTGGCCCTAGGTCACCTGAGGTACCCTCTGAGCTTTCTGAAGCTCCTTCCTCTGGGACGTGGGGCTGGAAGTCACTTTTCCTGAACAGGCTCTGAATTCGGTGGTGGTGGTGTGGAGGGAGGCACAGCACTGACGAGGTGGTTCCCAGGAGCGGTGGTTCTCTGGAATTGTCTCCAACGGCAGGAGTGGGGCGAGGGCAGAAGGAGAAATCAGGAGACGCGTCGAGGCCGCAGCCGGCCGCCTGCCCAGGTGGCAGAGGGGCCGAGACTGGACCGCAGCCAGAGCCCCGCGGTGTCCGGCGCCCCTCCCCGCCGCTCCAGCCCTCCCACTTCCTCTGAAGGAGCCGCGGCTGTCAGGGAACCGGGCGCCGCGCGCAGTGCAGGCTCGGGGCGCCGCGCAGAGGAGGCTGCCGCTCTGGCTAGCCGCCCCCCGCCGCCGCTCCGCACCGGGCCCCGCCGCCGCGCCGCGCGCGCCATGGACCTGCCCAGGGGCCTCCTGGTGGCCTGGACCCTCAGCCTGTGGCCAGGTACGTCCCCCTCCTGACCGCAGCCCTGGCCCCCGGCAGCCCCTCCCTGACCCACCGAGGCCGGGCCCCGGCGGCCGCGAGCCCGTCGCGGTGCGCTCCTAGGGTGCGACCTCCGCGGCTGCGGGGGACGTGCGTTCCCCGGGCGGTGGCTGCAGTCAAGCGGCTCGCCAAGTTCTACGCAGGAGGGAGGCGCGCCGAGGCGGCCTGGACCCGGCACTTCGGTGTGTGTGGGAAGAGTTGAAGAGGCTCGAGTTGAAAGGCGCCGAGGGCCGGTGGCCTCCGGGCACCCTGCTTTTCTCCAAGGGCCCCACCGAGCTTCCCGCACCGCCACGGGGGGCACTCGGGGTCGCGCGGGCGCCGAGGCTCGCGGAGGCAGCGTCGCCAGGAGCCGGGAGCCGGGTGCGGCGGTCCGGGGGAAGGAGGGTGCTGCGGGAGACCCGGAGCTGAAAGCCGCCCCGAGTCCCCCGGCCCGGACCGAGCGAAGCCTTGGGGCGGTCGGCGCCCAGGCTGTGGCGAGCCGTCGAGGGCCGCGCCAAAGGCGGCAGGGCGCCGCTCGGCAGGCCAGGGCCCCCCGAAAACGTTACCTGACCTCGAAGCAGGGACGGGCCATCGCCCGCCAACCCGCGCTCAGAATTGTGCGCTCATTCAATAAAGCTGGGGGCGCCGCGGTCGCCGAGACGTGCGCCGCAGCCTAATGCGCTCCAGGTGTCCGGGCGCGGCAGGGACCCGCGGCAGGGACCCCGGGCAGGCGGGACGAGCGGCCCGGAGCGAGAGGCCAGCTGGGCAGCCGGCCGGGGCGTCCCCACACCTGACATCCTGGTGCGACCCGCCACTCCAGGGCGGCAGACAGAGGCGCTGTTCTACGAATCCGGAAAACTTGCAGGACTCTTCTTGGCGTGGCCCCGGGCTCTGGCAGGGACCAGCGCCTCGGGGACTGGCCGCTGGGCCTAGCCTCCTTTTCTGCGTTGGCTCCAGATCCGGGATGAGCCAGCAGTGGGAGTCAGATGCGATGGCAGGGGAAGAGGCGCCCTCAAAGGGCACAGGTGGAGAGCCCCCAACCCAAGAAACTTCATCCCAGTCCCGGGATACCACTGGAAACCCGTCCACCCTGTTGCCGTCTGTAGTGGGGCTTCTGTAGTTGAAAGGGCCGCTGCTGGTGGGGTGCAGTTCAGATCCTAGAGTCAGAGCTGAAAACAAACATAGATGCTTTAAGCTGCGGAGGAGGGAGAGCTGGGGACAGCAGGGGAAGAGCTGGAACCAGATGAGCGTATGTCTAGAAACCAGCTGACGGAAGCAGAGGTGAAGCTCTCTCTAGGTCATTTTGGCAAGAGGGGAACTCCAGGAACTGTCTTCAAATCACGAGCAGATCCAACCACAGGAAAAGGGAATGCACTCCTGTGTGATCCCAGAAGTGTGGGCCCATCAGAACTTGAGTTGAAGTAGATGCTTTATGGGGCTGTTCAGGTGCTGCAGTGGTGAAGAATCCACCTGCAATGCAGGAGATGGAGGAAAGGTGGTTTCAGTCCCTGGGTTGGGAAGATCCCCTGGAGTATGAAATGGTAACCCACACCTGTATTTTTCCCATGGATAGAGGAGCCTGGTGGGCTACAGTCCATGGGGTTCCAAAGAGTTGGACATGATTGAGCAGTTGAGCCCACACACAGCTGCTTTATAGGCTAGAATCTTAAGGAAACTAGAGGCAAAGGCTTTGAAATCAGTCTTGGCTTCCCATCTGGCTCTGCTGCCCACCTTAGGCAGGTTATACAGTCTCTCCAACAGGTTTCCTCCTCTGTGAATGGAGATAGAAATTCTGAGTGGTTGGCATGATTAAGTGAAAAGTTGTTAATACAGGACTTGATCAACAGTAGGGTTGCATCGATGGTTGATAATGACAATAGTAAAGTAAGGATGAAGAGGGGGCCAGTAAGGGAGTAGGGTGAAGGACAGGGATGGGATTTGTGACTCGGAACTCTCTTTATATGGAGAAAACTACTCCTGAGTTATGTCTGGTCAGTCTGGGTTCTTGAAATATGGGATTCATTAAACGCATCAATCAATGTTGGAACGACATCTGCTTGCAAGGAGCTGGGGGTGGGGCCCAAGCATGTATTCAGTCTGGGCCCTGCCTGTAGCTGAGAACAAGGTGAGAGCAGGGAAAGCTAAATAGATGCACTGGGGAGTGAGTGGCACAGAGGAGCTAAGGGCTGCAGTTCAAACAGGGGAAGTTCAGTTCTGCTTGAATAAGCAAGGGAGGCTTCCTGGAGGAGATAGCATTTGCACTGGGCCTTGAAGGAATGTGTAGAGTGTGGATAGACCTTCAAGTGGGACTGTTTGTACATTAGAGTGTCATTTCCTGGAACTACGGTAGTTAAAGAAACTAAAAGGTGAGTATTTGAAAACCACCAAGATGATTCTGATTCGTGGGGACTCTGAAGATTAGAAGGGTCACAGAGATCACTGAGCCCATCCTCCCAGCTCCAGAACAGGACTGATGTTGATCTCCCATCTGTGCATCACATGGATTCAATGTGAGGGTTCCTAGGCAGCTTGCCTGCTGGTGATGGCACAGTGTAGCTGGGCAGGAAACTTGTCAAAGGCCAAGTTGGGGTAGGGGGTAGGGGGATGGAAGTCCTCACTGAAGCCATTATGAGTTCAGAGCCTTGATCTTTCCAGAGCTTCTGCTGCAGGCTGGGCAGGGTAATGACGTGGGGAAAACTATCAAGAAAGTCAGAAAAAAGTAGACAAGTCCAAAGGTGTCTACAGCTGACATTCTGAGAGAGCAGATCCACTGAGCAGAACTTCCCTATCATGACCCATCTGATGATTATGAAAGAGAATATAAGAATGAATCATTTTGCTATACAAGAAATTAGATACAACATTGTAAATCCACTACACTTTGACAAAATTTTTAAAAATAAAATAAAAATTAATTCCTTCCAGTTTGGAAGCAGAAAAACATTTAAAAACCTTAGCCATTATGAGCACTTGTTACCTGATAGATGATACACATGGAGACCAGACACAGTGTGGGGCCGAAGGTCCTGGCTTTTCACGGGTCTGACCTCTGATAACTGGGATTCTGTTTGAAGATGTATAATGTATATTAAGTAATTGAAAAGTTCCAGGCACATATTGAGCAGCTAGGAGTTTGTCTTTCTTCTCCAGCATCATTCTCATCATTGCTCAAGGTACGAGCCATTGAATAAGGGATCTGAGGATGCAGAGATGCAACTTTCAAACTCAAATCCATAAGGGAAGTCTAGAGGAAGTGCTAGGATACTGGAAGCTCAGCGGAAACATACATGCCAGGGCCCTAAGTAAACCTGAACTTCCCTAACCCCTTTCCCCAAAGGCCTGGCCCAAAGTCTTGATCATAATGGAAACTTGGAGGAGAGGGGTTGCCACTGAAGCTATTTTGAAGTCAATGTGATCCTGGCAGGAGGCTTTTGTGTTGTTGGAGAGAACCATCCCACACAGATGACCCCTGTGGGTGGGGGTCTTATTCAGCAAAAAATCTTGTATGGAAAATGCACAGTACTGGGCACCACGGGTATGCAGAGACTAAAAAGATCCAAGCCCTTGGGAAGAGGGAAAGGAGATAAGGTTTGTCCCTTTGCCTCTCCAATGCCCACCCTACTGGGAGCTTGTCAGCCAAGCCTCTCAGCTACCATTAGCCGAGGAGCTTCGGCACCCTTCCACAGGCAGACCCTGGGGTCCCTAAGGAGATGAAAGTGGAATACGACTCTCTTCTTCTTATTCACCCTGTAGTGCTCCCCCCACAGATGGGAAGCCTGTCTCCTCACCATCCTCATTGTTCCTAGCCCACCCACACAGGGCAATGGGCCCCTGAGGAACTCAGACAGCAACTCACCTTTGTTTTGCCCTCTGTGACCCTCTTCCTCTCCCTCCTGTAGTGATCACTTCCTCCAGCAACGGGGAACTTCCCTTCCATCCTCTCCATTCACTGCTTAGGACAGAACTATGCGCTGGGCTGGGCTGGCCTGGCTCTTGATATAAAGAAGGGACTTTTGAAAATTCCAGAAGCCCTCTTTGCTCTTCTTAATGCCTGACTCTGGAGATCACTGTCTCACTCTAGCTTCCAGACTCTCCATACAGTGTTCTATCACAGCTACAAAGAGAAAGGATCCATCAGAGTCATCCCCAGGCAGTGACAACCCTTGGCTGACTCAGGAAGGGTCAGCTATGAAGCAAACTTGAAACGTGCACCAACCCACCTCCAAAACGGTGTCTCTGCAGCCCTCATAGCTTAATCACGCTGCCCGGCCACCACCAAACTGTGGGCTACCATCAGGAGCTCACAGCCATTTGAAACTACTTTCCCTGAAATAATTGTGAGCTCCGAAGTCACCCACATGCCCTCAGTGTGAAGTGGTTGCTCTGCGGAGCTGTGGTCTAGGCGGGACTGTCCACACCCTGTCAGGTGAAAGTCCAAAATGTTACCTGCGAGGGGAGAAGGGGAGGAGACTGCAGCTGGTCTCCTTGTAAACCAAAATTTCCCCGCAAAATGTCATGAAATGTCTTCATAGTGTGTACTTACAGCCTTCGCAAGATGAATAAAATCCCACCTGGAGGAAAAAGCCAGTGTGGTCAAACATGCCCCCCTCCTGCCCCGCCCCCCACCTCTGCCCCTCATTTCCTTTGTCACCTGTGCGGAGCAGGAGTGATGATTAGCACATATGTGACCTGGGAACCCAGCTGAGTTCAAATCCCTTCTCCTTGGGTGACCCTGGATAAGCCCCTCTGAGACTCAATCCTCGTGTGTAAAATGGGTAGAGTAACAACTTCACAGGCTGATGTGTCCTTCAGATGATCTACGGTTCATTCGTATCAAGTGTTTGGTACAGCATCTGGCACCCAGTACTGCCTCAGCAAACAGTAGCCGTTCGTGGACCACCCTTCCCATCATTCACTTGATCGATACCAGGCACTGTGTCAAACACTCTCTCACATCTCAGCTAGACCTCGCTGTGGCCACAACCGCCAGGTTACACATGAGACATTAAATAGCTCATCTGGAGTCATGCTGATTGATTAAGAGGTGGTGTTTGGTGTTTGCCTTTAATCCATGCATAATGTCTCTTCCCTGGCGGCTTAGATGGTAAAGAATCCGCCTGCAAGGCAGGAGACCTGGGTTCAGTCTCTGGGTTGGGAAGACCCCCTGGAGAAGAAAATGGCAACCTACTCCAGTATTCTTGCCTGAAAAATTCCGTGGGCTGAGGAACCTGGTGAGCTACAGTCCATGGGGTTGCAAAGAGTTGGACATGCCTGAGCTACTAACAACAACTAACTAATGTCTCTTTAGGATGTGGGCCTAAGGAGAAATTAATAAGATGCTCTTCCTGGAAGATACTGTCCTCAGGGAAATTGAGGTCTGTATACAGTGGCCACCCTCACAGGGCACTGGCCCAGGGAGGCTGCTCCCTCCTTCAGACTCACCTAGACAGTGATTTCTCAGTCAGGATGTTGGCTTGGTGAGAAGTGATCCTCAGACTGTGTCTTGTAATATGAGAGCTTCTCTCCCTTACTTGCCTTCCTACTCAGGGCCAAGGAGGGCTCCCCCATCTGCCCCCAAGACCCAATACTCTGGGCCACTCTGACTCTCTCTCCAGCCCATCCTCAGGGTCCAGGCTGGGCACTCCTCTTCTCCCTTCCCCGCCTCTGCTTCCCCTAATCAAAACCTGCTCTGAGCTCCCGGCCCAATGAGTTAATTCATGCTGAACAGCACTAATGAATGGTGACAACTTCATGGATCCTACCCAAAGGGATTTGCATTTTAACTGGTTTGTGTTTGAGCCAAAGGAACAAGGGGCTAATGATGGAATTTCAGGTACCAGGATCTGAAATAGGTGAGACCAAATAGTTGAGCGAGGGACCTTCCTGGCACGGTCCCATGCCTTAGCTCACTTCTCAATCTCTGGTCAGATGCCTCCTACCTAGACCCTTGTGTATGATGGGAGCCCTCATCCTGTAACACAGGAGAAGCCAGTCTGTGGTTTGGTAATGCTGCTCTAAAGCAGGCAGAGGTTTTTCCACGTGGCATGTGGGGCGAGTTAGGCAAGTTGCTATAGCAATGTGCTCTAGGATTCCAAACAGGATGACACAGAGAGAAGGGGCTCCTGCCTCCGCAGCTGGGGTTGACAGCTTTCGTGCCCAAGCCGCATCACCCAGCTGGGTCAGGCTACCAGAAATCCTGACCCTGCAGATTTCCAGAACTCGATTCTTTGCAGACTGGGCCTCAGGAAGGCCATGGAAAAATCATGAAATGAGCAAGTGGATGTAACGCCCAACATTCTGCAAAGAGCATTCCCGTATATTTTTTCTATCAGTCAGAATAGACTGGCTGAGGTCAGAGGTATGTCCATTAGATAGAGAGGGGAGAGAGAGGCTTTTCAAAGTTAAGTGATTTTCTGGGACTTCCCTGGTGGTCCAGTGGCTAAGACTCCATGCTCCCAAATGCAACCCAGCCTGGGTTCGATCCCTGGTCCAGAAACTAGATCCTACATGTCTCAGCTAAGAGTTCACACACCACACCTGAGTTCACACACTGCAACTAAAGATCCTGCATGCCACAAGTAAGACCCAGTGCTGATAAATAAATAAATATTTTCTTTAAATGAAGTGATTTCCCCAAGATCACATAGAAACTCCAGGACAGATCTTCTGGTCAAAGAGGAGATTAGGAACCTAATTTGCTACACTCATCAGAGAAACTTAAGGAGAAAGCATTGCTTCAGCCAAAGGAATGAAGTTCTAATAGTAGATTTTCTACATCTGTGGCAGGCAGGTAGGACAAGATCCTGCTGAGGGTCTCTCCAGTCTCCATCATTCGCCCTGTCTTGCCCATCCCCACGCCCTCAGACTGCTGCTTTCTCCTGCTGCCAGGAAGAAGACCACAAAACTATGTCTATCTCCTCTCCATCCACTGGAACTGCTCTTTTCCTGGATCCCTTGGCCCCTTATATTCAGTGGTTGCTGGCAATCATTAAGTCCCATAAATAGTATGTAGACAGAGCTCTTCTCTGAGTTTATTCCCACCACTCACCACATACACGGGACCAGCTACATAATCTGTGGGGCCTAGCGCAAAATGAAAATACAGGGCTCCTTGTTTAAAGACTATTAAGAATTTCAAGATGGCCACAGCAGAGCATCAGACCAAGGGGGCCCCTTCTGAGTGTGGAGCCTGAGCCACTTCTCACAGAGTTCTCTCCTCACAGGCTTGTGATTTGGCAAGGAAGGCACAGGATTCCTCTTGACACATGAAGAAACTGAGAGGTTTGTCCATTTGGCCAGTGTGTACTGAGCACCCACGAAACCCCAGGCATCTCCAGGTTCTGGAAATTCCAAATCAAATAAGGCCCAGCCTTCGCCTCAGGGAACACAGTGAGGGCAAGAAAGGTACAGATCACACACAGGCTGCTGGTGCAAAGTGCTGGTGTCTGCAGATGCAGAGGATCCCTGGACCAGCTCTGTAGGCACATAGCCAGGACCGTGGGATGACTTTTAAGCCATGGAATTCAGAAGATGCTTCTGTTTCCAGTTACTAACCCAAGACCACTTTGAGAGCCTTTCTGGGGGACATTCAAGCATCTGATGCTGGGCTCTGGAGTAACCCCCTGGTGAACACGAGAAACCAAACCTCGAAATACTGGCCTTTCCACATGCGTGCATGCTAAGTTGCTTCAGTCGTGTTCGACCCTATGGACTATAGCCCGCCAGGCTCCTCTGTCCATGGGATTCTCCAGGCAAGAATACTGGGGTGGGTTGCCACGCCCTCCTCCAGGGGATCGTCCCAGCCCAGGGCTCAACCCCATGTTCCTTATGTCTCCTGCACTGGCGGGTGGATCCTTTACCACCGGTGCCCCCTAGCCTTCCCGCCAGCCGAGGGTATTGGTACTGCTGTGCTCCTGCTGGGCTAACACTTGTAAATACGGAGTTCCTTCTTGGGTTTTTTTACCTGCCCACTTCAGACCCCACTCTTGGTCTGCACACAATCAGCAAATCCCATGGTTCTCGTTCCTGGGTGAAGAAGGGAATGATGGTGTAAAACAAAACCTTTGCTTGGGCCCTACCAGACCACACTATCGCTCTCTATGGTAGAGCCCAGCGCTGGCATTTTTTAAAGCGCCACAGGAGTTCTAACGGGCAGCTGAGCCTGAGAACCACCACTGTCAGCTAAACCCAATCCCAGTCAAGCAGAAGAGAAAACACTGTCCAGGAAAGGGCAACGACTTGCTCAGGGTCACATGACAATCTGTGGTGCAGCCCAGATGTAACCAGATTTCCTGTCTCCCAGTGTTCCAGCCCACCTCCCCCACCTGCAGTTTCACAGGATTCATGGCCAAGCTGGGCTGGAGACACAACGTGGAAGCAGAGTGTGGGGGGCTGAGGCACGAAGTGGAATTTGGGCTGGGGGTTGGTAGTTGGAGGGTTATTCATTAGTGACCCTGTCTGTGCCCTGCACAGGGCCATAAGCTACTGATCACTGTGTGGCCCCACGCGGGCCAAAGAAAAGCCCAAGAGGGGCTACAGGCAGGATGCTCTATCAGGAAAAAGTGAGGAGGCTTGCCCAGAGGGCAGAGGAAGCCCCTGGGACCAGCCTGAGGCCCCAGCACAAACTCAGGTGTCATCTTCCCTCCTGCCCCCATCCACTCAGACCTTCCTCAGTAGCAGATGAAATGAAGCTGAAACACAAACTGGGTGTGTAGTCACCTCCTCTGCTTAAGGCCCTCAACGGCTCCCTGTTGCTTTTACATTGAGTGTAGCCTCTTTAATAGAACCCACCAGACCCTGAGTTGCCTGTACTCAGGGCTCCTCGCTCAGAGCACCATGTGGCGCCTCCACTAACTGAGCTTCTGAGTTTCTCAAACACACCAGCTGTCTCTGTCCTTCATCATATTGCTCCCTGTATCTGATCTGATCCCCTCTTTCTCCCATCTCCCGCTTAATCTTCAGGTCTTCCTCCTGAAAACTGCACCTGACTCAGTCAGACCTTGGGTCAGTCACTGGTGTGAATCTTGAGATGCTTGTTCTTCCCATGATGTTATACCCCCAGACCCCACACAGTATTACAATAGCCTGAACAGTGTCCCCCACTGGACTAGAGCAGGGACCATACCTCTTATCGTTCTCTGTGTCCCCAGCTCTCCCATAATGCCAGACATAGCGTGTGCCTGCTCAGTTGCTTCAGTTGTGTCTGACTCTTTGTGACCCCGTGGACTGAAGCCCACCAGTTCCTCTGTCCATGAAATTTCCCAGGCAAGAATACTGGAGTGGGTTGCCATTTCTTTCTCTGGGATCTTCCTGACCCAGGGATCGAACCCGAGTCTTCTGCATCTCCTTCTTTGGCAGGCGAGTTCTTTACGACAGAGCCACCTGAGAAGACCACCAGACATTGTACTGCTCACATAATGTGTGTTGAATGAAAGGACTGTCTGTCCAAGTCAACGGAAAGATANGTTGCCATTTCTTTCTCTGGGATCTTCCTGACCCAGGGATCGAACCCGAGTCTTCTGCATCTCCTTCTTTGGCAGGCGAGTTCTTTACGACAGAGCCACCTGAGAAGACCACCAGACATTGTACTGCTCACATAATGTGTGTTGAATGAAAGGACTGTCTGTCCAAGTCAACGGAAAGATATTTAAGGGCAAGATAGATGTCTTACGTTTCTTTACAGATGCACCCACAAGAGGTCCTAACACAGTGGCTTGTATTAGGTGCTCTGCCAGGCTCTTTGGAGGATAAAAGATAAGAGATAAGTCCTGTCCTTCAAGCAGTTTATGGCCTAAGAGGAGAGAGATCTTCGGGAAAATAACTAAGACAAAGGAGGAAGTAATAAAAGCTGTAAGAGAGTTACAAAGACTCTAGGGTTTGAGAGTTGAAAAAGAGATGGTTTGTAAATGTAGGAAGAGCAGAGAGTGTGTCTAGAAAATGGCCTGATGTTGCTCAGCAGGATGCTGGAGCGTGTGCTGTAGGGAACTGCAAGAATGGAACGTAGGCTGAGGCCCCTGAGAAAGGACTGAGTGCCAACTAAGGCATTTGGATGTAGCATGGGAGCCATTGGAGGTTTTGGGGGGAGGTTAAAGGCATGTTCTGGGCTTCCCTAGTGGCTCAGATGATAAAGATTCTGCCTGCAATGCAGGAGACCCAGGTTCGATTTCTGGATTGGGAAGATCCCCAGGGGAAGAAGGGAATGTCTGCCCACTTTCAGTATTTTTGCCTAGAGAATTCCACGAACAGAGGAGTCTGGTGGGCTACAGTCCATGGGGTCATAGAGAATCAGACATGGCTGAGTGACTACCACACACACAGAGGCATGTCCTGATCTGTTTTGAGAGGCTCCTTCGTGGGGTGGATATGGGGTGCGGTGGGGGGCAGTTAATGAGACAGGACAACAACCAGGAGCAAGGAGGTTGCCAAGACGGCTCCATCTCAGGCAGGAGGACGCCAGAGCCTGGCGCACAGGTGGCGAGAGGAGAGGAGAAAGGACCCTGTGGGGGCGGACTGAGCGTCCTTGGTCCCCGGGGAAGGAAGAGGAAAGAATATGGGGCCGGGCATTTAAGGAACAGGCAGTCGAGTGGATCCTGGATGTGTCGAACCCGTGGGGCTTTGGGGCAGGTGGGCATGTCGGCTGGGTACTTGGAAGGAGTCTGACTCGGCGTGTCTTGACGGGAAGCCTGTCACATACGCGTGCCTCGGTGTCACTCGGGCCTGAGAGAGACAGAGGGCACTCCTAGCCTGGGGCCTCCTGTCCCTCCATCCCCTTTCCAGACCCAGAAGCAGTGATTCATGCCCCAAACTTAAAGAGAACCCAGACTCTGATTTTAAAAGCCTTTCAGAGCAGAAGAAACCAACCAGAAGGCCAGGCCAGACCACAAGCCAAACATCAGCTGTGGAATGTGCTTGCTGCTGATGGCGAGGCCAGCCGGGGGCAGATATGCTGGCAGGCTCGGCAAGAGGCCCCTCTGGTCGTCCCGCATGGGTCAGAATGGTCCCTGCTCTCTCCTCTCTTTTCCCTGTGCATCTGGCTGCCTTTGAGCGCATCTTCAAACTCGCCCCCTCCCCTACCCCCAGCCTGTAAGCTGGACTGATTCCATCATCCTTGGTGTGAAAGCTCTGGTCTGCCACCTGTCTTTCCACCTCCACTCAGCCCGGAAGACTAGGACCGGAGGACAGACAGAGGTCTGGGGGCTGCCAAGGGGGCACCCAGAAAGGCTCCCGTGGCTTGTGGCCACAGCCAACCCACTGGTCTCCCTGCCTCCTCCCTGTCCCTTCGGCTCTTGCTCCCAGTGGCCAGACGGATGCTGCTGGGATATAGATCAGACCACATCCTATCTCTTTGCCCCAAACCCCCTGGGGCTCTCCTTCTCTGGGTGAGAGACCTATGGAATCCAGCTCCCGTGCCTTTCTGACCTCATCCTCTACTCCTCCCCCACTTGCTCCTTCTGCTCCACTCACGCAGTTTCTGGAATGTTCTTGAAACATACCTGGCGCCTTGGGCTTCACCGTCTGCCTGGGATGTTCACCACCAAAGAGCCTCTCTCACTTCCTTCAGGTCTTTTCTCTAACACCTCCTCTCATAGGGGCCTTTCCTGCTGCCCTAACTAAAATGGCAGCCTCCCCTGTGTGCACCCCCTTACATAGACCCCTGCCCCTGCTTTAGTCCCACTGAGGTATTCCTCACTCTCGAGCATTAATACCAATTTTTTTAAATTCACCTTGTGTACTGTCTGTCTCCTCCAACAGAGTGTAATCAGGGGAGCAAGAGTTCTTTTCATTGTCGTTGTTGGAATATAATTGCTTTGTGTGTGCGCTCAGTCCCTCAGTCGTGTCCGACTCCTTGTAGACCCTATGGACTGTAGCCTGCCAGACTCCTCTGTCCATGGGATTTCCCAGACAAGAATACAGGAGTGAGTTGCCATCTCCTCCTCCAGGGGATCTTCCCGACCCAGGGATCGAACCCTTGACTCTTGCATCTT